>VWZD01007583.1:403923-452592 GCA_013396695.1 Sakesphorus luctuosus | reverse complement strand
AGGAGAGGAGAGGAGAGGAGAGGAGAGGAGAGGAGAGGAGAGGAGAGGAGAAAAAGCCCTGCTCCCCCTGGGTACATTCTGTAGCACCAGGAGGGCTGAGCATGCTGGCACAGGGTACAGGGGCCAGCACAGCACTGCCTGTTGCTGCCAGCCTGAGCCATGACACGGTGGGCACTCAGGGCACTTCGGTGGGACCTTGTGCCATGTCTGGGCTGGAAGAGAGGGACCTTAATCCACCAGTGCAGGGAGTATCCATGCACCCACCCACCAGTACCCAGCCCCAGAGGAGCCTCTGCACAAGCACAAGCCTGGGGAACCAGAGCAGCTCTTGAGGAGCTCTAAGGACCACAGCTGCAATGCTTCCCTCTCCTGTACAAAGTCTGTAACCTATCAATGGAGCTGCCCCTTCTCAGTAGACAACCACAGCAGTGACATTGATCCACCCATTTCCAATCTCCCCATGGCCCCATCCCCTGTGCAGCCATGGTGAGCAGCTCATACCCAGACCCTTCACTCCTCCAGACCCGGATGAGGTGAGCCCCATGTCACCCATGTCCCAGGAGAGACCTGGTGGCCTGTGCCCCAGCACAGGGGCTCCCTGGCCTGCCTGCAGCTGATGACCTGCCAAAGCCCCCGTGGCTCCCAGAGCACTGTGGCCCTGCAGAGGCAAAGGGCACTGAGGAGAAATCCTTTGCACCAGCATCAATAAAGGGAGGTTAAACAAAGCCATCCTCCAAGCACCCATTGGTAGCTTCTGCCACTGAGATTTTTCACTATTTATTTTTTGCCAAATGGTTTTGTGGAGCTTGGCCTTTCTCCCTGGTGTTCTGGGGAGAGAAGAGGTGGGATGGACCCCCAGGGCTCTGGGCAGGGCTGGGGCCATGGACTCGGCCAGGGACATGGAGCACTTACCTGCAGGTGCCTCTGTGCTGGTGACCAGGGAGGTGGGGTTGATGGCAGGGATCTCTGAAAAAGAAAGGGAGAAGTGCCTTAAGGAAAGGGATCCCCAGCTATGAGGGTGACAACTGGGCAAAAACCCTCTGAAAATGGGCTACAAGGGGATTTTGTGGGTCGCAAATGAAATATGATGGGATGAGTCTGACCTGAATATTGAGAGGTCATCAAATAGACGTGGTGGTGAGGCCCAAACTGAGCTCAGTAACTTGGGACAGGTTGAGATGCTACAACCCCCATGAGCCCTAAGTCTCTGTGTGGAGTGTGTGCTCCAGGGATGGATGTTTCCCATGCTCAGCTCATTTGAACTCAGTTTGGACATCTGATAGATGCTTGGCTGATCCCAGCATGCTGCAGGCTGTGCAGCACAGGGATAAGTGTGGGCAAAGAAAACACTTTCTCAGGACTCCTGGCAACAAAACCTGGGGGAAATCTTGTCCTAACCCCAAATCTGGGGAAGAAAAGAGGGAGAGGAATCAGCTCCACCAGGTCACATGTACAGCCACTGCTCCAGCAGTCCCAGCAAATGCCGCAGGGAGGGAAGTTGTTCCTCTGCCACTTGGGTCAAATTCAAACCCACTGTGACAATAAACACAGTTTTATGTTGCCCACAGGCTCTGGCCTCGCCCCAGACATGACTGCACTCAGTGCTCAGCTGAGTGAGGAGGACACTTGCTGTGGCTGAGGATGGGACCCAGCAGAGCTGTTTCTGCCAGCTGGAAGCACAAATCCAAGGGGTCTTCCAGAGCATCCTGCATTGGGGAATGTGAAGCACAGGCCACCCCAGAAAGTGACCCAACTGTCCTACTTGACCACCTCCTGGAGAACATCCATAAAGACATACACCCTCTTGTCTGAGCCTCCCACCCACCACAAGGACCAACGGGCACCCTCTGGTGCCTGTGGGGGTCCCTGAGCACAGGGCAGGGTGTGGGGCACTCACTGATGCAGGGGGCCACGGGTGAGCGGCTCTGCTGGTAGCCCTTGGCACAGCGGTTGCAGGTGAGGCCGGTCACGCCATCCTTGCATGGGCACTGCCCCGTGGTCTGGTTGCAGGTCTTGCCAGCTGCGCCGACGGGGTGGCAGTCACAAGCTGGGTGGGACAGAGAAAAGGTTACATGAGAGGGCATGCACAACCAGACCCAAAGTGCAACCCCCAGAAAGGCGAGGAGGACAGAGGTTCTTCCAGTGCAACACTGGAAAGCAGCTGCTGGGGCTGGCACAGCCTAGATTCACATGGATCCATGGGTCTGGACCATCCATAGACCCACATGTGCTATGAGCAGCACAGGCAGGAGGAGAAGTGGACAAAGGGGTTGTCCAGGGTATGGCCTTGCTGACAGGGATGCTCAGGATGACTGCCTGAATACTCTGTAACTTCTACAGGTGCCTGCAGCCACCAGGTCTCATTTAAGATATTTTCTACCATCAACCCCAGGGAGATGCTCCTGCTGCAGCAGTAAAAGCCATTTTCTCCACCTCTCCCCCACCCCTGAGCTTTTCAGTCCATGGAGCTGAACCAACACTGAGCTTTTACAGAAACTTTGACCTTGTCTTGGTTTTAGATGAAGTGGGTCTTCGTGATGCTTCCCAAGCTCATGAGCCTCAATGCCCACATGGAGACCACAATGACCCCAAGCCTTTCTAACTCAGCCCCTCTAGGGACAAGCCACACCTGTGAGGTGAGTGAAAGTTGAGTCTCCTGGAAAAACCAGGCCAAACTGGCTCTCCATCACACCACACTGGATGACAGACACACTGAGGGTTGTCTACATGGAGGGATGTGGGAAGGAGATGCTCACTCAGGAGAGGACCTTCCCATCTGTTTGCCTGGAGCTGGGCTGGCTACGAGCTGGAGGAGGTTATCTTGGCCTCCATCAGTGTAAGAGTTGAACGTGATTTCAAAGCAAAACAAAAACATCTCTGCCGCCCGCCCCCGCAGCCCCCCGATGTTATCGTTCCCTTAATTTTCACCAGATGGGACTGGTGGGAGCACCATGGCACTCGAGCTCTCTCCTGCACAGCCAGAAACCAGAGCGAGCAGCCTCTAATGGGGACCAGATGCTCCATCCTTATCAGATCTTGGCTGGGACTGGAAGCGGACGTCTTTCTGACAAGGATATTTTGGGGCTCAGCTGTGATAACAAATGGCAGTGAGTGAGGGAGTCTTGGCACGATGCAGGGCCGTTGGAAACACAGGGGTTTTCTTGGGCCCCAGCGGTGTGTTCCTGGTGCAAAGTTTGGGGATGGACATAACTCAGGATCCAGATCATCTAAGCTGATCTGTCTCCATGCAGTGGAAGGTGGATTTCAGTGACTGGATGTTTTACCTGAATCAGTAATTAAGGCAGTTTTGCTCATCTTAAGTCCACAATAGATCAGTGTCACTGGGGGTTGAGTTTGGTCTCTGCCAGACCAATCTCTGCCCCTTTGCCCAGCTATATTGGGATTTCCCACAGTGCCACAAAAATACATTGCTCCTTCCCCCTCCTATGGGAAGAGCATCCCAAGCAGCAGTGCTTACCCCAGTGGGTCCCTGTGCTGTTTTGGCTGGGGTAGAGTTAACTTTCTTCACAGTGGCTGGTATGGGACTGTGTTTTGGATTTGTGCTGAACATGGGGTTGCTAATACAGAGAGTTTTGGTTGTTGCTGGGCAGTGCTTACACAGAACCAAGGCTTTTTCTGCTTCTCATACTGCCATGCTGGGGAGGAAGTTGGGAGCATATGGGAGGCTGGGAGGACACACAGCCAGGACAGGTGATCCAACCTGACCAAAGGGGTATTCCAGACCATATGACATCATGCTCAGGATATAAAGATGGGAGGAAGAAGGAGGAAAGAGAGATTTGGAGTGATGGTGTTTATCTTCCCAAAGATGCAAAAGAGCTCTGCTCGCCTGGAGATGGATGAACACCTGCTGCCCATGGGAAGCAGTGAATTAATTCCTTGTTTTTCTTTGCTTGTGTGTGCCACTTTTACTTCCCCTATTAAACTGTTTTTATCTCAACCCATGAGTTTTCCAGCTTCTACCCTTCCAATTTTCTCCATGATCCTGCCAGCAGGGGAGTGAGCAAGTGGCTGCTGGTGCTTGGCTGCCGGTGGGGTGAAACCACGACAGCCCCACATTGCAGTGTGGCCCATCCCACCACTCTGGCTGTAGCATCTCCATCCTTCCTCATCCTGACATGCCCTGTGCAGGGGTGGTGGCTCAGGGCCCCCCTCCTGGCCCCAGGGCAGGCAGGCGCCGGGGGCACAGCTCAGCTCCACGCCGCTGCCCACACACTGAGCCCTGCTGCTCCCAGACCTCTGGCTGCCAGGATCCAGCCTATGGAACTTGAATGGTGGATTAAGTCACTAGCTTAGAGCTTAACTCATCGAGCCGTGCTTGCCAGAAAGCATGTCTTGCACCTCATATTGAGGGTATTTTTGCATCTTGAGGCTTAGCTGCTACTGCTTCACCAGTTTTCACTGCAGAAAGCTCACGGTTTACAGCTTTGTTTAAATTACTGGGATTAATGCACAGCCATTCTTTATTTGACTTTTCAATTACTGCCATTGAATTAATCCTGTAGGTTGTTCTGCCTTTTCCATCCTCCCAGCTTTTCTGTCTTGCAGCATCCAGCAGCGGGAGGGAAGCACGCACTGGTGGCTGAAGGCTCTGCTCAGTTAAACACACGGTTGGGCAACCTGCAGTTGGTATTTTTGTGCCTCTTTCAAAGATGCTGCATCCGAGGAGAGATGAACCACAGTTGGAGAGTGATTTAATAACATGAGTTGGAGTTTTTTGAAATAAGATGTAATATTTCCTGTTCTCTGGGCTAGTGATTCGTGTCCTGGGTATGAAGTGAGCATCTGCAACCTGTTCTAGAGGAAGGTGTCCCTGCCCACAGCAGGGGGTTGGAACCAGATGATCTTCAAGGTCCCTTCCAGCCCAAACCAGTCTGTGACCCTGTGAGCATCCACCTTGCTGCAATGCTCAGCTTCTGCCCTGGACCAGTGCTGTGGTAGGTGCAAAAGCCTTCATTCAAAGCCACAGCCCCCAATTCTCATCAGCCTGCTCCATGCCTGGTTTAAACATCCACTGTCAGGATCCTTGCTTTTCCTTTTCTTTCTTTTGGTTGCAGGAGTGTAGATACTTGAGTTGTAAGTATGGGACACATCTCTGGAAAAAACAGGCCCAAACTGTGTTGCCATGTCTCTGTCACTGTGTATTTATGTACCTCTCAGTGCCAGCTCTCCATTCCCAGCACCTGGGACCCTGATCCTGCTTCAAATTGCTCCAAATCCCAAGAGATGCACCACTGGATAAGTACAAGGAAGAGGTAGAAACACTCTTGGGTTTACTGGAGGAGGGGCAGCCAAAGGAGCAGAAGCATCAGGGATTTTATTATTAACTCAGTTCCCTGAGGCAGAGCCAGGAATTGGTTCCCCAGACCCAGGGTACCACCTTCCCTGCCAGATCCTCCTCAACATATGCACCGTGGCGGGGGTTGGCCCCTTGCACATGTTCATCTGGCTCTGCTGAGCCTTTGCAGCATTTCCAAACCACGGGCAAACCCTGCCAGGTCTCCGGAAGCGGCACCCCCTGCCCAGGCTGGCAGAGACCTGCCTGTGGCTTGGCACAAGGATGGAGGTTTGTCTGCGAGGGGGGACCTGCCACGGCACCCCCACTCCTCGGCTCCTCCCCAGCCCGTGCATTGCTCACTGGCATTTCTGCTGCACCATGGCATCTGCCCTCACCCCATTCCATCAACTCCTGGGCATTCTGGGATGCTTTGCCCACTCTGTCCTGTCCAGAGGAGCCACCTCGGATCAGAGATGCTTTCCATCACCTTAATGTTACATAATTCCTGCCCTCTGAGGATGGTAGAGCAGGACTCACACTGACAAATGGTGGGTACAGGCAGATGGAAGCAGTCAGGGATGGAGGATGTTTCCTCTATCCTCAGCCCCACAGGCAGAGGGACCTGAGCCACAGGAGGAACTCTGCCCCTGCAGTGGCACACACTGCTGTATCCAGTAATCTTCCCTACTCCCAGAAAAATCCAGCTTGCTTTATTAATTTTTGGTATTTTTTTTCTACTACTACTTTTTGGTAATTGCTCTCTTTCCCGTCTGGGGCAGAAACTGAGCCCTCAGTGCCCAGGGAGATGGTACTGGGGAGGCAAATGCCTGTAGGGTTTTCACTTTGCTTAGGATTGTATTCAGATAGTTTTGGAGTGGAGGTAGAAGGAGCTGGTCATAGAATCACAGAATATCCCAAACTGGAAGTGACCCAGTAGAGTCATTGAATTCAACTCCTGACTCTACATAGGACAACAATCCCTCCATGTGCCTGAGAGTGTTATCCAAATGCTCCTTGAGCTCTGGCAGCCTTGGGGCTGTGATCACTGCCCCGGGGAGCCTGGTCAGTGCCCACCACCTTCCAGGGGAATAATCTTTTCCTAATATCCAGCTTGAACCTCCCTAGTCCAAAGAGGAGCAGAAACCCCTCTTTGGGGAGGGGTGGGAGGTTAGGAGCTGCCTGCAGAAGATGAAGGGTGATGTGGAGATGGTACAGACATCCCATCACCTCTCGAACCTCAGTGCCATTGGGGCTGAGCCCACAAGTCCTCAGCACTCAACACTCATGGAAAAGGGAATTTTGCTGCAGCTGCCCCAGTGTGATGGTGCTGCAGCAGGAGCTGGGGACTGTTGCCATCTGTCCCTGCCCTCAGCCAGAGCCAGGATCCCTCCCAGGAATGGGACATGATCTTGGATGCTGTGCCACAGATTGTCAGGATGCATACCCTGTCCTGCCGCCTCCTCTTCCTCTCTCCCAGTGCCTCCAGGTCTCACCCCAAGAATGCTGGCACCTGGCATGGCTTTGGGACCTGGCTGCCACCTGGCATAAGCTTCATCAGTGGGAAACCCTGGGTGCTGCCAGGGGCTGCCATGTCCTTGTGACATGGCCTGGCTCAGGCCAGGGGGGTGGAAACAGCACGTGGTCTCTGGGGACTTGGGCTGTGAGGTGGGACCTGTCCGGTCAGCTGCTCAGGTGATTGAAAATGATTAGCTCACTGTTTGCTAATGAGCTGGCTGCAGGCAGGGCCCCTCCTGCCAGTGCCTGCTCAGCCCTGCTCCTGCTGCAACATTGTGCAAACCTGGGAAGTTTCTCCCTTCACTCCATCCTCTCAAGAATTCCTGGGATGAGCAAGGATGTGGAGAGTCTGGGGAGGCTCTCACGGCATGAGAGACAGAGGGACTTCACCTATTCCATCACAACCGAAATGAGCCAGACCTCCAACAGCACTAATGAACCTGCCAGGGGAACTCCAGAAGTTAAATCCTTCCATTCAGGCCTGTGGCCACAATGCTAATGGTCCAAAAGCAGCTCCAGTGGTTCCTGTAGGCCCTACACAAACACATCATGTTCTTGCAGCAGCAAAGGTGCCTGGTGCCCACACAGCTGGAAAATGCATTGGAGAGGGATTGGAGTGGGACACTGTGCTCCATTCCAGGAGGGACTCACAATCTAAGATGGAAAAACAGGGATCAGGGATGAAATCCCAACCTCTAAGCAGCCATGGCTGACTTTCTGCTAACTTTGATGTTCCAGTCTGGATCTCGCCAATCCTTGGGGACAGGCAAGGTGTTTCCTTACCTCAAATTCTTTGGTGAAACTACAGTTTTGAAAAAGGCTCTGCAGATGGGCTGAGCAGGGAGAGGGAAGAGGAACCAGGCAAGCTTGGCCAGGTGTTAGAAGAGGGTGAGGGGAGATGCAGGTCCCACAATATCTGGCACAGGCTGAGGACCTTGTGAAGTCAAGCTGCAGCTTGATGGTTTGGAGCCATCACAGCTTCTGGCCAGCTCAAGGACACCTACCAGGACCCATGGTGTTGAGTATCCCCTCCAAACAGGTCCTAGGAGTCACCCCATAGTTGAAATGCACCCTATGGGGTCCTACCCCACAGCCCAGCAGGGAGATGGAATATCCACCAACATACCCAGCTCCAGAGCAGGGAAGCCACACTCCAAGCATGTCTATGTCCCAGACAACACCCATACCAGATACAGGCTTCTAGCACATTTAGTCACATGTGTGCTTAGCACCTGTCCAGCATCTCTCCAAACACCAAACATGGAGATGGAAACTGCCACCACACCAGGACCCTTCTGGGATGGATGGGCTTCCGGCAGCCCCCTGCCCGTTATCCTCCCCATCCCTCAAGGAGACGCTGGGAACAAAGCAATGTCCCTGCCTGGTGCCCTTGGGGTGGCAGAGGTCGTTGGGGTGGCAGAGGTCATCGGGGTGGCAGAGGTCATCGGGGTGCTGGAGGCTGGAGGTGACCTACAGCTGTCAGAGCGAGTGGCTGGGCTATGAGCAGAAGGATGACCCAAGGATGGGAAGGAAGAGCATGGAGGCCAAGAGAGGTTCTCTCACCCACACTGCCCACATGGAGACCCCCCAGCTTACCTTTGCAGGCCTTGCGGTCGGTGATGGCCTTGCTGAGGTCGCGATAGAAGCCCTCCCGGCAGTAGTGGCAGTGCCGCCCTGCCGTGTTGTGCCGGCAGTTGAGGCACACGCCGCCGCTCTTGCGCCCCGACAGCTTGTACAGCTCCATGTTGAAGCGGCAGCGCCGCGCGTGCAGGTTGCAGTTGCAGGCTGCAAGGGAAGAGGACAGGATGAGGGCTGGAGTTGAAACCTGGGAACCCCTGGGTGGGCTGGAGCTGCCCTGGTGCCCCCCACGGTGGCTCAAGGCTGTGCTGGAGAGTGAGATGGACACAGCACAGCATGTCCCAATGTGCTGTCCAGATGTGCAGCATCCACCACCCCAGAGAGGTAGCGCTGGGAGGTTGGGGTGGAGGAGAAAGGGCATGTGTAGGGATAGGGCAGGCAAGTGTAGGATAGAGGGGTGCATCCAGGGGGTTTTGGCAGTGCCAGCTGGGCACCTGCAGCCCTGCCATTCCCCTCCCCCTTCCCTGGCAGCTGGCTTTGGTGACAGAGGCCACCCGGCCTTCCAGCAGGACCACCCACCTCATGCCAGGGCACGTGACAGCATCTCCTCTGCCACCTCACAGGGCATCACCCTCAGCAACTGAGCCCCTCAGTTCTTTGTATTTAAGGCTCTGCCCTGTGTGCATGGGCACACACACAAACACACACAGCAACCCATGTGTGCTCCCATACACGTGTGTGTAAAAACAAACGTGTACACATGAACATGCACGCACATAGACACGCCCTCAAACACCCCTAGACATGCTCACATACAGATGTGCTCAGAAACATCTGCATACTGTTACGTGTGCACACACAAATTAGCCCCAGGAAGCACAGGGCCCCCCCGGCCGATTCCACGTGTGCGAGATAAAAAGGCAAAGCGCTGCCCGTTCCCGCTTAACACTCTTGCAAAAAGATAATGGGAACAAGATTTCCTCTGGCCAAACGCGGCGCCCTCTTCCCCCACCCCGCCCCCTCCCCGTGCCGGTAAATTGAGGTTGGGTGAGAGTTTTTCCAGGCGTACTGTGAAATTCATTAACATGTCAGCCCAGATTTAACTGCCTGCGCCTGGCTTGGCGGCCGTGTGAAGTTGCCTCCCCACGGCCGGCAGAGCCAGTGGGAGCTTCACCCCGCGCAGATCAAACGCTCCCTCGCCCACCTCGGCGTTCCAGCCACGGGGATGCCACAGGACGAAAGGCACGGCAAACCCCAACTGTAAAAAAAGAGCTTTTTTGGAGGCTTGAGTTGAGTGAAAGGTTGGTGCCAGCACCACGTGCTCAAACCTCGGCTGCCCCCGGAGCTCCCCCGTGTTATGAGATTAGTGAGAAATCACATGGCAGGCATCAAAATAACACTCGCTGGTGCCTTTGGGGGCTTGTGCCTTTTAAACTCTTTCTTTTTTCCCCAGTACCAGTGGAAAATAGGGATATTTTTTGAGGCAAATTCTGGGTTGTGGTGCGTGGAGGGAGAACAGCAAATACTGTCCAAGGTCCCAGGCAGCCCAGGATGCTGCTGAGCCAGGGATGCTGACACCTGGCCAGGCAAGGCACAGTGAAGTAGCCCCACATCCAGGATACTCTTGCACTTTCCGAGTAACAACATAGGGACAAGCCAAGGTGGTTTTTGCTGCTGAACTGAGGCAGCTGCACAGAACTGTGGCAAAGGAGCAATGGGGTCTTGTTATCCCCTTGTAGCACTGAAAGGCAAGCTGGATCATGCCAAAAGGCAGCTCTGTGTCCCTCTGGGAATGCCCCCAGCATCCTCTGAGGAAGCAGAGGGGCCGGAAGCCCAGAGGGCAGGCAATGGGCAGTAGAGGAGAACAGCTGGGTAAATGATTGGCTGCCCCCGGTGCAGGTCCCTCTCTGCCACCAGTTTAATTGGTGAGGGAGTAACTGGCTAGGGCCTCTTCCTGGCATCACTGACCCCAACACGTCCTGGTCAGCCCCAGGGCCAACTTTCCCTGGGAACATGCTGGAGGTACTCTACTCTTCCCAGGAGCTGGGTTTTGGAGGACAAATGTCCCCTTGCTACCAAGCATCATTCCCTCTTCTTCAGGCAGCTCTGGGCTGGGTGTTGGCAAACTGCTGCAAGGTTAGCTTGAGCCAAGCTAGGATTCTGGAGTGATCCTGGTCAGCCAACATGGGGACCAGGCTGGGTTTGGCCACACTGTGTTGGGTGGCTGTCCCCACGCAAGGACAGGGGCACAGCAGCACGCGTGACCGTCCCCTCACCCCGTGGCGCAGCCATCCGGCGCTAATCGGGGCAGACGGGTCCCCCCTTGCCCGGCTAAATACTCTCACTGTTCCTCAGTGCCGAGGCAGTTGCAAGCTCTGTCTGTCTCCCGTTAATCACTAATTAAAGGCTTGAATGTTCCCTGCTGTTTGGGGTATTAATAAGAATTTAATTGCACAGTTTGGGGCTAATTACGTGGTAGCTTGCTTCCGCCCTTGTACAGTATGCCCAATTAAACAATCATATGATCAATTAAACAATCACAAGATCTAATAATTTGCAATAATAGACTAATTAAACGTTGACACCTTGCAATGGAACAACCTTCTGTCTCCCTTTTGATGGTGTTTAAACCCCTGCTCAGGCCCTGGCCACCCCAAAACCTCTCCTCCAGGCTGTTGTGGATGGAGGAGCCTGGAATGGTGGCGCGAGGCACTTTAGGACAGACCCTGGCACAGGACTGGCAGTGCCATGCACTGAGGCACACGTGTGGCAGGCAATGGAGCCCACAGGGCAGGAGCGGGGCTCACCGTCCCTCTAAGTTCCCTGGGAATAATTAGGGAAGGCAGCCGGATCAGTGAAACCCTAGACCGGCTGTCGCTGCCAACCCGCAGCGGATTTGAGCTACGCCCCTGCTTTGGCTGGAGGAGAGCCCGGCTGGGACACGGGGCAGGATGAGGCTGCACCTCCGCCCTGGGCATGGGAGCCGAGACCAGAACAGCCCCTTCCCTCCCACCCACACTGCTCCTCCATCCTGGGGAAGGCGTTGGGAGAGAGGGGCTGGGGCTCGCTCTGCTGCTGCCAGGAAGCAGGAGGAGGAGGAGAAGCAGAAGGAAAGAGCCCTGCCCGAGGGGCTGCGAGGGACAAGGCTGAGCCACTCCAGCCCCATCCCAGGAGGGGCAGGACCCTATCCTGTCTGCAGGGTGGTTACCTTCCCCTGCACCCCAGACCCACTGTGATACTGCACCCCATGGGGCACAGGTGTCCAGGCAGGGGTGGCAGGGGCATGCTGTTCACTTGCCCACCTCCTGAAACCATCACCTTCCCACTGCTCTCCCCGGCAAAGGACCATGGCTGATGCTGCTGGGAACCCACTGGTATCCCAGTACATCTGCTGGGGAGCAGGTACGGAGAACCCTGTCTGGGGAACTCACAAAGGAAGAGGCAAACACATACAGGAAGGGACAGAGGACACAGGGGAACTACATGTGATCCTCCAAATCCCACCACCGCTCCGGGGATTGGTGTTTTCAGGCACTGGCATCCCAGCTGGATCACCACATCCCCCCAGCCCGAAGTGGAGGGAGCACTAACCAGCGAAGTCTCCCCAGGAGAGCGCAGCCCCTTCCCCGCCGAGGCCCCGGATCAAAGCAAGCCCCGAGCATTATTCTGGTGCTCCGGAGAGCGCTCCCGCCGCGGCGGCCACAAAGGGAACAAGAGCTCCCGCATCACCAGCGAGTGCATCAATTACTTCCAGTGGCTGCCTCGTGCTAATCCGCTTCCCCTGCTTCTCTGGGCCGGGTGTTTGGGGACGGGCTGCCGAGGGGGTGACCGGGCTGCCCCCAGCAGCTCACGGGTGCAGGAGTAGGGAGGAGGAGGTGTGAGTCTGCAACGATAAAGCTGCTGCATCACATGGGGGTGCCTGGTACTTTGTCGATCCTGCTCCTACCTACCACTCTGCTGGGATTACCCTTCACAGAGTCTGTCCTGGGCTAAAAGCTGGGGGGACACACGGATGGGGGCACATGTCCCTGTTTCCTGCCCCAGGCACATGAAAGGGCACTCAGAGCATCCAAATATTAGCAGGGCAAGCTCCCCGTGGGACATGCAGCCCCTAAGGGGATATCAGGAGAGCTCCTGTGCCTGAGGCCCGATGTCTGTGCCCTGTAACCCCCAGGCACGGGGCCACACACACTGCAGCACAGAGCTGGCACCACGTCATCTTGCCAAGCCAGAAGCATGGCAAATCCACTGCCACTGCCCTTGCTGCAACATCCCCAAACCTGCCTGCTTGCCAGACTCAGGTGGTACTGGGATTTCCCAGAGGCAGAAATTCTGGTGAAATAAGAAATGTGTGTGCTCATCTCCAGCTGCATGGATGGATGTCCCTACACCATGCCATGCTGTAGGACATCAGTTTGTTGCCATGCTGCAGCAGGCAGTCTCCCATGCCTTGGAGGGAGACAAACCACCAGGCAGGGTGCTGGAGAGCACGGAGTCAAGAGGTGACACATCCCAACATGACCTGAAGCTTTACCAGCTCCATGGCTCCATTCTCATCCACTTTCAGGGTGCTGCAACCTCCTCTCTTGCCCCTCAGCTGTCACTGAGCTGTCAACCCCCTGCATCCACCCACCCTCTTCCTTGTCCTCCTCCCCACTCCCCAGCCATGCCTGACATCCACCACCACGAGCCAGCCATCACCGGTGCCCGACCACAGGACAGAGTCTGAAACAGCCTCCAGGCTGAGCAAAGGGAACTTCCTGGGCAGCCTCTCCTTTTAATTGGTGCTAATTGCTGCGTCTGTTCGTGCTGGCTGGGGAGATGTCATTGTTGAAAGGCACAGAGGGGAAGGCTTGGGGAGCTAATCCAGCTTTCAGCTGCTAAACCCTTCGGAGGCGGGTGATGGAGGAGCTCTTTCAGGTCCCTTCAGAGAGGGCACAAAGCGCGAGAGGGGAAAGGGAGAAAGAGGGGAGCGAATCAACAGGAAAAAACTACTTTCACACGCAGCTTGGGGAAGGGTCTTTGTGAGCAGGGCTGTCGGGGGGGCTTGAAGGGACCGCACGGCGCTCCCGCCTGCTCTTCCCTCCCTAGTTTATCTTTTCAGCTCTGTCAGCCCAAAGGGCAATGGGATCTGCAGCTGGGGGCAAGGATGCTCAGAGCAACACTCTGCGATGTGTGACTCTCTCACCACCATGGACAAGATGCATAGAAAACCTGCAGATGCTCCCCAAAAATGAGCCGCCTCTGGTTTTACCCCTTATGTGCTGGCCAAGCCACATCCGGGGCTATCCCACTGCTTTACTGGAGGATGTGGTGCTGAGGCAGATGCGGTGTGGGATGGCACAAGGGAGGTATCCAGCAGGCTGAGGTCCTCCTGTCCCAGGAGTTTCCATGGCCTCATGCACCTGTTGGGAGGCCTCCCCTGCCTGACCTGAAGCAACCCTGAGCAAGGTGCAGAGTGGAGGGACTTTTCTGAGCTCTCATCTTTCTGAGACAAGTGGGAAAACACAAGGGCTGACACATTCCCACAGGGTGTGAGGTGGTTCAAGCCATCAGCTCCAGCACTTGCTTTGAATCCACTGCCTTTTTAGCTGTTCTGAGAAGAAATCTGCTGTAACATGTATATATTGAAGCAGACAGCTGGGATCTCAACAAGACATCGATCACAAATACTAACAAGTCCTTCTGACCTCTGGCACATCACTGAGCCTTTTAGAGGCTGATTAATGGTACAGCTTTCCCTTGTCTCCATCCTCCTGCCACCCCCTGAGACCCGGGCTCCAGTCCAGGAGGAGGAAGAGGCTGTTCCTCCCACTCCCAGACCTTCACAGGACTCTGGCATCCCCCAGCCCCAACCCAAAAGGCAAAAATCTCCACCAAAATCCCACAAAGATTCCTAAGTGAGACAGCCAAGTAATACCAGTTTGATGTTTTGGAAATGTTTCATTTTGACGACAATACTTTGAACTCATAGAAACCTTTGCAAGGACAGACAAGGTAAAGCCACCACACCAGAGTGAACACAAAGAATGAAATGTCAAATTAGGATACCTCCAGTATTTCCTCAATCCCTGCCACATTTTTCTGCCTGTTCCCTGTCCCCAAGCCCATCTTGAAGGGGACCACTGCAATTTCCCCTTGAGCCATGGGACAACTGTTTTTTTTGCCCAAGGTAAACACTCCAGACATGTATCCCACACTGTGGTTTGCTGACAAGCTGAGAGACACCAGTGATTTTTGGGGGGGGGGTTGGTGCTTTGGCTCATGGCTGAACCACTGCACCCCTGAGGGGACACCTGCAGCAGAGGCAAGGTGGATGGCTGAGCCTTGTTCAGTCCTGTGGGGGATGACAGTGTGTGGATCTCCTAATGTCTCAGGTAATTGATGAGTGCACCCTTAAGGAGCAGGAGCCACATGTAGAACATGAGATATTTTGGAGCCAGTAAAATGCTCCCATGTATGTTAGGTGAATTGACTAACCAATAGTGTCATGACATGTTAGATACAAGAGTATACAAAAAGTGAAGCTGTAACTAAAAATACAGCCTAGCCTTCTGATGCTGCTGCGCCTGATCTCTTCTGATAGTCATTAGCACTTCCCTTACCCCTACAAAGGGTGACTCCAATACAATCCTCCAGTGAGGGAGACGCTCCCCAGCATCTCCAGACAAGCACAATCGCTTTGGCTCAGCGCCCATCAGTCCCTCCCACAGTGACCTGTTTTAGCATTGAAGCCCCAGAAAACAAAAACTGTTGGTACAGAAAAATCAAAGGTGAGCAATTCAGATCTACATAGACCTTGTGAGACTGAAGGCAGAGATCAGCTGCGAAGCAGCAAGGCCACAGCTGCTGGTGTCTGGTAAAGGAGAAATCACTCCCTGGGAGCTCTTAGCAACTCCTCAGAAGTTTCTCATGAGAACTCCTCAGGTTTCCCACAGGACACTGGAGATGTTCCTGAAAACAGTCAGGATGATTTCACCAAAACACTGAACTTGTGAGATATGGACTATAACCAATTAGGATTTGCAGTTAGATGCTGTGAGGTTCAATTTAGCCAATGGAACGTAGCCTTAACCCTGTATAAACCGTGGGCAGTGTGTAATAAATGCCATTTGCTTGATCACATTGGTCTGGTGTGTAGTGTCCTTATTCCTCCATGTATTTATTGTCTACTTAAAAAAATGTTTAAAAATCCCTTACCCAGACACTCGTTGGCCTCGCGGGCGCTGGCACGCTGCCAGGGCCGGTCGTAGTGGAAGGGCTTGCAGCGGTCACACTCGGGCCCCTCCGTGTTGTGCTTGCAGTCACACACCAGCTTCTGCTCCTTGTCCTTCACGCAGCGTGCCGCGTGCCCATTGCACTTGCAGCGCCCACCAACCTGCAGCTCCCCCACCGCATAGTAATACGGCGTGGAGCCAGTGCCGCCCTCCTCCTCCCCGCCATCGCGGGTGCCCAGGTCGCGGAAAAGGTGCGGGCGGCTGAAGACCACGCGGATGTCGGTGGCTGTCACCCAGTCCTGGAGCACGGGGCTGCTGTCAAAGTCCTGGGCAGAGGGTCGCCCATCGAGGGTGCTGAAGGCGATGAGCCCACCAGTGAGCGGGTACAGGTCGGTGAGGCCATCGGTGCACAGGGCCTCCTGCTCATTCTGCTTGGTGACGGTGGCTTTGCTGGGCTTTCCGTAGATCTTACGGCATTGGGAGGAGTAGTACTGGTACGGCACCCAGGTCTTGCCGTAGTCCATGGACTTGAGGATGGCGGTGGACTCAGGCCGAGGTGAGCAGAACTGGAGGCTGACATAGACCACCTCAAACTTCTTGCCGAGGGAGAGGGTGAGGGTGACGTTCTGGGGCGAGTGGTGGAGGGTCTCTGAGCGCCAGCACGTCATGTTGGAGGCGGTGTTGAGGTCGGTCAGATAGGTGGGTGGGTGGGCTCGGCGTGGGTCAGAGGCGTTGCAGTGCCGTGTCGGGGGCTTCCCGCATGTGCTGGAGGCCTGGACCTCCTTCCCGAAGGCAGCGTTGACAAATTCAGGGATGCAGCGGCGAGGAGCACCGCTCTCATCATAACAAGGGTCTGGGGGGGTCTGCTGGGCCACAAAGGGGTTCACTGTCTGGGAGAGGCCCAGCATGGCAGTGGTGAGGAGCAGGCGCAGGAGCTGCAGGATCTCCATCCTCCTGGGCTGAAGGAAGTGGCTTCTCCCTGGAGGAAGAGCAACAAGAGTGAATGGCACTGGCAGTGCCACAACCCCATGCTGGGGGAGCTGGTAAGAGATGGGAAACACCCCCATGACTGGTCCTTCACCTGTGCCCACCTTCCCACCCCACATCCACTGATACAGCATGCTGGGAGTGGGGCAGGGAGGCAAACATCTTGTGCTGCCTTATCCACACCGATCCCTCACTGCTCATCAGCAGGAGTGAAATACCATGGGAAACAGCAAAAGAGGCTGAGCTTTGGATGCAGGAGGTTGAAATCAGGGTACAGCCCTTCTCTAGCCTCTTACAAACCATCCCGGGGTGACAGCAATGTTCCTGCCTGCCAGCAGCCCTGGCTGTCACACAAAGTTCAGAGATCCCTGCCACTGCACAGCTGTCAAGGGCTGGTGGTGGGGAAGAATTGGGGAGACCTTTCAGCTGCAACAGGAGCTGCAAACTCCAAGCTATCCAGCTGCAGCACAAAACAGCTGCCGACAGCATAGAAGAAGGGGATGGCAACAAAAACACCTTGCAGGCACATTTTGCAACAGGAAGGAGCTTGTTGGGATGGAGCCCTGGGGCTCATGGGAACAGCACCACTTTCCTTGCTGGCCATGGCACAGTGGCTTGTCCAAGCCAGGGACTGGATCTCCTCCAAATTCTTCTGTCACACTACCTGTATAATCCCTGTGGCAGAAGGACGTTATCCTGGCCTCACTCCCAAAAAATCCAGGTCTGGATCCAGCCTGTCAATGGAGGAAAAGACCAGGACCAAATGCAGGGCCTGGCTGGGCTCCCCTCCCAGCAGCTGCAGCACAGGACCAGGGAGCTGAGTGGCTCCCAGGGGATGTGGCCCATCTCCTGTGTCACTGGCTTGAAACGTGGAAGAGGGATAGGAGGTCATGTCCCCTTCTGACAGCTCTGGCTGCAGCAGGAACATCCCACACAATGCGGATTGGCTGTGTCCCATGCTGTGAGTGGCCATGGCTCATGCAACCACCAGAAAATGGCCCTGAGTGCTGCACCTGGTAGCAGACCCCTGAGCTGCCCAGATGAGTGGATGGCATCAGCCCTGCCAACCTACAGGGTTGTGCTGAGCTAATGCCAAGTTTTTCAGCCTTACCAGCCCATGCCATGGTCAGACAGGAGGAGGGGATCCCCCCATCATCCTCTCTCCCACTAATAAATCCTTACAGGATGACTTGGGGTTTCTGTTTCACTTTGAGGAACAAAGCTCTGTGCCAGCAGCACAACCCAGCCCAGCATTGCCAGCTCTACCACTCACCTACAGTCCCAATTCTGCTCCTGCCTGTCCAGCTGCCCACTCTGGCTGAAGAAGGCTGCAAGAGACAGCCCATTTCAAGTGATCTGGGATTTCTGGGGGGTTTGTTATTCCATTTTGCAAAGAAAAAGGATCCATGACTGTGGAAGAAAGCTGCCTCTCCAGGCTGCCAAACCACTAATGAGGAGAAGCTCCTCACTGTGCAGCCACTCTCAGCCCAGCAGCCAGAGCCTGCTGATGGGGCAAGAGGGACAAGGGTCTCAGCCTGTCCTAGGACATCTCCCCCAGGACAAAACCTGCCTCTGCCACTTCCGTGCAGTTTCCTCACTGATTAATCCTCTGCTGATGGAAAAGTTGATGGTCACTGGTGAAAAATCAGCAGCTCCCTTGGTGGTCCCTGCATCCCCCCAGCAGCTCAGTCCCCGCTTTACAGCAGTGCTGCAGAGCCTTTTGGGGACATGTCAGCCTGTGGCTTGGTAACTTGGCAGCCAGCAAGACAAAGGATGCTGTCCCTGGAATGCTTGGAGCACTCAGAACCTACTCAAGGAGTGGGGCTGCAGGATGAGAGACTGCAGGGACGCAGCAGGTGCCCCAGCAGAGGAGGTGCCGTGCCATAAGCACTAGGCAGCGAGGAGCAACCCCCGGTGCAGGCAGCCCACAGGAACCCTCAGCCTCGCTACAGGCAGCTGCCTCCTGGACAGGAGCTGAAACCATGGCTGCTGCCAGCTCCCTGGTATCTGCCTGTCCAGGAGCTGTTGAGCTGCAGCTGCAGCTGGTTAATCCCCCAATGCAATCCCCCACCAGCAGAGCTCTGCTCCTGGGGTCACACCCAGCAAAGGAGGCTGCAAAGCGCTGACAGCCCTCCCTCAATGCCCAGCAAGACCTGGCTGTGCACATCCTTGCAGATGCCAGCACAGAACCTTCAGCCCTGTGATGCTGCCAGTCCCCCACACTGCTCATCATCTCCATCCCCTCCCATACCCCACAGTGTGGACCCAGTCAAGCAGTGCTGCCACCACCTCCCACTCCACCAGCCCTAGGGCAGCATGTAGCATGGAGACAACCCTGTGGGAAAACCTTTGCACCAGGAACAGAGGTGAAACCCCCAGAGGTGCCTCAGCAACTGCATCCATCCACTTCAGGGGGACTTGGGGTGGAGAGACCAAGGCACTTACTAAACCCTACCAAGGAGGAATCTCCTCCATCCTCCACCCCTCTCTGCTATGTGGCAGCAAGGTGATAGGGTAGGGACATGCCCAAGCATGCCACCTGTAAAGGCCTTTTAATTCCCTGCCTGGTGAGACACAAAGGTGTGGGGACACCCCTGCCCAGGGGACAGTGACAGCAACAGCACCTTTGATAGCCAGGGAAGAGCCCAGAGGTGAAGCCACTATGAGCACTGGGGCAGCAGACCCCACTGCTTTTGGGCTGCGTGGGGGACACAAGCATCTCCTGCCCATCCTCCCTGCCCTGATGGAAAGCTGTTTCCCTCCTGCTAGTCTTACCGTGTCCCTGAGATTCAGTGCCAAACTTCTGGGGGCTCTGCTGCCGGGGAGCAGCCATCGGGGAGCCAAGGCTCGCCCAGCAGCGCATCGGCGCTGCGGAGGCAAGGCATGAATGGAAATCATTATCATCCGCAAGACCACACACAGGCGCGCACGCTCCGCGCTCAGCTCACCCCATTATCCCGCTGAAAGAGAGCCGGGACCGGTGGTCTCCGCGGGCCTCACCTCCATACTGGAGAGGAGGGCAAGCTGCAATCTGCTCCCCTCTATGCATATTCAGCACGACCCGGGACTGCCGGCAAGCTGCCAGAGAGGCCTGGGAGTGGGTATTTCTCTCCCCAGCCCCCACGTGCCCCCCTTTCCACTTCCCATCCTTGCTGCCCCCGGTTCAGATCAAATGGAGATGCTGCTGACTAAGCAGAGAGAAATGGGATGACCCCTTGGTGCCGAATCCAGCCCTGCACAGGCCTGGATCCGCCACGAGTAGGGACATAAGCGATGGGGTGCCTTTCTCAGGGACAGCATCCTGAAGGTGTCCCCAGCGAGGCTCTCGGGTGGCTGCCAGCTCGCTACCACCAGCGGCACCCGCGGGCCGGGGCTCACCCTTCCCGAGGAAGCCCTCCCAGCTCCTGCCCAGAAGCGCCTGCATTTTTGAGGTGGGCGATTTCCTCACTCCTCCGCTCGGGGAATGCTAACAGCCGTGCGGCTTGGAAGGAAGTCACGCCGCCGGAGTGCTTCAGAAGTGCTTTAAAAAAATTAGCTACCACATCCAACGCCTCCACACCCCTTCTCCCTACAGCCAAACGCTTCCCAGAGCGACCGGCAGCGTTTCCCTGCCTTGTGGGAGACTTGTCAGGACGCTGCTCCAGCCCACGGTGGGTTCCTTTCCCGTTGTCTTTCCGGGAGGCAGTGCAGCTGAGAGTGATGCCGGGCACAGATACCTGCCCGGAGCGCCACGTCTCCCAGTGCTGAGCTGTGGGGTAGCTGCTTGGTCCCCAAAACAGAACGCAAGAGGCAAGTGCAGCAGGTGAGGCAAGGCAAGGAGAGCAAACTTCCTACAACACACATGCTGGTGCCTACGGCAGGCCCAGGGTCACCACCCAGCAGACAGGGGCCGCGGCAGCTTTGCTGAGGTAATTACAGGATTAAGTGGAACAACACGGGGCAGGGAGGGAAGGGAGTTATTTGCCAGATTTGATCCCAAGACCTTTGCCGCTCAGGAGCAGCCTTCTCTAATTAAAGCGGAGGTGAAGGCGTGACTGGTGCTCTGTTGTTGGAAAAATGTGCGTTTAGAGGGCAGGCAATCGCTAAAGCTGAGCAACCAGGAAAGGTCCCAAGGGATGACAGAGGAATGACGCTTCCTTCCTGCCAGGGACCTGTGCTGCTCCCTCCTGCCCCGTTCTCACCAATGCTGCTGACATGGTCCAGCTGGCTGCATTTCTCCTCTGAGCCAGGACAGCACCATGCATGGGGTACTTGTATCGCCCCAGGAAAGCATGTGGTCTTACTTGGAACTGGTTGAGATGGGAATAACTGGTCCCCACAAGGTGCTGCATCCCCCCGTGCACAGGGGTGAGGTCCTGGGTGCCAGAACAGGGCAGGGAAAGAGCCACACATCTGCATGGGGCACAAATATGCTTCTCATGGCACAGCAGAGCTGTGGAGTAGCAGGCAGAGATTCCTGGGCAAGGACCAAAGAAACGGACTATTTGAGTCCAACAACTAGACCCAAAGTGCTTGGGCAAGACTGATCCATAAGGACTGCTCCTCCCTGAGATGTGTCATTCTCAGTAAAGCCCAGCAGTACCTCAGGTGTCATCTGAGCTGGAGGGCACTGGGGATGGGACTCAAAGCAGAAGAAGAACGATGTGCTCCAAAGAAGCTGTAACCAGGCACAAAAGACCAGAGCGTGCCCCTTAACCGAGATGTATCTGCTACCACACGCTGCACCTTTCCACCTCATTATGGGGCCGTTCTAATGAGGGCACGTGCACTCCCTTGTCACACATGCTGTGAGAGCCACCCCCTGCAGATCTGCCTGTCCATGAACAAGACCCGGGGAGCTGCCAGGGTTCCTGGGTACCCAGGGCCCGCACCCACCATGGCAATACCTGCTGAAGGAAACTTCATTCCCTCACCCAACAAGCAGAATGCATCAGGGACAAACTGTGCTTCGGCCATGGATAAATCATTCCATGTGTCTCTGGGACATAAAAACATAACTGAGAAGTATTTAAAGTGAAAGGAAAAACCCCATGCAGCCAAGGTGCTGGTCCAGGCTCGGCTTTCCAGAAGGAGGGAGAGGCTGGAGGGATTTAGTGTGGCTGGGAGTGCTAATCGCCTTCCCAGCCACTAATGGAGCAACCAGTGCCCACTGGGGACATGGCTAATGGCACTGAGGAGATGCCTCACTTTCCTTTACAAGCTCCCTCCTCTCTTCTGATATTTAAGTATCAGAAGGTTTGAGCGCTTACGGACCCACATCCGCGGAGTTGGCCACTCTGCGCAGCCCCTCGGGCTTTCAGCCCCCTGAAGGCACAGCTCATGAGGGCAATTACACGGCAGCGTCTTCCTGCAGCAGGCACTCCGGGTGAGAGATACTGCAATGCACTCTGGCAGGTCGGAGCCAGAATTACACAAGCCATACGATCCCCCAGCGGTGCCAGGAGACGCGTACAAATTACACTGCAGGAAAGGATGGGCCAGATTCTGACCTCAGCCCTTTGGCATCAGCCCGAAGTAACTCCATTCACATCGGGCCAAACCAAGACGTAAGCGACTCCATTCAAATTTACACTGGCATACCTGTGGTCAGGATCTGGCCTGGCTTGAATTAGTTGCAGCCTGATGTTACAAAAGGCAGAAATGGAGCCCAGATTTCCAAGGTTATCGAAAACAACAAAAAAATAAAAGAAAAAGAGAAATCCACCATGAAGCAAACCATCCCCAGGCTACTCAGCCATGTGAACAGAGCTGTCAAAGGCAGGATGCTCAGACACATCTCTTCTCACCAGTTTTGGTAACTCATAAGCCACACTGACGACAGGAAGGAGGGACCAACACCAAGCACGGGTGCCCTGCTGAGTCCCCTATGCCTGCTCTGCTCACCACTGGCCCTGGGTAGAGATGGTCCCGCTGCCACGAGGGGAGACTTCAGCACGGTATCATCCATATGATGCAGAGGTGAAATGATTTTGCTGCAACACTCTTGCATCCCCCAGCCAGTGCAAGCTGGAGATCTCCTCATGCTTCCAGCTCAAGGAGGCAATTGGAGCCCTTGACCTTGCAGGAGCAGCAAACACTGCTTGGATGAATTTGGACACAATGATCCTTGTGGATCCTTTCCATCTCAGAGTATTCTGTCATTCTATTCCACCCTATTTATTAACCTCTACTAGAGCTTCACTAGTTGTTTTACCCAACTCTGAGACCGGCCCAGCTCCATGAACCCCTTTGCACACTCCTGCCATGGTGCTTGGCTCTGTTGACTGCTCCCAGCAGCATCCCTCAAGGTGCAGAATGTTTTGCTCCCACTGCTCCAGTGAGACTCATGTAGTCCCAGCCTAGAAGTCCTCATTGCTTCAACCCCTTTCCACTCCATACGGGAATAAAGTGATCTGGTTTCCATAACGTCCCTTATTGCCTTTTCACAACATGCCGGGCACAGATGTTGAAAATAGTCTGGATGAATATTTAAAATGGTATTCAGAGATGACAACATTTGGCTGACTTTGAAAGATCTCTCACATCGGGCAGAGGATGGCTCACGACAACAGGCCGGAAACATGCTGCACTTTGACATCTCATTTTTTTACCCCTTCTCTGGCTATTGGTACAATATTTCATGCCCCTGGTGTCCCACAGCCCGTTATTGCTTGAGTGCCAGCCAAGCCTGCAGCATTTGGAAGAAGCTGTCACGTACGTTTTTAAACATCACGGGGCAAAGCGGAATATGGAAAATCTGTCGCGTTTCCATACCGAGCGTGAGTGTCCTGCGCAGGCTCAGGGAGGGGCTCGAAGGGGCACAAAATAATTGCTTCCTTATGGAGCAGGGCCTGGCTAAGAGGGTGGGGGAACAGGAGGCAGAGGTGCTGCGGACACCCTCGGCATGGCAGGCTGCTTCCCTGCTGAAGGCATCTCAGCAAGGTCTGCACTGATGCTCACCCCCTTCCTCAGGGCTGGGAAACTCCTCTCAGACCCATACCTCTGCCAGCTGCTAGCCAAGGTGGGAGTTCTGTTCTGGCCAGCCCAGGATGAAGACATCATGTTCTGGTGCTCAGGGAGCAGTGGAAATGCTCCTCAACCTCGACGCCCAGCAGCTTGCATTTCTGGTGAGCTCCTCATGCTCAGGTGCATCCCTAGGCCTGGCTTCTGTTTTTCACAGGCTGCAGACACACCTCAGCTCCTTCCCAACCTGGCATTACACCTGCTCTCTTCTCTGCAGGGACCCACCTTGCCCTCCTCCTTCCTCACACAGGAAGAGGTAGGGGTGTTGGGACCCCCACAGCCCACCCTGCTCTTGGACTGCTAGACCTCCTGTCCCCTCACCAGCCTGCTCCAACCAGGTGAGCAGAGAAGCACAGCAGCTCCCTCTGTTTTGTAAAAGGAATACTGCAGAAAAAGAGAAAAAAAGTTGTCCTCCATCCATCCAAACACCTCAGAGGATGTTTTCAGAGTACAGCTGAAGCCACATCCCTCTGCACTGGTTACAGAGAGTTCCAGCCTCTCCTGGCTCACAGACAAGCAACAGCAAACTGGGCCAGGGAAGAGGGACCTGTGACATTTCCAGCCATGCGGGGTTTGCACATCCAGGTCTACACTCACTATCATCTCAACACAGGTTCAGGTCCTCGACACAAACGGCATGGATGGAGGTGAGGATGCTCAGCCCAGCTCGCATCCCATACACTTGTGGGGTGAACTGCCTGAAAGAGCAGCATCCATGCCCAAGTGTTGCCCAGATGAGCAGCAAGCCAGCAGGACCACTGTGGTGCCAACGGAGCTCCTGCTCCTGCCCACGGGGCCTTCCTCACCCACTGTGTTTGGCGAGGCAGCAGACTGCCGAGCACCACGTCCCCCATCACATCCAGTTATTCCTTATCCCAAGAAAGGTATTTCCACCCACCCACTCTCCAGTGGGCCAGGGAAGCTGTGGGTGGGACGGCGTTTTGAGGAAACGAGGGTTCAGCAGCTCCAAGAGAGAAAAGCAAACGCAAACCCACCAAACGCAGTCCAGCTTCCCTTTTTCCCGTGCCGCCGCCCACTCGCACGTGCCCTGCCCAGGGCTGCTCTCACCCTGGCTGTCGCTCAGGGCAGGGCGCTGGGGCTGCCGAGGGTTCTCTCCCAGCCCGGCCCCAGCACTGCTGCGCAGCCGAACCCATCGCGCGGGGGCCGATTCCGGAGGGAAGCCTCTCTCTGAGCCACCCCGCAGGGGCCGTGCTGGGAAGGGACCGGCGATAACCTCAAGCCCGGGATGGTGGCAAGGGCGATGCCACCAGCCAAGGTGGCTTTGTGCCGGTGGAGTCCTCCCGGGTGGAGAAGGGCCTGCGGCGGGAGCTGCGGGCAGGGGAGCACGTGTGTGCCCCGTGCCCGGTCAGCCGGGGCTGGCACAGCAGGCACGGCCTGGCGGGGCTCCCGCGCTGCCCGCACCGCGCCCGCACCGAGCGGGGCCGGGGCTTTGCCGAGCTGCGACACCGAGGGGCTTCGCACAGCGCCGAGCACCCGCACGGCCCTCCGCCCGCTCTGCGGGGCGGCCGCGGCGAGCCGAGCCGGGCCGAACCGGGCCAGAGCGCGGAGCGGCCACGGCCGCAGCCGCCCGGGGCCGGGAGCGGAACCGGGAGCGGTGCTCGGCGGCGGGCGGGCGGCCCCGCTGCGGGGTGGTCCCGTTCTCGGCGGTGAAAGGATGGAAAGGGAAATAAAGGGAGGGTGAGTGCGGGGGGAGAGGGAGGAATAAAAGGCAACGACGGAGGGAGCTGTGGGGAGGAGAGCGGGAGCCGGGAGCGCCGGGAAGTTGGGAGCGCAGCTTACCGCGGCCGGGCAGGTAGCGGGGCCGGTCCAGGCGGCAGGTCCGGGCGCGGCGGCGAGAGGAGTCGGGGCCGCGGCGGAGCGGGCGGCGGGCGGGGGCAGCCCCTTCCCGGGGGGCTGCGGTACGAAGAAAGGAAAAAAGTAAAGAAAACGGAAAAAAAAGGCAATAACAAATTTCCAGGGAAGTGTGCGTGCGGGAGCAAAATACGGCGAAATAGTGGAAAGCGGGAGCGCTGCTCCCGGCGGTGCGGGCGGGTCCCAGCGCCGTGCCCGCAGCCGGCCGCGCTCCCTCCCGCTCCGCCGTACCGCCCGCGGCTGCTTCGGCTGCGGGAGGGAGGGGGGAGGCGGCAGGGGAGGGCGAAAGGAGAGGAAAGGGAAAAAACAAAACCAAATCAAAAAAAAAACTTTGAGAAAAAAAAGAAAAGAAAAGCAAGAATTGGAGAAACTGAGCCCCGACCGCCGCCTGGAAGCGGAGTAAAAAGGCTCCAATAAATCCCGGGTTGAAAAGAAGGGAAAAGTCACCTCCCCGAGGAAATCAGAAGCAGATTTCGAGCCATTTAATCACATGCAGGGAGGTGTGTGCGTGTGCGCCGCCCGCCGCCGCTGCCAGCCCTGCCTCCGCCCTCCGCCCCGCCGGCAGCCCAGCGGGCAGGGCCGGGGCCGGGCGGGGAGCGGGAAGCCCTCCCCGCGGGGGTCCCAGTGGCCACCCCACCGGCGGGCAGCCCTCCCCGCCGGGCACCGCCGCGGGGGTCCGGGTGGCCGCGGTCCCACCTGCCGCCCCGGCATCCCAGCCGCACCCCGGCAGCTCGCTGAGCCCGCCGCGGGTCCATCCCCGCGGTGTGCGGGTGGCTGCGAGCCGCAGCCCACCACGCCAAGGGCTCATTAGTGCCGCGGGGAAGGAAGCCCGTTATCCTCCCTTCGCTTCCCAAAGCAAATGAGGGATTTACCAGGCGGGAGCAGCTCCTCTTATGGAGGAGGCTGGAGTCTCCGCTCCATCCCGTGGTGCGGAGGCTTCTCACGCGCTGCTGCACCGAGGCCGTCCTTGGTCTCTGATTTTTGGGCAGGGGGGAGAGAAATGGGGCACTTCCGTGCCCAGTGCAGCTGCCTCCGGGCTGCCCCAGGGGGGCTGCCCCGCCATCCCCAGGCCACCTGCGAGCGGGGCAGGAAAAAGGTGAAACTAATTTAATAAGTTTGTGTGAGGCGGTGGAGGAGAGCAGAAAACCCGGACCTGGATCCCCTCCTTCACTGGGGTCGCTTTCGCAGCCCCGCAAACCCCCACATTGACCTGGGGAATATACTCTTATAAATGCCTTGGCAGTGGATGTGGCGACTGAGGACAGCACTGGAGATGGGGAGAAGGGCAAGGTCCTAGCACGGTGCTCACCCGTTACGTTCAAAGCCCCCACCCAGCACCACCCTGCTCCCGGAGAAGCCCCGCTTACCCACATCCTGTTGCTCCGGGGCAGCAGGTTGCAGGAGCAGCTCTCCCAGCCGGCTGGCAGATGCTCGCTGAAGGCGCAGACCCCAGCTGGCCGCGGGCCCCAGGGGAAGTGCTGTTTGCTGCTCTCTGCCTTGTTGCATAAAACACATTTCCCCCCTACTTCAGCAGCAGGGACATGAATAAACAAGGGCAAAGCCACCAGGGGATAGAACAGAAGAGACCCGTGAGCAGGGGAACCTCAAGGCTCTCTAAGTCCAGTGCTACAGGTGTTTTGTAGCCCTCCCCCCGTCTCTCTCGGGGACACTTGTGCATTTGGAGAGTCAGATGGCCAAGCCAGAAGCCACAACAGCAGCCCAGAGGAGAAGCAAGTACAGGGTCAATGTTTGATCTATGTGGGATCACGTCAGAGCATGGGGCAGAATGAGACCTAAGCTTGTTAGGACAGTGGGGACTTAGTGTGAGGGACTGGGAACAGACTGAGGTGACCAAAGCAACACAGAAAAATGGGGTATGGCTGGAAGATTGTGAGGTGACATAAATCAGGAATTGTTCAAGGGATGGACCTGAAGGCATTCTCCTCACTAGAAAGCACAAGAGCAACCATGAGCATGAGCTGTGATGGTGTGCCAGCCTGGCTGGGCTGCTTCACTGTGGTGCTGAGCTGCGGAGCTGAGTCACCACGAACTCAGTGCTGCAGTTTTCACACCTGTTGGACCTCCTGCTATCCTATCCTGGGACCCAAACACGATGCTAGAGGTGCTGGCCACTGTATGGAGAAATCCTGGGACTGCTGTCCACAGGCCTCTTGTCAGTGATAGCCCAGCTGAGATGGCCAGAAGCTGTTTCCTGAATCCCGATTTCCACTGTTCCCTCTTTGCAGGATGGAGAGACCGAGAGAAGGATGTGAATCTGGGTTTGGCAAAGAAGGGTTGCCATGGACATCAGCAGGGATGGAACACTCACTGAGGTAGGAATTGGACTGTGAGACCCTGATGGTGCCCCCCAGCATGCCAACATCACCACGAATAGGGCACCCAGTGCTCACTGCCTTCCTGGGCAGGTTTGTCAGGTCTGGGAGGAGAAGAGGGCAAGCACACTGTGTTGTTTGTCTCCCTGGTGTCTGCAGGAAGCTCTGCCCCTTGCAAGCTCCCATTCTGCATCATTCCTGCTCTTCGCGCCTCATGAAGGCACAGCAGTCCTCTCAGTCAATGAAGGATTGCTGAAAGGACACAGCCACCCACAAGCTGTTGGAGCAAAAGCACCAGCACCAAGTCAGCTGGGTCAGACAGAAGCACAGAATGGGTTGGAAGGAACTTTTTCAAGATCATCTAGTCCAACTGCACAGCAGGGATATCTTTTGTTAGACCAGATTGCTCAGGCCCCCATTCAAACCTGGCCTTCAACACTTCCAGGGATAGGGCAGCCACAGCTTCCCTGGGAAACCTGTGCCAGGGCCTGCCCACCCTCATAGCCAAGAATTCCTTCCCAGTACCCCATCTAACCCTGCCCTCTGGCAGTGGGAAGCCATTCCCCCTTGTCCTGTCTCTCCAGGACCTTGTCCAAAGTCCCTCTCCAGCTCTTTTGGAGCCCCTTTAGGCACTAGAAGGGGTTCTCAGGTCTCCCTGAAGCCATCTCTCCTACAGGCTGACCCCCCTTTCTGGCCTTGCTGCCCTCAGCACCTCGCCCTCCTGTCCCCCTGCACATACTAGCAGCCAGCCCAGCGCTGCAAAGGACTCCCTTGGCCATTGCTTTCTGCCCACATAGCGGCTCAGACCCCATCCCCTTGAGCCCCACCGGGGACCCTCGGACCCCCCTCGAGCCCCCTGGCACGCCGAACCCTCCTGGCTTTCCAAGCCCCCCGAGTGCCCCCGGGACTCCCGGACTCCCAAGCTCCCCCAGCCTCCCGAGTCCCCCAAACCCTCCTGGCTCCCTCGTCTCCCCAAGCCCCACGGCTTGATGCCCCCGAGCTCCCCCGACCCCGGTCCCGCTCGCTCCCAGTCCCACTCGCCCCTGGTCCCGCTCGCCCCCGGTCCCGCTCGTCCCCAGTCCCTCTCTCCTTCTGTCCCACTCGCCCCTGGTCCAGCTCGCCCCCGTCCCGCTCGTCCCCCGTCCCTCTCGCCCCCCGTCCCGCTTGTCCCCGGTCTNCGCTCGCCCCCGTTCTGCTCGACCCCGGTCCCGCTCGCCCCCGTCCCGCTCGCCCCCCGTCCCGCTCGTCCCCGGTCCCAGCGGTGCGCGGCGCTCGCGCGCCCCCTGCCGGCCCCGCCGGGCTCACGGGAGAGCGTCCCCGTCCCCACCCGGGACCCCCACCGGGACCGCGGTGCGCGCTGCAGGACCGGGCACCCCGACGCTGGGTCACTTGCCGGGTGAGCCCGGCTGAAATCCAGCCCCCAGCCCTGCCGAGGAAGGAGAACATGTCCCAGCGAGCAGCACCAGCCCCATCCCATCATGTCACAGTGGCTCTGAGAGGTGAAGGCTTGTGGTTCCAGGTAAGCAGGGAAGACGCCCTACTTGCTGCTTCCCCGCGTCCTTCTTTAACCTCCACATTGGACGAGGAAGTGGTTTTCTGCCAGAGGGAGGACTCTTTGGCTGGTCCTACAGGCCCCTCTCCCAGTGCTGTGAGAGAGGAGGATCCCATTTCAGCCACTGGGTCATCTTCAGGGTGATTCCATAATTCTCATGTTTCCCTTCTTTCTGTGCCATTTCCTCTTCCAAGGGCACCTCATCTGCCTCCCTTTCCAGGCTGCCAGTCTCCTGGCAAACACTTCTCAATTCCTTGTGTTCAGAGTCTGTCCCCACACCTGGTTTCTTCTAAAGTGCAGGTCACAGCATCTGTCCCCATGACCTGAAATGTGACCTTGCCAGGGCATGCAGAGAGGTACAACCATTCTCCTCATGGAGAGTGTGCTTTGACCAAGGCATCCTGCCATGCTCCATCACATCAGCATCTCAGGGCTCTCCTGAGCCTCAGCAGCTCTTGGGGTCTGTTCTCTCCACCCTGATCCTCCTGCTCACCAGCAGCCCTCCTGCAGGCCCAGTGCACCCATGGTACATTTGGGTCCTTGCACTCACTGCACAGCAGGAAGGTGCTGGCAGCACCCAGGGTTTGAGCACTGTAAGGGTATGGGGACAGCCCAAACACGCCTTTCCTGGGGACCAGCAACACCGCTCTGGGTCATAACAGCTCTTCTTTTCCACCCAGGAAAGTCAATGGGGGCAGTCACTGAGGATTTCGGGTCTGGGTGCCCTTGTGAGTCTGTGTGAAATCAGAATAACATTGCCACGGGCAGAAACACAGTTTTGCCTCCACCTCCTAGGGGAAAGCTGATCATCTTCTGGGGCCTGAGTCTCATTTATACATGAGCCATTTCACCACTAACATAAATAACCAGTTCCAGGCAAAGGCAGACATGAGAGCCAGACCTCGGTGGAGACAGGGATTGTTGGTTGAAAGGTGTGTGGTGAATGTGGCTTGTGGAAAAGGAACACCATGCAACATCACCAACATATCCAGCATATAACACCAGCAGAGTGACATTACATGGATTTTTGCCCTGCCCAGCCCTGCTCACCCCAGCATTAACCTCTCACAGGCCAGGAACGGTGCCAGAGCTTTAGCTAACAGCCCAAGGCCAAGCTGAGATAGCCCAAGGGACTGCAGTGCCCCAGCAAGTTGGAGCCAGGGGAGGGCTGGAGAGATGTTGAACCTGCAGCAGTTTGTGCTGAGGTCGTGTGCTGGTGCCCTCGCCCTTCTCAGCCGTGGACTTGGGGGATGCTGTGGAAAGATGGTGCAGGGGCCAGGAACGACATGCAACACCCTCTGCGCTCTCAGGAGTTGCAGCTTCTCAGGCACTCCAGGTCCCGCTCTTCCAGCACGTCTCCAGCTCTTTGCTATCCCCCTGTGGCTGCTCTTTGTCCATGACAAAGGGACTTGCGTGTCCCTGAACGGGATGAGCGTGTTGTAGGTCACCAACACCCAGAAAGCAGCTGCTAGTGGGGTCAGAAATTGATTTTGTGGCTCTTTCTCATCAGCTTCCTGAGCTGTAAGACCTGAACTTGGCCCTTTCCCGCCATGCCTGGTTCATCTTTAACTACTCCTAGTCTCACATCACTGCCGTGGCTGTGTGTGCAGCCTGTTCAAGAATGTCACCCCCACACCTTACAGTCCTGTCTGTACCCCGTTGCTCTGCAGTGACCGCTATGGCACTGGCATGTCCTTTCCCCACGGCAGGCAAAGGGACACGCGTCTCCCCAGGGGCGCAGCCGCGGGACCCTCCAGCGCCGTGGGGAGCGGCGGGTGCGAGCCCGGCCCGACCCGGCCCGGCGGCCGCGAGGTGGAGCCGTTCCCCCGCAGCTGCGATCCCGCAGCCCCGGAGCGGCCCCGGCTCTTCGGGCTTGGCCGAGGAGAGGCTCCGGCAGCCGGGAGCGGGTGGATCGTGACAGAGAGCTCGGGATAAGCCGGTCCCAGGGAACACTGACAGCTGAGCGTGTGTTCCCATCGACAGGAAAGTGCTGCGCCTGTCCCGTTTCCATTAGCGGAAGGATGCTTTTTCCACAGGTGGGAGGATGTTGCGCATGTCCTGTTTCCAGAGGTGGGAGAGTACTGTGTGTGTCCTGTTTCCAGAGGTGGGAGGGTACTGTGTGTGTCCCATTTCCATCAGTGGAAGGATGCTATTTCCACAAGTGGAAGAGTCCTTTGTGTGTGCCATTTCCATGGTGGGAGGATGCTGCACTTGTCCCATTCCCACAGGTGGGGGGATGCTGTGTGTGTGTGTGTCCCATTCCCAGAGGTGGGAGGGTGCTGTGCCTGTCCCATTCCCACAGGTGGGAGGATGCTGTGCCTGTCCCATTCCCACAGGTGGGAGGGTGCTGTGTGTGTCTTACACACCTTGTGCAATGGCAGGAGCCTCGGCATGCTCCCAGGGCAGCTGAGCCTCTCAAGAAAGCATGGCCCCCTGCCAACAGCATCTCTGCTGAGTGGGATTATATGGATGCAGAGTGAGGGTTTTCCCTGGGAAACATCTCATCTTACCTCCAAGAGCAGTTTTTCAAGTGCCCAAATGCTTTTCACAGGCCTGAAGTCAGAAGCAAACCTTAGCTTTAGCACAAGGTGTTTTTTGAATAGATCTCACCAGGTACCTCATCAGCTTCAGCTGCTGGGGGCCCTGTGCCTGTCTGCTCTCCATTCCCTGCTCCAATTCCTGTGCATCCTGCAGGGATTTGAAGGAACTGAGCGATGTCCTTGCACACTGGAGGAAAGTGAGCTGTACTGGTGGATAACACCTTGTCTGCAGTGTTGGAGGAGCAGGTGTCCACTGCAGGACGTGGCTGCTGGTGTTGCAATTGGAGCACAGCACGCTCCTGGTGCCACAGGGGTGTGCCCATCCAGACACCAAGGGAAGACATCCATAAACCTGCTGGGCAGATGGAGGCTGTCCTGTGTGAGCCGGGAGCAGCTCACTAGGCTGGCTCTGTGGGTTGGCTTGTGTCTTGTTTGCTCCAAAGCAATGCAGCCTCTAATGTTTGGGTAGATTTGTGCTGGGATTCCAGAGAGCCTCAGCAGCTCAAGCTGTGTCTCTGCTGCTCAGCTGGGCATGGCACAGGGAGCTGTTGGTTTGCTCCCGGCCTGCTGCTGGGACCACGAGTCACATCACAGAGACACCAGCCCAGGTCTCCAAGGCAGCAGGGCCTGTTGCTGTTTAAACTTATCTCAAACAGCTCCTGTGGCTCCAGATCCTGCTCAGTTGCAAGCAGCAGCAACTACTGTGACATAAACAAATCCCTAATATTTGAAGTGGTGGTGGGATTGAAGTGCCTTCTCCATTGCCCTCTTTGGGAGTGCTGGCACATGGCAGGCCCATAGGGATGAAGGCAATTCACAGCCCCAAATCTTCCATAGCTCAAGCAATGTGGGATTGTTGGAGTTGTCCTGTGCAGGGCCAGGAGTTGGACTCAATGATCTTTGGGGGTTTCTTCCAACTCAGGAGGTTCTGTGATTCTATGAATTCCTGTGAGGCAGCAGAAGTGTGAGTACCTGGTCACATGTGTGTGGCCAACACTTCTCCAGTCCTCCAGACTGACTGGGGAGGTCACCCTTCCACTGCCTCTGCTGTTGGTCTGGGCTGAGCTCCCACTAGGGGAGGAGCTGGGGCGAGGCCCTTGGTGTGACCATGTCACACTGATCAGGTGGCACTGCTGAATCGACTAAAGGTCTTTGTCTGAAGGTGTTCTGAAAATGAGTGTGCCTGGAAGGTGGTGGGGGGACCTGGCTGGCAGCCACTGGGAGGGCCAAGGGGAGCAGGGATAGGAGGGGAAGGCCTGGGACAAAGGCCTGGGAAAGAGAGACCAGTGTGAACAGTGAGAGAAGGAAGGCGAGAAAGGGAGAGGGAAGGCGGGAGGGAAAGGAAGGGGAAGAAGCTCATAAGAAAGCAGAGCGTGAAGAGGGAGAGAAGAAAGACGAGCTGGAGGGTTAGGGGGAAGAGAAACACACAGAGAGTTTTGTAACAACTTAAATTCATTCCAGACAATGTCCAAGGAACCCTGGCAGCACGGGTTGAAACTAACCCTGCCTTTGATTTTATGAGTTCATTATATGTTGTTTGGGACAGTGATTCACGCGTCTTGGCTGTTTCACATTTTCCCTTGTGTCACAAATGAAGAGGGGACCACGAGATGGATTTTTGGGTGGAAAATATTCCCTCAATTGTTAGGTAGACGTCTCTGTGCCATGGAAGATCCCAGGAGAGTGGTCTCCTGGATTGCCCCAGCTCACTGCACAGCACTCACATCCTCTGTTCCTTATGTCTTGCTCCTTCTTAAAGAGAAAGCACTGGGAATAGCGGGACAGAAGGAGGTGAGAAGATGCCTAGTGGTGGCTGTGTATGTTCTGCACCCACCCTGCACTGTGGGGTGAGCCAGAGGATGGACTCCTGGGATTGCTCAGACCCATGCAGCCACCAAGGATGGTCCTGTGAGAACATCTCTCTGGATGGTGAAGGAGCGTGACCCAAGGTCACAGTCCCAGACCTGGGGACCTTGCTGGGGTCACTCTGCAGCACTGCCATGGGTGCTCCTCACCTGCATCCCCATCCAAAAGCATCACTGCACTTACAGGTTATTGCTGCTCAAAGGTGTGAGGCACTGGATGAACTCCAGGGAAAACCATTCAGGAACGGGTTCGTGGCCTCCAGACCACTTTGCTTGGGAGTATTCACAGCCTGGTCAGAAAAATAATAAAACCTGCCCAAACCAACATCAAAGTTTGCATTGGAGCTTATTGAAAATCCTAATGTCTTGGTTGGGTATTGTTGCTATTTTTAGCTTCCTGTGTCGTTTTAGGTTTTCCAGTGAAAGGAATTAGAAAACCTCACTGATTTTTAAAACACGTTGGTAGAGAAAATACAAACCTCTGGACACCAAAAGCTTTCTGCCTGGCATTTTCTGGGTTTGATTTATAATTTCTCTTCTAAATCCAGACCAAGTTCAGTAAAATGTTCCATTTTGACCAGAAAGGCATTTTTCAGTGTGGTCAGTTCTAGCCTGAGCCCTGGGAAATTACAGTACTTCCAACCTGGAGAGCCATGACCAGCCTGCAGAGCTTCTCACGCTGCTGTGCCTTACACTGACCAGTGTGAAAATGCCTTGAAGATCAACACTCTGCTTACTGGGACATGGAAGGAGAGCTGAGACTTCCTTACAAGCCTGTGCCAGTGCCAGATAAGCTTCATGTGGACTTGCAGGTAGAAGCACCATGCAGAAGCCCATCCTGAAGTGGGCTATGGTGAAGAGAACAAGAAGCACTGAAGTGGAGTGGCTGAAAACTCAGAGGCTGGTAGGGGAGGACTGATAGCTCAGCCCTGCAACCCCTGAGATTCCCTGCTCTGAATGAGTCCCTGAGACCCAGTTATCCCACGCTCCCTCCTTCCTTCAGGCCTGGGCTCAGGCACTGCTAGTCCTGCAGGGAGTCTGTTCTGAGGATAAAGCACAGTCTTTATTCTGCTGGGATTGCAGGCCAGCATCTTTCCCCAGCAAAAGCTTCACTTCAGGAAGGTTTTTTTTTTTGGTTTGAATGTTGTTGTTTTTAAAGAGAATTCTTAGGAAAAACACTCGCTGAGACGGATCAGCTCATTTTCAAAGTTGTCCTGAGGCAAGAAGCAGAGGGTGTGGGCTGCGATACACACCCACATCTGTACAATGAGGAAGGCAACAGCACAGAGCAAAAACAATTGCATGAAAAGCTTTCCAACAACAAAGTTTGCAAACCCGCAGAGCCCAGGCTATTTCTTGTGGTCGGTGGGTAAGAGTTCCCAGATAATGTGGCCTGACAATGGAACAATGGGGGCCGAAAGACGCGGCTCATGATTAGGAGTTATATAACAGCGGCTGGCATTTATTAATAACACTCGTGTTGGGCTTCATTTTCTTAGTTAGCACTTTTCAGGTTCACAGCACTTCACAACCCCTGGCTATTCCATATTTGATGCTTGACACGAGGTGACTTGGAGGAAATTTTGGCCTGTGGCTGTAGGAACAACTTTCACGCCTGCTTCTCTTGGAGACCTTAAAGGGGAGAAGGGAAAATGCCAAGTGATGAGCTTTCACTGACTATTTGGGATCTCTCCTGTACCCCACAGCCATGGGGTAGGGTGCGACCACAAAGGCACGTCATTTGGGGAAACAGGGTTTTCCTGGGATGAGTTACTGAATGTTTTCAAAGCGCTCCTTCTCCTGGAGAATGAGCAAAACTGGGATTTTCACTGGGGTGCAGGAATACTGTTGGGTGTGATCCCAAATGGGAACCAGCCCTGGAGGAACAGTTCACAGCCAGCCTGCAGCAGTGGCATCTGCCTCTTGGCACAGCTTTGGGAACAGGAGTGAGACATCCCACTGAAACAAAGACAACCCTGATGGCTGCCTACCACGTCCTTGGGACGTGCTGATGGGAGCAGTGAGCATGGCTGCTCTTGGAGGACCCACTCAGTGCGGTCTGGGCTGGGCTGGAGTCTTTCTTTCCCTGTCTCACATGAGACCTTGACGCAGAGCAGGAGTCATCCTGCCCGGCACAGGGGATGAGCGGTCCAGTCTGAACAGGTTGTCTCCTTCTGGTCTGGGTAGGCTATTTATTGCTCCTCTGACTGTTGCTCGTGGTATGTGCTGACCGCTCAGCCTGCTCGTGAAAAACAAGAGAATTCCCGTCCAAGCTCCGGTGCCAAGCAGGCAGCGACGGTTTTCTTGAGCAGGCCTGAGAACCTCTCCTCAGCCCTGGGAGACAGATGTCTCAAAAGCAGCTCAGACCTGGGAAAGCTGTGGCTCAGGACCAGGTTTTGGACTCAAACACCCAAACAGCTCATCAGACGGTCCCCTGTCTGCTCCAGAAGCAGAACTAGCACAAGGAGGAGTGAAATGTGCCCAAGTGTATGGAGGTGAAAGCAAAGGGCCTCATGGCCCCACAGCTCTACTTCTAACCAGGAGGCCTGGGAGAGCTGCAGATTTGCAATGAGGGGGAGACAAGGTTTGCAGCTACAAGGGATGGGACTTTGTGCCTTTTTCCTCCAGTTCTAGAAGTGCATGTGCTCCAGTGATCAGTCCTGAGGCATGGAAATTCACACTTCCAGCTGCTCCTCTCAAAGGGAAGGCCTGGAGATGTTAAGCAAAGTCAAGGCAAAGAGCTACCCTAGGGACAGCCCTATGGCGAGTGCTGGGGAAATGCCCATGCAGCCCCAGCTGCCTGATGGCACAGGGCTGTGGTGCTGAAGAGTGACTCCCAGAGCCCATTGAGCAGTGGTCAAGCAATGCATCCTGTGAGAAAGAAATCTCTTTTGTTGGTGAAATTTAAAGCATTCACATCTGTCCAGATGTGCCCACCTGCACAGGACACATCTTGAGATAACAGATACTGCTGGTTTTTTCACCTGGTGTCTCAGAAGTGCTGGTAGCACCAGGAGCACTTTTTGCACTCGTGAGCCACTCTCTCACCTGGGGAAAAACCTCCCAGACCATCAGATGCTGTCTGGTGGGGAAGCAGATTGCATTGCAAATGCCAGAAGCACCGTGCAGGGGCTCTGCTCACTGGCAAACACCTGCTGGTTGGTGGATTATCAGCTATTTTTCCTTAAAAGTGTTTGGGATGTCACTCCCACAGTTCAGTCCCTGCCCATCTTCCCAGTCCTTTGCTGCCTGCAGTGTGAGATAGAGACAGCAGGATGCCAGTGGCTCAGCATCCTCTGTGATGGAGCCAAGCACAGGCAGGACTGGTACCAAGTGTCACTGGTGACACAGAGGGTGGGCTGGGGTTGCCTTCAGGCTGTAGAATGTATTGCTGGTGGGAGGGGAAATCAGAGTGTCTCTTGGGGTTCATCTCTTATCATGGGTTTGCCTCAGGCTTGCGAAAGTCAGTGCTTGGGGCTTCTTTCTGACCCTTTGTGCCTTTCTGCACAGCTGGGCTGGATGACAACCAGGTTGGGTCGGGGGACCACACAGCATGACCATGTCACGGTGACATGGCTGCTAAGAGGGGAATAGTGGCCCTGAGCCTCACCTCAGGACATCTGGCCCAGGACAGCAGTGCATATGGGATCCAGCTGCCTGTGCCTGACTCCAGGTGAGGCAGGATGAGGTGAGACTGGCTAGATGAGACAAGCAGCCAGAGGAGATGATGAGGGTAATTTCAGACCTTTTAAATCAAGACTTAGATGTGCCCTTTGCTGCTGAGGCTGAAATTGGGACCCTCCAAGCTTCAAAGACAGTGGGCATAAAAGGTCAGACTGTGTTTCCATACCTCCGAGCTGAGAGCTATAGCCAGAACTGTCTAACAGCACACTACTTTCAGGCAAGAAAATCCTTTTTGTTATATACTGAAGAGAAAAGACTGAATTACAAATTATTTCCTTAGGGAGGAAAAATATGTACTGACTTAGGCAAGTTGGTGAGGAATAAAACATTTTCCTCACGCTTACTGGGAAAGAATCACATCCACCATCTGGCCTGAAAGGAACTTTTGGTTCCTTTTGGCCTTTCAATCTGAATGCACAGAGTCTGTGGATTCACATTGGATCAAAAGGCTCTTATGTTGTTGGAAGGAAACTTCTAAAATGCCCCAATCATGACTTCTTTTCCTACAATTTAATTTGATGGGAAATTGTACAGACAGACAAATAACACGGCTTCAAGGTAAGTTTGGTCTAAAAAGGTTTGTTGCCAATGGCAAATCCAGTGCCTGGGGCTGTTCCTTTCTGGATTTGTCTCCATATCCATCTTCTGTGCCTTCCACCTCCAGCTGAGGTGCATTTATCAGTATGGCACTGGCTTAATGCCATCTAGAGCCAAAGGTAGTCTCTCTGGATCCCAGTTGGCAACTACTTAATGGCTTGTCTTCTGGTATTTCTCCATCTGCTTTGCCTTGTTTGAGGTTTTACCCTTTTAAAGGTTGTTGGGTTTTTTTGGACTTGCCCTTCTGAGCATGGCTGGCACCTCGGAGATTGAATTTAAGAGAGGAGAAAGGGAGTCCATGTTTTCTGAATCCATGGCCTGGGGATTTGCTGGCCACTCTCCAACAGCTCTCAGGACACAGCAGAGCCAGCTTTCCTCCTTGGAGCTCAGTGTCATGGAAAAGGAAAGGAAGAGCAAGGCAGTGATGATGGGAACTGCGAGTCTGCGGGGTTCGTTAGTAGGAATTAGTGCTACATTTAGCAGTGGACTCCTTTATGCCCATGATCAGGTCCTCATATCCCATGTTTTAGCAGGTTTGCACAGAGCAAGTGAACAGGAACTCTTATTCCCCTGTGTAGACATCACAGACATCTCCTGTCTGCACCACACAGGGGTGGAGGTTTGCAAATGGCCTTTCCTAGGCAGACGTGCCACATAGTCCTTGCCAGCACTTTTTGATGAAAAATGGCATCAAAATATAAAATTTTGATGAAGAACAGAGGGGGAAAAACCTGACTGAATTTTCACAATTCCTTTTCTGGCTCCTGGCTTGCTACAGAGTTGGTCAAATGTTTCTAAATTCAGCCATGCTTCAAAACTTTTTGACCAAAAAACACAAGGATTTTTTTAGAAAACCGTTTCTCATTTTTTCCCTTCTGGTTTGGCCATGTGTTTGACTTACTGAGAGGAGACTCCAGTTGGTTTTTCTGACTGGAACCACACTTTAAAGAGCACAGCCATTCCCTTAATTGGGGCTGATAAATCTTGCGGGCACAGATGAAGATAAATCACATTTTGAGCCCAGAATACAAATTCTCAGGGTTTAAACATTTGTGTGGTATTTATTAAGCAATTTGAAAGCTTATTGTAGTAACTGAGCTGGACAACAGGGCTGGACCTGGCCCAGAACAACAACTGTGTACAGACACTTGGCGTGCAGGGAACAGGGATAGAGGGGCCTGGATGAATCCCACTTCACTCACAGCATTCGTGGAGGACATCTCCTTTCTTCTATGCAGGGTATCTTTGCTTGTGCTTCTTCCACTGCTCCCTTCAGGAGGATGGAGGGATGCTTTGTCAGCCCTCATGGGAAGCCTTTATATTCCAAACATGCCAAAGCTCCTCATGAAGAAGAAATTTGCTTCAGCCTGGAGGAAAGTTGTAGAGGACTTTTCACTTCTGGGGTCTGTTTGCTGGTGCTGCAGTGTCCAGAGGAACAGGAGGCTCCTGCCACACTGGGGTGGCCTGAGTGAGACCCCAGGGTCAGCAGTGACTGCTGAAATTCCTCAAGAGCTGCTGTGTGTCCAGCATGTGCCATCCCACCTGAGCTCAGAGCTTTGCCGCTGTGAGTCCTTGGCTGCTCCACAGGATGGCACAGCTCCCTGGGATGGCCCTGCTCCCCTCCTGCACCATCACACTGCAGAGGGTCTTGGCAGAGGGTCCATCATATCCTCGCTGACAGCAGCTCCCCTCGGGCACAGCAGGGCCATGCCAGCTGCCCCAGGTGCCCTGAGGCTCCTGTGACAGGTGCTGTGAGCATTGAGGTCGTGAGATTCTGGGACCCCTGAAGGCTCTGAACCCTGTGATGGGTGCTGGGACCCCTTGGGGCTCTGAACCCTGTGATGGAGGTGCTGTATCCCCTCGCAGCCCCATGCCCTGTGCCAGGTGCTGTATCCCCTCGCAGCCCCATGTCGGGCGCTGTGTCCTCTCGCAGCCCCATGTCGGCCGCTGTATCCCCTCGCAGCCCCGTGCCGGGCGCTGTGTCCGCTTGCAGCCCCGTGCCGGGCGCTCTGTCCCCTCGCAGCCCCATGTCCGGCGCTGTATCCCCTCGCAGCCCCGTGCCGGGCGCTCTGTCCCCTCGCAGCCCCGCGCCCCGTGCCGTGTCGGCGGCAGGACCCGTCGGGTCGCTCCTGTCCCCGTTCGGCCGCGAGGTGGCGACGCCGTCCCGGTTCAAGGCGCCCGCGGCAGTCCCGGGAAGGTCCGGACCGGGACAGCCCCGCGGACACGGCCCGGGACCGGCACACCCCTCGCAGCGCTGCCCATCACCACCAGGCCCTCCGCCAGCCCCCGCTGGCACCCCCAGAGCGATGGCCGGCAGCAGGCAGAGCAGCCTTGTTTGCGGTGAGGATCGCAGAATCACGGAATGTGCCGAGCTGGAAGAGATTCACAGGGATGATCCCGTCCAACCCTCAGCCCTGCAAAGGCCCATCCCCAACAGTCACACTCTGTTGCCCAGAGCATCATCCAAACACTTCTGGAGCTCTGGCAGCCTTGGGGCCGTGCCCACTGCCCTGGGGAGCCTGGTCAGTGCCCACCACCCTCTGGGGGAAGAGCCTTTTCCTGAGATCCAACCCGAGCCTGCCCTGACACAGCTCCAGCCATTCCCTGGGTGCTGCCCCTGCCCTGGCACAGCTCCAGCCATTCCCTGGGTGCTGTCCCTGCCCTGACACAGCTCCAGCCATTCCCTGGGTGCTGTCCCTGATCCCACAGAGCAGAGATCAGTGCCTGCCCCTCTTCTGCCCCTCCCGAAGAAGCTGGACCTGCAATGAGGTCTGTCCTCAGTCTCCTCTTCTCCAGCTGAACACACCAAGTGCCCTCAGTGTCCTCACACACTGCCCCTCCAGGTACTGAACCACCTTCCTTGCCTCCTTTGGACTCTCTCTAATGGTTTAATACCTTTCTTCCATTGTGTCCCCCCCAGACTGCCCCCCCATTGCAGGTGAGGTGCCCCAGTGCAGAGCAGAGCGGGACAATCCCCTCCCTGGCCCGGCCATGCTGGGCCTGATGCCCCTCAGGACAGGGATGTCCCTCCTGACTCCAGGGCACTGCTGGCTCGTGGCCAACTGCCTACTGACCAGGTCCCTCAGGTCCCTTTCTCAGCACTGCTTTTCCAGCATCTTGTTCCCCACTCTTTTCATACATCCAGGATTGCGCCATCCCAGGGGCAGAATCCATTTCTTTCCCGTGTTGAGAAGCCACAACCCAGCCAAGTCCAGCAGCCTGGGTGGAGGGCACCTCCAGGTACAGCTCAGCACAGCGCTCTGTTGGGTACCACCACATCACACACACCTTCACCATGTCCTTTTTTAGTGCCCTTCTTTATCCAGCTTCACAGCTACACGTTGCCCCACACGCTTTGCTGGCTTGAAGAAGCATCCAAGAGGATTGCTGGCTGCAGTTTCGGGTGGGAAGGGAGGAGACAAAAGCAGGCTCTTTCCTAAAATACTGTCAGAGAGCAGAACACCAAGTGCAGCTCAGTTCTTAATCTCAGCTCCAGGATGAAATATGGTCTCTGTCCCAATAAAGTAGATAAACTGAGCCAAGGCTGGAGGCTCAGGCCTTTGTTAGTACCATGTCCTGGAGAGAAAGTGTCTTTTGGCAGCGAATGGGATGGAAGCAGACCAGACAATGCTTGAGGACACAGCCAGCCTCAGAGGGGATCTAATGGCTCTTGCACAACCCTCCAAGAAACTTATGGGCTCAAACACCTGTACATGATCCAGCATCCAGGATGAGGAACTTTTTTTCTCAAGCACCACTGTTCTCATTTCCCACTCCAGACTCAGAGCTCTCCAAAGGCTGTCCTGCCCTGGCACTCCAGATGCAGCCTTTACTTCCCCTCTTAGCATTCCTGCTGCTCCACTCTGCCTCCTGCTACCTCCCCAAACACTGCCTCTGAAGCAGCCAATGCTGATACAGAGGAGCTAGAAGAAGCACTGGGAATGCTGCTGCTCAGCAGGTGGAATCATCATCCTGGGAACTTCGAGGGTTCTTGCTGTAGGCCCCCAGCAGCTCTGGCAGCACTGGCTCTAAAGCCTCAACTTCTTGTAGTGGCACACAAGACTGCCCCAGGGGAAAGGTCCAGATCTCACCTAAAGGGTGGGGGCAGTGAGCTTGGCTGGGCACCTTGCTCTCTCTTCTGTAGCATGGGGAGATAATTAATTTCCATGGACTATATTTACAGGTGACCAGGCACAAGACCTGGCTGACCTAGTCAGGTCCTCTGAGCAACCGTATCCCATATCTGGATACCCTTCATTCCCAGCTTCCAGATCTAAGGAGGAGCCTTTTCCATCACATGCTCTGTTGTATCTCTGGGACCATGAGCTTCTGTGAGGGCTTCTGTCCCTTTTTAGGACATCTGTGTGATGCTGGAGAGCAGGGTCTCTCATCATACCCCAGCAGTGGTCTGTGGGCCCTCAGTGGTCCGTGTCCTGCTCCAGGGAGCCTGGCAGGATGCCAAGGTTCCTTGGGCAGGCATTGAAATTTCTAGGGGGGAATGGTAGGGCCTACAAAAAGAGGGGCAGAATCAATCCTCAGAAATTCACTGCACCTATGCTGGGCTCAGACACAGCTGTGACAGCCACATCCCACACATCTGTTCCAGTGAAAAAACTAAAATATGTAGACAGTTGTGCTGTTTGCAAACAGATCCTGCTTTTTTGTGAATGGATTCATTCACCGGCCGCCTGAAAGGGCCATTTGAGCCAATGGCCGGCTCAGAGGCGCTGCCTCCCAGCTCCTTGTGATTTGCTCCTCGTGGCTCTGCCTCTCCCATTGGGCTCCCAGCGCCACATGACGTGGTCCCTGCCCCTTCACGGGGTGTCTGACATTTTTAGGCAGAATACCAAACAGCTAACGGCAAGGAGCAGCCATGTCCCTGGGATGGTGCTGCTGTGAATGTTTGGTTTTAATCACCGAGCGGGAAGGGAGGCTCATGCATGGTTTTTGCAGATGAACCAGCAGCCTGGCTGACACCTCTGGAGTGACAGTGAGTAAAGGCTGATACTCCCTGTGTCCCGTTGTGGTGAGGGGTCAGAATCTTGCTCCACTGAGCAGCAACTGGGCAGCAACTGGGCATGTGGTTGGGTTTGTTGTGTTTGGAGAAAGCTAAAGAGAACTGCAAAGGAGTGGAAAGGCAGCCTGAGATGTGTCTTGCACAGGGGAAGCAGAACCTCCACCCACGTGCCTGGCAGCCCTGACATCAGACAAGACCCCACCTCTGCCCACCCCATGGGGCATGTCTGTGGTCAGCAAAGGATCATTTAGGTAGGAAAAGACCTCTGAGATCATTGAGCACAGTGTGTCCTGGCCTGTCCTAGCACTATTCACTATTAACCTCCGTGGTGTGGCATGGTTTTCATTGCAGTGATGAAGGAAGAGATGGGGGTGCCTCAGGAAGCAGGTCCAGCTCAGCTGGAACTCCTGACCAGCAGCTGTCAGCAGCATGGGTTCACCAGGGACCTGCTGGTGGACCAAGCAGGGTGTGCAGAGAGACTGGCTTTCCCTGATAGCTCCTGAAGGCCGTGACAGGCTTCAAAGACAGAGTGACATCAAATACTCAGGCTGGAGGAAGAGACGAGCACGATTTTGCATGTCAGTTTAGCCTGTACTTTAAAGTTTGCCTCCAGTCCATTCCTCTGTCTTTCTAGGAACGATGAATGATGAGCTTAGGTCATCATTCGGGCCTGAGTCAGATATCTCGAGAGCTGGCATTGGACATCTGTGAGCTCTGGCCCTGTGAATCTGGGTCACCCTGGCAGAGCCAGCGCGCCAACAGAAACTGCATTCCTGGAGACCAGCCTTAGCTGAGGGGACCTGAGCTAAACCAGAGAGGCAGGAAAATGGAGATGAAACATCCTTTGCCAATGGAGGTGCAAGACTTAACCTGTTGCTGGTGTCAAAACCAAACTGACATGTGAAAGAGGAGTGGAAAAGTGCCTCCATCCCACCGAGTCAAATGTCAGGGGCCATCCTGAGCTCATTCTCTCTCCCAAGACAAATTCTCTCTCCCAAGGATCATCTAAATCTGGGATTCATGCATGAGAAAGCAGTTCACCAAGTGATAGAAGGTGATATGCAGAAGGAAGAGGTGATCTCTGTAGACCTGAGAGGTGCTCTTTGCTCCAGCTGGACTTTGTAGGGACTACAAGAAAGAGATCCATCCGTGATCCAGCCAAGGGAGCTGCCACAACACAGCCTGTAGTGTTGGAGCAGGTGAGCTCTGGCCAGCACTGGCTGTGAAAGGAAAACTGCCTTTGCCTTCCCATCATGCCAGTGGACATTGTGCTTGCAGGACCTGGGACAGCCCTTGGGCCCTGTGGAGCTTCCTCCATCACATGTGCTCTGCCCTGCCTGAAGGAAGAAGGGGTTAAAGAGCTGATCCTCCAGCTAACCACCTTCTGCTTAAGCTCAGAAACTCAGTGTGAAGAAGGGAGACTGCAAAGCATGGGGCTCACTGCGGCTTCACAAGGCATGGACATGGTCCCCCTAAAACCCCTGGTGAGCAGAGGGACATCCAGGTGCCCAGGAGCATGTGGTGTGTGCACACACCCATCAGGGTGTGGCCACGGCCATGCACATCTCCTGCCAATGTAATGACAAGTGGGACCCAAGTTAGAGAATGGCACCCATCCTTGGTGCTCCAGCCCTCTTCCCAGTCCACTATCCTGGAGTGCAATGGGAAAGGTCCACGTTTTCAGAAGCTGGAACCCACCACATTTCGGGGTTCTGCCTGTCCTGCCGCCTTCCCCCCACAGCTCATCCCTTAATCACAAGCAGCTTGGGAAGACAATGCAATAACCACACCAAAGAACCAGGCTCATTCCCCTTTGTCTTTCTCTCCTTTGAGGCTGGGCAGACAGGCGAGCCATCATGCCCTCGGCCCGGCCGTCACACATCCAACTCATCACCTCTTGGTGCAGCCTGGCCGGAGGCTCCCTGGCACGAGGTGACCGGGCATCGGCACGAGGTGACCACGCTCCAGTGCCACGGCAGATTGGTGAGGCAGGGCTGGGTAAGCTGGCACACATCCTGTGGCTGCCCTCTGCTCCCCGGCCCTGGCCTACACCGAGGACCTCGGCTCTCATGTTTTCTCCTCCAGACAAGCCGTCATCTCAAGCGGGACCTCTGAGTTCTCCCTAGAGATGGAGGCAGCCCCCCTCCTCCCTGCAGCACATGGCACAGAGGCTTTTAAGCTGTTTTTTGCTGAAGTTCACACAAATCTCGCCTTCCCCGTTCCCAACCCCCACCTTCCCCGTGCAACTGAACTCAGCCATTGAGCCCAGCGAATGGTTTATTTCCCAGGTTAGCACAAAGCAGGGGTCTCTGTGTGCCCCTGGAACCAGCAGAACAAAACGCACAAAGACGTTAGAGGGCCATTTGTAACCAAATCCCAACACACCAGATACTGTTGGGATTATGTCAGAAATATTTTCCCAGAATGCCCTCCCCCCATGCTCCCTTCTACAGATGTTCGGCCCCCACACCACAGATGTTGTTCCTCTTGCAAAATGAGCTTTCCCCTTCCTCTCCCAAATGCCCCTGATGTTTTGCACATTGCCTTCGATGAGGTCTCCTTTTCACCCTGACCTCTGCATCTCCCCCTTTCCCGGTCCCTCGCTGATGAACGCATGGAAAGGCCAAATTCGCCTCCTCACGTGGGGCTGAGAGGGTGGCCACAGGGCCCTGCAAGGATGTGGGCTACTGGATGTCACTGTCCCTCTTGTCTTGTCCCCCCTATGCCCTTCTCAAGAGCTCTCTCCCTGTTTTGACTTCAATGTGTGTGTGACCTCCAGCTCTGCAGGCCTGCTCCATGGGGCATGCCAGACCTCAGTGCCCTCGAAGGATGATGAAGGGATGCGAGGCAGACCCCTCAGAGGGTCATGGTGCCTTCCCATGAGCTTGTGCTGCTCTCCTCTGCTGCATGCCAAGCTGGAGGGGGACAGGGTCCCCCCATCATTCCACAGCTGTCTTGGCAGAGTGTGGCTCCTCACTGGCAAAGGCCTTCAGCAGTAGTTTGTTCCTTGGGGATGCCGGGCGTGTTTCAGACACCGGAGGAAACGGCCAGACCTTCCCCTCCAGCACCACCAGCCCACGCGGAACACAGTGGGGATCGGCCTGGCAGCCCATCAGGGCCGAGCTCCAAGCCCTGTGACAGACAAACAGACAAGACAGACACAGACAGACAGATTTCCGTCGGCAGCGGGCTCGCACTGCCAGTGCCCCCCCGCTCACCAGCGCTGGGCTCCTCCCCAGCCCGGCTACCGACAGCCTGTCCGTGCGGAGCCAGCGCGGCTCTGCCTTGTGCTGCCTCCACGAGCTCCGGTGGGAGCGCGGGGGTCCCCCGGCCCCGGCACACAAGCTGAGGGCACCTCGCGCCATCGCAGGGTCAGCGCTTCCTCCTGACCCCGCACACTCCCGGAGGCGCCGCGGGGAGAGGTGCCAGCCCCGGGGCTCCGTCGCGGCAGCAGCGCCGGGCGCAGGGCTCGTCTCCATCCTTCCCTCCTGCGCTAGTGGCGGCAGCCGAGAAAAAACATTTGTTCTGACACACGCGGGGCTGCCAAGCTGTGTCAGGCGCTTTGATGGCCGGGGCAGTAACCTCGACCGCTTCCACTGCCAGCGGGAGAGCCGAATCCAAGAACCACAGAGCATGGAATCTCCCAAGGACTTCAGATGACACCTCCAGTCCGGGACATCGCAGCTCTTTCATGCGTTACGCGACATTTCTCTCCCGTCTGTGTTTTTTTTAGTCTCCCCAACAGGTTATACAGGCAAAGAAAACCCAGAGCGGGATCGCGGAGAGGCAGAAACGGGTGGAGCTGTCCCGACCTTCTGGGTGTCTCGCGATTTACGCCAGCGTGGCCCAGCCAAAGCCCTTTACTCATCACCTGCTCCGAGCAAGAATCCGAGTCTCCGCTGGTCTCCCAGGGAGCTGGGGTGCAGCACGGGGTTTTTCTTCAAAGATAAAGTTTATTGCTAAAAATGTTTTGATCAGTGATAGCTCATATTTACATTGATATGTTTTTAAAGGAATATTCAAGTAAACATTTCCAATAGTTTCTGGCATAATCTCTAGCTTTTTTTTCCCTATACACAAACGTTAAAAATAAATAAACTGTACACAGAAAATTTCCTTTAACACCTCTACACGACTATATGTATTCCCACACAACAAAACAATTCCACTCTTTCATAGATTTGTACTTTTCTTTAAAATTTCCTCCTTAATTAATTGTTATACACAAAAAAAAAAACAAACCTAGAGAGCTTGGCAAATTAGTTCAAACATCAGGACAAAGTCTGAAGAAGACAAAAAAATACAGCACAGAGAAACAACCGTCTTCAGGGATGCTGCTGTTCTTGCTTTTCTTTTTNCCTTTTGTTAGAAGGCTATATATGTATAAAAATAGACATCTGATTGTAGTGCTTTACTGTGCCTTTGGCCTGCCCTGCAGTTCCTGGGTTCGCTTTTTCCCCTTTTGAATAAAATAACATTAAAAGAAGTCCAAGGAAAAAACAAACAAACAAACAAACAAAAACAAAACCCAAAAAGTAAAACAAAAAAAAAAAAAAAGAAAAATCCCAAACTAACAAAAAATTAATGAAAAAACCCCTCAGCAAAAAAAAACCCCAAAGCTGTTCATCTTTCCCCACCCCGCGCTGGGGAGCGGGGAAAAAAACCCACCCGAAAAACCTCCCCCCCTAAAGTGATCCGGAGGAGGAGGGCGGCAGTGCAAGGGGCCGGGGAGGCTTAGCAGGAGCACTTGCACTCGGAGATGAGCGGGTACTGCACGGGGATCCAGGTGCAGTATTTCTGGCTGGACCAGCCCTGGCAGTGCCAGCGCAGGAAGGTCTTGGTGACCGACTTGACGGGCTTGCAGAACATGCCCTCGGGCAGCGAGCAGGACTTCTCGGCCAGGCAGTTGCCCTCCTTGATGTAGCGCGGCCAGAAGCGCACCCCTAGGTCCTTCCAGGCGTAGAGCACGGGGCAGTGGGTGTGCGCCCACAGCCACTGCAGCACCTTCCGCCGCGCCTTCTTGCCCAGCCGCAGGCGCGGGCCCCGGGGCGGCCCCAGCTCCAGCCGCCGCAGCTCCGCCGGCAGCGCCGCCCGCCCCCGCCCCGCCGCCGCCGCGGCGCCCGAGGCGTTGGCCGGCCCCGGCACGGCCACGGCCATGAAGCCGGGGTCGAAATGGCTGCCCAGCTTCTTCCTCAGCGTCCTCTCGTCCAGGTCCTGCTCCTTGGGGTCGTACTCGGGGTCCGGGTGCTCCACGATGTCCTTGACGGGCAGGTTGTCGCTGGGCGAGGGTCGCAGGCGCAGGAAGGGCTGCCCGCCCGCCGGCAGCCCCAGGCACAGGCAGAGCAGCAGCGCCCGGATCGCCGTCATGCTCCGGGCGGGCCCCGGCGCCGCTCCCGGCGGGGGGCGCTCCCCCCCGCGCCCGCGGCCGCTGGCTCCCGGGGCTCCCCGCCGGGCCGGCTCCAGCCGCGGCCGGCAGCGCCGGGGGGTCCGAGCCTCCCCCACGGGGCAGGGCAGGGCACGGCGGCGGCCGAGCCTTCCTCCTCCTCCTCCTCCTCCGCCGCCGCCGCTCTCGCTCGCTCGCTCCCCCCCAAAATTCACAGCGGACTCGTCT
>VWZD01007583.1:390692-403529 GCA_013396695.1 Sakesphorus luctuosus | reverse complement strand
GGCCGCCCCGCCCCTGCTGTCACTTTCGCGGCGCGCTGAGTGACAGCCGGGTCCTGCCGCCACCCGCCCGGAGCCGCCCACCCCCCTCCCCGGAGCAGCGTCCCACCTGCGGCCCCGGGACCCGCGCTCACCGGGAGCCGTCACACCAGCAGCGGGCACGGCGCTGGGCGAGGGGCAACGGCCCCGGAGCGGCGGGGCACTGCCTGCCCTCCGCGTCCCCCGCCTGTGCCAGCCTGAGGTCCGGGCACCTCACAGACCCCCCGGGAAGCCAGACCCTCACTTTGCCTCTGCCTTCCACAGCTGCTCTGCTGCCCCACCACGTCTGCTTCTCCACAGGAGCCCACCCGCCGTCAAACCTCCTTCCAGCTTTATGCAGAGCTTTAGATGGGTAGGTACCACGTCCTCAGAGCCCCGGGGACGGGAGCCTGGGGGCAGCACAGCAGAGTGGGGCCACTCCCCCGTTAACATCTCTTCACTCTCTGCAAGGGAGTGTGCAGCCATCGTGCAGCCTTCCAGGAGCATCATTCTTGTTCTCGCTCCAGAGAAAGTGCCCCTGCATCCCTCAGTGCAGGATGTGATAACCAGCCACGTTAAAACAATGGCTCTTCCTTCACCCCTTTCTGAGCCATGTGGGGCTACATCTTTTGGAGGAGAGCTGGACTCACAACCTTTGAGGCACTGAGACTGGCAGCCTGGTGTGTGTCAACACAGTGAAACCCCAAACCCTCCTCACCTCCTTTACCTCCACATTGCTCAGTACTGAGCTCACACTTGAACCATGTCCAGAAATTGGACACACAGCTGGTTCCTCCAGACTGACAGTGTGTAAGAACATTCCTGCCCATGCCAGTCACTCCCTCCCAAAGCCATGAGATAACCAGTTACCCACTGGGGCCAAGGCAGGGCTTGGAGGGACCAAGATGGATTGCAGGGCCAGTTTCTCACCATGATGTGCTTCTGACCCACCAGGTAAAGTGGGGGGCTGCAGTGACAGGCCAGCCCAGAGCGTTCTGCTGGCACATGCTGCGGTTGTGCAGAAATGGCTTCACTCACCAGGCTAATGAACAGAACATCTCCCCCAGGTTTCTGTCTCTTCATCATCCCAGAAATACCAGATGTCGGGTTCAGACAGGAAAAAAACACAACCCCCTCAAAATAGAGAGGCTGGACATCCAGCCCAGAGTCTGCATAGAGTCAGAGCATCCCCTGGACTTTGGGGAGACAAAGCTGTGTGTGCCAGCTCAGGAGCCAATCCAGTGCATCCTGGTAATTTACAGTGTGCAGGGATTTCTTCCCTCACTGTGTCTTTCTGCTATCATGATCCCAACTTGGTTTGCTGAACTTGGAACCTTTTTTCAATCATTTGGCTCACACACACTGCAATCAGAGCTGTGAAACTGTACCATTTCCCGGCTCTTGCAGCACTAGCAAGAGAGATGGGTATTATTGTTCCCTGGGGCTGAATGTTATCAGTAAAAAGTTCTCATTATCTGTTTTCTGACCACAACGCACATACAACATATGCCTTGAAGCGAAGGCAACCTGGATGTGCAGGATGTGCTCTTCTTTCACTCGCTGCTGGGTGGGAAAATGCAGTGCTTTCAGCAGCGTCAGAATTAAAGCAAACACAGAAATGAGAAGCAGCTCAAGGCAGAAGACACCCAAGAGTCAGGAAGGGGGCAATTACTCAGCGAGATGTACTGCTGTTGGCATTGCTGCCTGAGTAAATCCCGGTGAGGGGATTAACATCTGACTGTAATTGTAATAATAAAATCCGACATGTATACAGCATTTTTCATCCTGAAGGATCCCAAAGCACTCAAGTAACTTAACTCCTTCAGCTGTCTCCTGGACTTTATAAACACACTTCTTAATCATCCCGTGCCTTTGCTCTGGGCACGCTCACCTCGCTTCGACAGGTCCCCCGTGGGAAAGCAGAGGCTCTCCAGAGTGAGCTGGAGATGATTTCCCCTTCTGAAGGCAAGCTTCTCGGAAAATGGTGCTTGGCATGTGCCAGTGGCAGTGAGGGGGAAGGCACCTCCCCTCCCTTCCCCTCCCCTCCCCTCCCTTCCTCTCCCCTCTCCTCTCCTCGCTGGCTGCGTATGTGGACCAAAAGGCTGAGCACTGCTATGCATTCATATACCTTTCTCTTACTGCTCCCTTTGGGCACACAGCCCAGCTCCCAATCTAGCCCTTAATTGAAGGATTTAAAGTTGGAAAGGATGCATATCCCATACAGAACAGCCTTATCAAAATAATTCCATGTAAGAAGAAAGATGTGATGTTAAAGGCACTTTCTGAAGGCTAAAACGGTTGCAAGCTGCGTTATTTTTGCTTCTTTCCCTTATCTGGCATCCTTTTGCCAGCTAAAGAAGACCTGGAAAATTTTGTGAAAAAAGTAAAAGGGCATTTCTATCTCACATTTGAAACTCTGTTTTCATGGAAGGCTCCATAAAGCAAGTAGACTCTGAGCAGCAGCAAAGCATCAGTGATACTCTCTTAGCAATGGAATTGTTCAGCTATATGGCTTTGATGTTGTCTTGGGCAGTGTTAATTTAAATAAAAAATCGGGGTATAGATACAGAGCAAAACTGTAAAGTCATTGTAAAGTCATTCCTATTCCTTCAGCTGTAGGCACAGAAGCTTCATAGCTACACCTTAAACCATGAAAATTCTCTTGCCCAATCCAAGAGTGCAAGAAGCCCACACTTGGGAATATGAAACTGAGAGGAGAGAACTGAAAAGAAATTAAGAGAAGACAAGGAGGAGAGAAAAGGAGAATAACTGAGAAGAGGAGAAAAAAAGAGGAGAGGAGATTCAAGAAGAGGAGATTCGAGGAGATTTGAGGAGAGGAGATTCAAGGAGATTCGAGGAGAGGAAATTTGAGAGGAGAAGAGAGGAAAAGAGAGGAGAAGAGAAGAGAGGAGAAGAGAAGAGAGGAGAAGAGAAGAGAAGAGAAGAGAAGAGAAGAGAAGAGAAGAGAAGAGAAGAGAAGAGAAGAGAAGAGAAGAGAAGAGAAGAGAAGAGAAGAGAAGAACTCCCAGAAGAGTGTCCTCTGTCTCTTTTTCTTTTTTTTTCTTGCTTTCTGTGTGCTTGTTTAAGTTTTCCAGCCTCTCTTTGTGCTTGAGAAATAATGCTGATGGGCTGGCATGGCAAATATGAGGAAGGGCTTGGGTCTGACAAGACAAAAGCCCTAATTTTCACTTAAAGAACCAAAAAACCCCAATAGTGCACCAGGTTTTCATTAGAGATACGTTTATTTTCTGGGAGAAATACATTACCCTGCTCTCGTCAGTGTGTCCGAAGGAGCAGTTCCCAAAGAGTGCCATGGCAAGTGGTTGGCAGGGCTCCCACAGCTGGGTCCTGCCATCTGCTGCGAGCAGGGCACACTCAGAGGCTGAGAGTGGCTGGCTGGCCCCAAACCCTGGAGAAGGTGAGGGGGACAATGAAGGCCACACAGCCACTGGTGCTGGCAGTGACACCATGGAGATGCTGGAGTGTTTGCATAGAAGAGCAATGAAGGTGGTGAAGGGTCTAGAGCAGGAGTGGCTGAGGGAGCTGGGCTTGTTTAACCTGGAGAAAAGGAGGCTGAGGAAAGACCTTATCTCTCTCCATAACTGCCTGAAAGGAGGTTTTGGTGAGGTGGATGTTGGTCTCTTTTTCCAAATGACTAGTGATAGGGCAAGATGAAATGGCCTCAGGTTGCACCAGGAAGGTTTAGATTGGATATTAGGAAAAATTTGTTAACTGAAAGGTTTGCCAAGCATTAGAACAGATAGCTGGGGAAGTGATTGAGTCACCACCCCTGGAGTTCTTTAAAATACATATAAATGTGGCACTTAGGGACATGGTTTAGTGGTGGCCTTGATAGTGTTAGGTTAATGGTTGGACTCATTGACCTTAGAGGTCTTTTCCAACCTAAATGATTCTGTGATTCTGTGACTCAGGACACACCTCTGTACAGTGAGTCTTCAGTTGGCCAAATTCTCCTGGTGAAAAAATGTCACCACAACGGTCAAGTGAATGGAACATGGACACACAGACACACTGTCCTTCACTTTCAACACAGAGCTACTGAAGTTTGACTTCTGTGAGTAGTTCCATAGTGCCAGTATTAATGAAGTTACCAGCTCATATGTTTCTCTTCCCATCCCATCAGGATGTGATCAGGAATGTCATGGGAAGAGACATGGGATGGCAAGGAAGGTGGCCCCAGTCACCTTCTGCTAAAATCTGTGTAGCATTTACACCTGTCCTGTTCACTCCCACTTCCTCCTTCACAGCCTTGGGCCACCAGCCCCAACAACCCTCACCTGGTTGCCCAGTGCTGCCCTTCCCCAGGGGGACCAGAAAGGATCATCTGGCAAAAGTCTCCTCTGAGAAGCCAAGCTAACACTGTCCCAGTAGAACCCCAATGGGAGATCAACACCACCCCAGCATTTACCCTGCACTGAATTCAGATGTTCAAAAGAGCTGATTGGAAAAAACTCAACCCACTCCTGAAGCTCTAAGGAGGGGACTACTTGTGCCTCAGAAATGCATTTTCTCTCGTAGGGTGGTTTTGCTATTCTGAGCTTCCTGGCATCCTTTTTTGTCCTTATCATGATGTATTTTTCTATTTTTTAAGCTCCTTGTGACTTTCTCCCTCCTGGCACTACAGTGTTGTGCCTCATTTCTTGCTGCCTCACCCTTTTCCAGGGCAGTGGTGGAGTCACCATCCCTGGAAGTGTTCAAAAACAAGTGGATGTGGCACTTGGGGACATAGTTTAATGGTGGCCTTAGCAATGCTGGTTTAATGGTTGGACTCAATGATCTGAGGGGGCTTTTCCAACCTGAAGAAATCTATCATTCTATGATTTGTGGTCCAAACTGATTTCCTGCCATACACCAGGCCCAGTATCAACCTGTTTTCTGTACAGCTGTACCTTACATTCCCCTTCAACTCCCTTGAGTTTGCACTGTGAATACCCACTCTGCACTGGCTGCAGCACCTGGGTCTGCCTGATGCCACTCACTCCCAACCGCCCTCATTGTCCATGAGAGCCCCAAAATTACTCTACCAGTTTCAGTTAGAAGTCTACCTAATTTCTGGCACACTTCCAGTAGTGCCAGATATCCTAAATGCTTCCCAAAAGCCCATCCTATTGCCATTACATGGGAATAAGTCTGGGATGAGGGGGATTTCCTCCCTCTTCCCTTACAGCCTGGAGTTGATCACGTCCAATTTACTATGACCTATAGCCTGGACAACCAGGAAAGGTGATGCCCAAGGTGGTGATGAAGGGCTGCTTTGAGCTAAGGGTTTGGCTGATCTCAAACCGTTCATGGTGTTTACAACACTTGCCATCTGATGGACCATGTTGACCAGTCTGGTGTCCTCTGCTGCAGGAAGTAAGGAAGAGGGTTGTTTCACTACAGCCTGCAGCAGTTTGGTTGTCATTGGCACTGTAAACATTCCCATGCTTCAGGTCATTGTGGTCCAGCACTCGTGGGAAGGAGACCTCACCCTCCAGCAGCAGGAAAGTCACTGGTGGAGCAGTTTGATTTTCCTGGCCCCCTCCAGCCCAAAGCTTCCACAGCACAGCCTGGGGACTTGGCAAAACCTGGGATATCAGGATGGAGCCTTCTAAAATTCCTCAGGGAGAGCTCTCCTCTCCTAGGGGACTTGGAGGATCACTGGTCAGTGCAGAGACCAGGAATGATCCTTGGACATCTGCCAATGTTAAAAATCAACATCATGGAGCTCTGAGATTTCTGCCCGCTTGGCATACATCTGTCACCACATGTGTTGACACAGAGCAATGCTGCCACGTCATGTTGTACGTGGCAGTTGCTGTCAACACCAGTCCAAGACAGAGAGAACTGCTCAGGGCAGCTATTTTTTGAAAATGTCTCTAATAGAAGGGCTGGAGTGTGCTCTGGGGACATGGACTGCCACTAAGAGTGGCCATGCCAGGGAGCAGCTCTGGCTCAGGGACTCCAGGGAGAATGTGTGGAAACCAGACTCAAATGACCAGCCCCAGGCCAACCTCGTGACACCAGGCTTCAAAAAATTTGTCACCCTTGCCTTTCTGCTCTGACAAGCCTTGTGCCACTCTGGAATACAGGAAGACCTGTGATGGGAGCTCTTGCCATGCAGATAAACAGGACACAGAATCGCAGAATCCTTAGGGTTGGAAAAAACCTCTAAGATTATCGAGTTCAACCATCAACTCAGCACAGCCAGGTCCCCTGACAAGCCACAGTGCTACACAACACATCCTACATGGCTATGAGGAATCTCCTCCAACTGCAGCTGGACCAAAGATCCACTCCCTATCCAAACAGCCATCCCCCAGCAAACACTGCTGGAAGACACAGCACCTTTTTTCTGCTGCCCTGTGTGCTGGCTGAAGCTCTCCTTCCTGCAGGGCCCTGGCAGGCTGGTCCCAGCCTGCCCTTGAATTCCATCCCCAAACCAATGTGCTCCAGGCTCTCACATGGGTGGAGGCCCATGTCCATCACAGTGAGCCTGAGGCCAAAGGAGCATCACAGCAATGATGGTCCCAGGGACTCCAAATTGTGACTGATGTGTGCTGGAGGGACCTTATGGAGCTCCAGCTCAGCTGACAGCCAGGGCAGGGCTCAGCACTGGTTGATGACCCATCCAGGGTGCAGAGGGAGTGCTCCAGAGGTACAGTCACGTGCACTCAACTCTATTCCTCTTTCACCAGCTGGTAAACTACTACCCCAGGACACCTCTGTGCTGAGGTTCCAAGGCACCTGGATGATCTGCTAAGCTGCATCTGCTCCCCATCCTGGCACACAAACATACACCATCCCTGCAAAGGGGCTGTGTCCTGGAAGTTGAACTGAAGACAAAGGTTCATGGGTGAATAATTATTTCTGTCTTTTTTTTTCATCTTCAAGGTTTTTTAACCTTTAAGGATTGTTTCTTTTCTTCTTCAAGTGTTCCCCCAGTGGGTGGCCCCAAGAGGCACAGACATGTTCCCACAGCCATTCTGGGTTGCTGCCCATGGGACTTCTTTGCCAGCTGACAGGGTGGGTGGGTTGTGCCCCTCACTCAACCCCACTGTGGGGTCTTGGAGCACTTTGCTTCAAACTTACACAAGCACAGCCTTTGCTGGGTCTTCTTGGAGAGCCACTCCAACCTGCTCACTAGCTTTGGGAAGCTACATCCCAGATATTCTCCCAAGGAGAGGCATCTCCTCCTTCACTAAAGCATCAGAGGAGGGCAGGGCTAGGAGGGTCTGGCAGCTTAAATAACCAGGAGTCAGAGAACCTCAGTGTCTTTGAGGAGCTGAGCCCAGCTCCCACTAAGCTCAGAGCAATCCTAGGAGTGTGTACTGCCAAATCCTGGTGTTTCTACAGTACAAGGGGCAGGGGTCACTTCTGAGGTCCCTGGGTTTGCTTCCTCCTGTTTCACATAGCTCCACGAGGTACTTTTCTCACTGCAGTGACATGGGTCCCTGCCCAGGAGAAGCTAATGGAAAGCAGCAGGAGGCAGGAGCTGACACAGGATGGAAAATGGGATCCTATGTCAGCATGTGGCCTCGTGCTGTCCCTGAGGAGGTCACTCTTCATGGAATCACAGAATCTCCTGAGTGGGAAGAGACCCGTAAGGATAATGCAGTCCAACTCCTGGCCCTGCACGGGATACTCTAACAGTCTCCCCAAGTCTCTGAGAGCCTTGTCCAAACACTCCTTGAGCTCCTGGAGCTCTGGCAGCCTTGGTGCTGTGACCACTGCCCTGAGGAGCCTGGTCAGTGCCCAACCACGCTCTGATGAAGGAACCTTTTGTAACATCCAGCCACATCTCCCTCCAGTCTGTTCCTCCTGCTTCACAATTCCAGCAGAGTCGGCTCCACACCGGCTGCAGGAGGGAGAAGTTCCTTTTATGTTTAAATCCCAGGGATGTTGGCTGTGCCCCTGTGAGTGATTAGCACTGAGCCACCTCATCCCTCAACAAAGCCTGTCCCAAAGCCAGGAGGGGCAGTGCAGGGCTGCTGCTGTTCAGGAGATTCTCCTCATGGAAGAGATTTCTCTTTAACCTGAAACAGCTCACACACACATAGCCTAAGGTGGGGCCTGGAACCCGCTTGGAGCTCAGTGCTGAAGGTTGCACCAGCTCTGAGCTGCACCTTCTCAACCACCATCAGACTGCGTCCTGCCTCCTGTTTTCTCCTTCAGCCTTGGCACCAGACAGCTGGGAATCTTGCTGCTGTAGATGCTCCTCCAGTCTGAAAATTCCATTTATTTCAGCCACAGGAGACAAGGTTATATGTTCGACAAAAGTCGTTCTAACACAAGACACAGAGCAGTGTCCCAGCTTTCCTGCATGCAGGCCAGCAGCCCTGCTACCTGCTTCAAAATTTGTGGGAACGACAGCTTTCCAGCTTTCCACAGGCTTTGGTCAAACCCCTGTGGGAGTTTATATTGCACCCATGAAGCCTCCTTTCAGCTGTGTTCTGCCAGGCTGTTTGTTTTCTCTTGATTCAGTTCCAGCTTTACTTGTCCCTGAGATGCTGTGGAGATGGAGGGAGATAAACACGGGGCTGGGTGACTCAGGGACCTGGCGGGAAGGGAGCTGGAAGAGCCAGGGGGTGGGTGCCAAATCCTCCCTGAATTCCTGTTTGAAAAACCCTGTCTGTGAATAACAATTCAACGTAATAACGTCATCTCTGACCGGTTGTAACTGTCCCTTCAGAGCCCGAGGAGCGCGATGCCCGGGAGCGAAGCAGCTGTTGCGGAGCGGAGGGAACGAGCATCGCGGAGCGCAGCCAGGGCCGGCAGGGGAGGGCTTGCAGGACCAGCAGAACGCCCCAGCGCCTACGAAGGGCTCCAAAGACCTCTCCAGACCTAGATGACTTGGAGGGGAGCTCCAGCTCCACATGCACGACCTGCTGACATGGCAGTGACGTGGTCAGGCTGTGCCTTCCGTGCTGCAGCCTGGGCTGGGCTTTGCCACGCTCCCCTGGGACACAGGGCACGGCTGGCAGGGGCCAGAACCTGAGAAGGCATTTGCATTTTAGCCCAGATTTTCCCACTTAATCGGGACCCTTCAGTCTAGTCACTTGCTTATTTTTTTAAAGCAATGAAAGAGATTTCCCAAATCCAGTCAGCTCTAAGATTACACACAGGCAGAGACACCATCAGTCTCTGTCAGTCATTCCCTGCAGCCAGAAAGTTAGTGGTAAAGGAGTTCAAATGCAGGAGCGGCGGAGCTGAGCCTGGCTCCGGCCCTTGGTGGGTGCATGGAGCTGCTGTTCTGCCCTGGAGCGTCTCACTCCCCCTCACCCCATGCAAAAGATGCTGATTTGCTTCCAGAAGCTTGTGGGGCTTTCATAAACCCCAGAGGGAACCACAAAAGGAGCAAGAGAAACACTCTTGGTGCAGCTGACACTTTGACATGGCCTTTGTCCTGATGGACATTTCGGGGGCATCAGCAAAGAATGAGCAGAGGGAGGGAATAACACTGAGCTGGGAAGAGCTATGAAATGTCTGCTCCAGTGTGAGGATGTGTGTGATCTGTGTGTGATGGGCTCTGCAGTGCCTTCCCATCCGGGAGAGAAATCCCTTCTGTCCACACCACTTTGGCTGGGAGCTCTGTGTGCTCCTTCAGGAGAAACAGTGACCTCTCCAACAAACACTGGTAAAGAAACCAAAAGCTTTGGGTCATCTCCCTCAGAGCCCTCTGAACCAGAGATCTCATTTGGGGACAGATAGGGGCAGCAGAGAGGACAGGACAGCACCTGTCTGGGGGGCAGCCAGAGGAGGGCAGAAGACCCAGCACCCTGTCAATTCCTGAAGAGTTCCTTAGCAGACAGGGCTTCCTTTGCTCCCTGTGCTCCAGCACGCAGAGAAAGCGACTCTGGTGCAGCCCCTGGCCATGGAGCCAGGACATGTGCCACAGGAGAGGGAACACAAACACTGGTTACAAGAGACTGGAATTGAGCTGGGGAGGGACAACTGCACCTGCAGCTTCATAACTGGGCTTTCTCACAGCACCTGCATGATGTGCTCAGCTCCCCTTCACCCACTGGGTAGGAACATCCACGGGAATGATTTAATTTTCATTATGAAACTTCCAGGCTTTTCCTTTTCTCCAGAGGAAACTTTCTTTAATTTCATCTAAATTCAGGACAAGTCTTGATTGCCTGAATCTGCATTTAACAAAAAAGAATAAAATATTAACCTAAAAAATTTGATTCAGTGCTGTCCAGACTTTCCTTCTCCAGCACCTGCCTGGCTACAGGGAATTTGATTTGAAGAGTGAGGATAAGGAAGGGTCATGAGAGGTGACCCCTTGCAACACACGCTGTCTGGGGCTTGGCAGGCAGGGTGGTGCAGACAGAGAGGATCTGAGCTTCTTGCTGGAGAAGAGTGAGGAAGGAAGAACTTGCTGCAGGAGAGCATCCTGCCCTTCCCTCCGTGCTCAAGCGCAGCCCAGCCCTGAAGCTGCACCAGGTCACAACAGGGGGTTGGCAGGTTTTGTCCAGTGAGGAGTCATTTATTGACGTTCTGCGCCAAAGGACGTTCCTTGTTTTCTAAGCCAACTTGAATTAACCAAGACAACCTACAGCCATGTTCTCAGTGCCTTCAGACATCCACACTTATTGTCCCATCCCCTCCTGGTCACCACTGGGGCTCCTGCTGTGTTCTTGCACTCTTGACTCCTGCACAAAGCCAGAAGCAATAGTAATGCAAGCAAGAAACAACATAAACCTGATGCTTGTACCTGTGCCAGGAGCACTGGCTGGGACCTGGCTGGAGACTGGCTGTGCTGGAGCCTGGCTGGAGCCAGGCTTTGTGGATGTGCTGAATGGGATAATCTACTAAAATTAAGTATCTTATTCTGTAGCTCATCACCTTGTCTGTCTTGTTTTGTAACTCTTTGGCTTAGCTGGAAAGATTTGGACAGTGGTTATTCAAGCAGTGCTTTTTGTCTCCTTGGCTTACAGGAGATTACAGTCAGATATATCAGGAGTGATGTTAAAGAGGAGTGTCTACATTGCTGTTAATCACAGAATCACAGACTGATCTGGGTTGGAAAGGACCTTAAATCTCACCTCATCTCATCCCACTCCCTGCCATGGACAAGGACATCTTCCATTAGACCAGGTTGCTCCAAGTCCCTTCTAACCTGTCCATGGACACTTCCAGGAATAGGGCAGCCACAGTTTCTCGTTCCTCAGCTACCAACAATTGATCCCACATGAATACAGGCACTGACTGGAGGTCTTAAAGTGACCACCTGGACCAAGCTGGCAGAACAAACCCTGAGGATAGCCACTGTTACCCTCTTCCAGGCTGTCCACCCCAGGGCAATATGGCAGCAGATGCTCCAGGTTTTCTCACTACAGCTCTGCACAACTCCAGCACTGCCACTGCTTGTCCTTTTCCCTTCTTCTTGTGACCCTGCTTTGCCTCAAGACCTCACTCTGATGTCACACACCCACTGACTCCTTGCTCCAAGCTTTACATCTCCAGCTGATGACACAAACTGCCCGAGGAACATCAGTGCTCCATGAATCCCTTAAGTTCATGCTCCTACTCCCCATACAGGTCTCCCAGATCTGCTTCCTGCTGCAGCAGGCTGGCAAGGCTCATCACCCAGCCCAGCCCCTCCAAGACCCTACGTCCCTGCTGGACATGAGCATCCTGCTCACCTTCAGCTCAAGGGAAGGTGTGTCAGGGCAGGGTTAGGCTGGATATCAGGAAAAGGCTCTTCCCTCAGAGGGTGGTGGGCACTGATCAGGCTCCCCAGGACAGCAGGCACGGCTCCAAGGCTGACAGACCTCGAGGACTGTTTGGACAACACTCAGGCACAGGGTGGGATTGTTGCAGCATCCTGTGCAGGCCCAGGAGTTGAACTCAATGGTCCTTGTGTGTCACTTCAGATGCAGGAGATTCCGTGATTCTGTAACTCCCCATCTGTTCCACCGAGGCCAGCCCTGGCTGTCTGCCTCCAAAGGCTCCTCCAGCTAAAAGGACACCAGGCACCAGAGTTCCCAGCATTTTGCTGACTAATTTCCACTGGAATCAGGAAGCTGGGGGAACAGGGAGAAGTTATGAATGAAATGAGCCAGCCCTGTGTTCCACACAGACCAAAGGCATTACTATCCTACGCGACATGTAATTAAATTGTGGCCCTCATGGCCACAGGATGCCACGCAGGCCAAAAATACACAGGGCTTTGAAATGAGATTAGACAAATTCACCGAGGGCAGACTCAGTGGTGGCTGTTACACAGAGTGGCACGAATACCACTCCTGCCTCAGGAAGTCGCTAAGGCATCAATTGCCTGGAGATGGAAGGGTATCACAAGGATGGATTGCCTGTCCCTCTCTGCCTGCAATTTGTCATCATGGCTGGCTGGGGCAGAGCCACCTCAGCTGACCCAGGACCGGTGGCAGCGCATGCTACTGCTCTCCCTTTGCAATGGGAGATTTGGACATCCTGGCACCCTGTGTGGTCCCAGCTGTGTGCTCTCCTGCATTGCCTCTGAGCTGCCTCTCCCAAACTAACCCTGTGAAACCAGGGCTCGAAAACCTCCTGTTGCACAAAACCACCCAGAGATGCTGTTGCTGCAAAGGGAGCAGTTCCCAGAATCTCAGAATCACAGAATCACACAATATGCCGAGCTGGAAGAAACCCACAAGGATCATCCAGTTCAACCCTCAGCCCTAGACAGGAGCACCCCCAAGAGTCACACCAAATGCCTGACAGTATCATTCAAATGCTCCTGGAGCTCTGGCAGCCTTGGGGCTGTGCCCACTGCCCTGGGGAGCCTGGTCAGTGCCCACCACCCTCTGGGGGAAGAGCCTTTTCCTGAGA
>VWZD01007583.1:311585-390652 GCA_013396695.1 Sakesphorus luctuosus | reverse complement strand
TGCCCCCCCATTGCAGGTGAGGTGCCCCAGTGCAGAGCAGAGCGGGACAATCCCCTCCCTGGCCCAGCCATGCTGGGCCTGATGCACCCCAGGGCAGGGATGTCCCTCCTGACTCCAGGGCACTCCTGACTTGTGGCCAACTGGCCACTGACAAGAACCCCCAGATCCCTTTCCCAGCACTACTTTCCAGCATCTCGTTCCCCACTCTGTCCACACATCTGGGGCTGCTCCATCCCAGAGAATCCATCACTTTCCCTTGTTGCACTTCATAGTTCCTGACCCTCTGTGCCCTGATCCATTCACAAGCCCATGAACACTTTGGGCTTGTCCTGTCCTTAGACTTTGGGGAGATCCTGGGATGCATGAGCACAGAGCCAAATCCATGTCTGCCCCACTGAGACTGGTACTGCTCAGCACCTGCTCTTCATGACTCCCAGCAATAAAATATCTGGCTCTGTGGGTGTCTTATCCACAGCCCTGAGGTGCTGCTGGAGCAGAACCAATCCTGGGGCTCTGTCAGTGCCTGTAGAGACCGTATCCCTTCCTGGCAGACTCCCAGGGCAGCTGATGTAGCTGTGCCATGGGGTTGACAGTGGTGTGAGAAAAATCTCGTTTTGAAGAATTTTTAGAGAGACGAGTTGAAGGAGCAAAGCAAAAATAAGGTTTTAATGGCCAATACTGTGTACACAGGGTGCCTCCCCAGCCAAATCGCCGAGGAGCACACGGAGGAGGGAGGGGTCACCCCAATTTATTCCCTTCACGCCACGCCCCTTTCCCCCCTCCAGGAGTCCAGCCTTCCGCAGTCCATGTTTGGCACTTTGAACGCTGGTTCGAAGTCCTCACTTCTTCACTGCCTTCTTTGGGCAATTTCTTGCTGCGCCATCAACGCTGATTGGCTCATCCAGTTGCCCTCTCAGGCCCTCACACCGGCCGCAAGCCCTGGCAGCAGCCCCCCTGCTGGGACTGCAGCCTCACAGACTTCCCGCCAATTTCGCCTGTCTAACCTGCATGTGGAGAAATTCCCTCCCCCTTAAAGGGCCAGTCCCATTTTCTCAGAAAAACCCCAATTAACACAGAACCTTTTAATTAACCAAACCCCTTCTTTCCCACCTCCCACAACGAACCCTCCCTTTTTATTTCTCACAGTGGGGTTGTGGTCTTGGCAGTGGCAGCCACCTCACACCTCTCTGTGTGCTCCAGCTCACACTGCTTCCCCTCTCCATCCCCATGAGGCTCAGCATCTGCCCACATCAGGACTCTCTCATCTCTCTTCTTTCCCAGAACTCTGTGCTCTTCCCTACACTGAGGAGGTTTTTCATGTCTGCTGGACCGAGGTGGGCTCAGTTTCAGGACTTTCTCACTGCCCTGGGTTCCTTTGGCTGGAGTCTCCACTCTTGATCTCTTTTACTCTATATCTGTGCAGCATCCCTTGACATGGAGGGATGGACACACTGGAGCATGTCCAAAGAAGGGCAATGTATCTGGAGAAGAGGCTGGAGCTGAAGTCTAATGAGGAGCAGCTCCCTCGAGCTGGGGGGGCTCAGCCTGGAGAAAAGGAGGCTCAGATGGGACCTTCTGGCTCTCTGCAACTCCCTGACGGGAGGGGGGATCCAGGTGGGGGTCAGGCTCTGCTCCCAGGTAATAAGACATAGGACAAGACAAAATGGCCTCAAGTTGTGTCAGCGGAGGTTTAGGTTGGATATTGAGGAAAATTTCTTCACTGCAAGGGTGGTCAGGCACTGGCACAGGCTGCCTATGGGTGGACTCACCATCGCTGGAAGTGTTCAAAAAATATGTAGATGTAGCACTTGGGGACACGCTTTAGTGATGGTCTTGGTAGTGCTGCATTAATGGCTGGACTCGATAATCTTAGGGGGCTTTTCCAACCTCAGTAACTCTGTGATTCTGTGAATAAGTCCACAGTTTAGTCCCATGCCGTGTCAGACAGCAGTGCCTTGTCAGTGTGCACACACCTCCATGATCCAGGGCTGCTCTGGTGCCTTCATCTCTTCTGCTTATCTAGTTGCACCCTTTGGTCTGGCCCTGTGGTTGTGTCTGTGGTCTGGTTTAGGATCTGGGCAGGGAGCACTGGGAGTGCTGGGACTGGCTGGTGCAGGGGAGAGGGCACAACCACAGTGTGCAGCCTCCTCTCCCAGGGGTTTCCATCACCCTGCCCTTGCAAAGGCATGAAGGTCTGGATCCTTTGTGGAAAGCAAATTAATAAAATTCTGATAAAGACTTTGGGGTTTGGTTTTGATTTTTGATAGATCATCATGAAAATAAAAGATGAGAATTTAATAAGACACTGTCTTGAGGAATTAAACCCAAAGCTTGGAGCAGCTGAGGAAGGAACTGTGGGGAAAATGTTGTTTCTTTATATAGAACAGGAGAGGGGCCATGAACACACAGAATTTGGATTTGTGGGGGTTATTTTGGAGACATGAAATGTTGTCATGTTAAACAGAGGGTGGCTACAGAAATGTGGCTTGAGATCATTTGTGAAACATCCAGTATGGAAGAAATTGAGAAGAAAAGACATGAGCAAGTGGATGGCCTCATGTTCACAGGCTTGTCCCTATGACTCTGCCTGCAAACAGTCAGCCTGAACATGGGGAGGAACTCCAGCAGCTGTGTGAAGGTGTTTGAAACAGGAAGAGTGTAGGTGGTGTAAACACAGGAGTAGCACTGGGAAGATGCTGTGGACCTGGGGCTGGTCCCCACTCCACAAATGCAGCCTGCACACACAGGTAGGTAGCAAAGCCTTAGGGACTGAGCTGAACACAGCCCAGCACTCTGGCTGGCACCTCCCCAGCCTGTCCCCTCAGCACAGGCAGCAGGAGCAGACTGGGCTTTGGGAAACCTTTAGCTGAAGCAAAGCAGAGCAGTTGGTGCCCCACAACAGTGAGCGATGGCTGAAGATGCACGGCTGTTCCTGAGAAGAGTTTTCCTTGCTCTTCTCTTTTGAGCAAGACTCACTCATGTTATTTTGAGGTGGGAGAGGTAAGTTTGCAGCACCCAAGGGACAAGAGAGCAGTGCCAAAGCCATAGTAAGAAAAAGCAGATGCTGGGAAGGGAGCAGGGCCATGCAGGGATGGTGCAGGGACATCTCAGGCTCTGGATGCTTGTAGGACAGGTGAGGATCACAGGGGCCTTGGTCAAATTATCAAAGCAAATGGAGATCAGGAGAGCACATGTTTTGTTGTTCTTTTCCTTCCACTCTTCAGTTGCTCACCTTTTTTCCTGTTTCATCCGAATAAATTTTAATTTACTTCGTGAAATCTAAATTTTCTGTCCTTTCACCTCCTCCAAAAACCTTTCTGTGACTCTTCTGCCTCATCTCCATCCTGCCTTTCCCCATTTCATGCTTCCCCCTCGTCCCTCCTCCCACCTCTGTATCCCTCATCCCTCGCCCACTCCAGGCCCTGCATACCCGCCCCTGCCCCCTTCCCAGGCCCGGAGGTACAAATGATTAGATTTTCAGCCCAATTAAGGCAGGCTGTCTCCTGGCTGGGACAGAAAAGGTTGGCTCTGGAAGGTGGGAAACAAGCTTTGACAGGTCCTGGCGTCCCCAGCGCCCTCCGATGGCTCTGCCCGCTGAGCCCCTTTGTGCTGCTGCAGGAGCGGGGCCAGGGCTCGGCTGGGGGCCGGGGGTCTCCTCTGCCCCTCCTCTTCCCCAGCCCGGCAAAAAGAATAGCTAATTAAGAGGTCTAAACGCAGGCAAAGCTAATTCCCTATTCAGGGCTCTGAGGGGGCAGCGGGGAGGGAGGGGAAGGCGGCAGGCGGTGAGCTGGGGAGCGTGGCAGCATCTTCTGCAAGAGGAGGACCTGGGGCAGCGGGTTAACCCTCTCCTCTCCGCCCTCTGGGGCGGGGAGCCAGGCCAGACCCTCACCTCATGTCCCTCATGCACCAGGACACGCCATGGGTTCCCCTGAGGAAGGGATGCTCAGCCACGTGTGCTGCAGCTCCTGTCCTTGCCCAGGGCTGGCTCGTCCCAGCCAGGCTCTGCGAGGAAAAGTTTCCACCACAGGATTTCCACCCCAGTCACTCTTCCCACCACACATGGGCAATATCAGAGCCCTCACTTGTGTCCAGCAGCACCATGTCACTCCTGTGAGCCCCTGGACAGCCACCCTGTCCCTGTCTTATGACTGTGAACTCACTACCATGTGACAGTCCAAGTCCTGAGCCATGAGCCACCTCCCAAGGCAGCTGGGACAGCCCTGAGGAGCTCAGCTCCCTGCTTGTGCCTGCATCCTGGAACCCAGGGTCCAATCCCATAGGATGCTGCAATACCTGGGGGAGGCTGGTCCTCGCCCTGCCCAGCACAGGAGGCTCCCAGCAGGGCACTCTGCCTCTCCCCATTTCCCACAGCCTGAGCCCAGCCCAGCACGAGGCCTCTTACCTGCCTCCAGCTTTAGGGAAGTGGAGGTGAAGTGTTGAGGATGTGCTGGAAGTGGAGCCAGGCATTTTGGCCAGCCCCAGGGGATGCTGCTGGGGTTTAATCTGTTTTGGATTAAAGGAACCATGTCCACCCAGGTGACATGGAGATGCACAAGGTAAAACATAGTGCTCCTCAGCACTTGTACGGGGAATGACATGAGTGTCCCTGCAGGCAGAATACAGGCACAAAGCAACCTGTCTCTCCAAAGCCACACAGCCCCAAGGTCAGGTCAGGGAGCCATGGCACAGGTACAGCCCCTGCCTGCACCAGGCGAAGCTGGGCACTGCTCCTGAGTCTCCAAGCAGGGACATGGGGCATGGAGAAGAGCATAATTTCCTACACCCCCTAAAAACTCTTCCAGAAGAGTCTGTCGCCCTGGGGTTCTGTGAAAGCTGAGCTTTCTGAAGACTGAGGTCCTCACTGCACTAAGAACATCTCCCAGTAGGTGAGAGAGGAGATGGCATCCTCTGGGTCACAGTGACTTCTGCCTGCAGTGACATCCCCCTTCCCTCCCTGCGGCTCCTGGATGGTTCTCATACCCTGGGTATGAACATGTGTGGGTTCACATTTGAGTGAGGATATCTTCCTCCCAGGTACCCCTGTCCGCAGCCACCCAGCCTCCCACTCCAGAGGCTGCACACTCATCCCCTGTGGACCACCAAAACTTTGCTCTATCCAGGACAGCACCAAGGAGCTGGTTAGCTATTCCGAAACTCCATCTGTTTTTCCCAGATCCCAGCCTCTTGGGCCATGCATGGCACACACTCAGCAGCCCTTGGTTCTCCTCAGGTCTTTATCAGGGCATCCCGTGGCCACCAGCCTGTGCACAGGGCACAGTGCACATCCTCTCCTCCAGAGGTTATCTGTAGAAGGATGAGGGAATCCAACAATAATGAGCCTCCCAGCATGAATCACTGCACTGCTGGGAGCAATGAACAGCGCCAGACAGCAATCCAAAAGCTTTTGGCTGCCAGAGAGCTGGGAATATTCAGGCCAAAATGTGGTTAGGAGGAGACTGGAGTCTCCAGAGCTTCTCAGCCCTGCCTGGAAGCAGCCATGCTCTATTCTCCTGGCCCTAGGTCTCCAGACGAGCTGGAAGCAGCCAAGTGATGGTGTGGAAGGCACAAAAACTTGTTCCCAGTGCTCCTCACCATCCTAAGGGCATGGTGGGAACAGGACTCTGCTCTGAGCAACAGACTGGGCTCCAGCAGCTGTTTCCATCACAAGCCTCCTGGTGCTTCCCTGCACACACTGGTGTGCACCACGCCAGCACCTGGAGGCTGCTGCAGACTATGAGTGCCTGCTTCTGCCCTGCTTTGCTCTACTTTAGGAAGGATTTTCCCATGAGTTTCTGGGGATATTCTATCAAGGAAAGCCCAACATGTTCCCACCCTGCCCTTAAAGGGAAATGTGGACTGCAATTTTACTTCTTTTTCTGAAGGATGTCCTCATTCCTGAAAGTGTCCAAGGCCAGGTTGGACAGGGCTTGAAGCAACCTGGGCTACTGGAAGGTGTCCCTGCCCATGGCAGGGGGTCAGAACGAGGGAATCTTTAAGGTTCCTTCCAACACACACTATTCCATGACTCTGTGATTCCATGATCTAGAGAGTGTTGAGCCATCAGGTCTCATAGTACTGCCATCACAGTCTCCTGTACTATGACTTGAATCCACCACCACCACCCAAGACAAGGCCCCACTGGGCCACATCCCCACACACTCACTGCCAGTAAATCTTCTTCAGCTAAGGAGATGAGACAGAGAGAGGGTTGGGAGGGAAACACAGCTCTCTATTTTTCATTAAAACTGAATTATTTTCTTTAGAAGAAACTGGGGGAAAAGCATCATGAAGTATCTGGAGAATTTCCATGAGGTTTTACAACGTCATGTCTTTCAAAGGGGTTCCATGGAAACTGTCATCAGCCAAGTGCCTCCATACTGCAGAAAACTGGGGGAGATGGTCTTGCATGATGTTCCATCTTGAAATCTTTGGGTTACGTGACCTGAAGCAGGGAGAGGAATGTGGAAAAGAAGCAGAAATGCTGATCAGCATCTCCAGCCCAACTTTTCCCAGGCCAACCAGGGCGTCCAGGCAGCCAAGGGGAGCTGGGTACTCCCATTCCTGGCCAAAGGATGCATCTGCCCAAGGGGGCAGTGGGAGGGGATGCTCAGGGCCCCTCAGGAGAACCATCCCTCTTCCTGCTCAAGCTCTGTGGTGTGGCCATTTCCTTGGTCTGGGCCCCAATTAAAAGAGCCAAATGGAAAGGGCCGGAGAGAAAGAGTGAAAGAAACAACATTTCCTGCCTGAGGAGATTAACTCTCCAAATTACATGTGAACAGAGGGGGAGGCGAGAGGGGAAAAGGAAACCCAGCTTCCACCCCAATAAAAGCCAGTCCATTTAATAAAGGGGGAGCTAGGAGGGGGAAGGTGGCTGAAAGAAAATGAGGCTGGGGGGTGTGGAATTAGCCTTGTCAAACAAGGGGCTTTGCTGTCCCAGAACTACTTCTTTATTGTTCCAATTTTTCATGCTTACTTAGCTCTCAATGCTGCACAAGACAACAGCTCATTATCGGGGAGGGGGGGCAACAGGACGGGACGGACACGGCTCTGGTGGTGCTGAGAAATGGAAGGTAAATAAAATTTTTTAAAAAGGAGTCCTTTCCCTGTGGGACTTCAGCCTCTCCCCCCTGCGTGGAGCTGCAGACGTTGTGGCTGGGAGGAGTGGGGCATTGCCGAGCTGGGAAAAAAGGTTTTCCACAACCTTTGGCACCAACATGGGGACAAAAGCAGCTGACCCTGAAATGCCATCTTATGGCACAGGGAGGGGGCAGGAGCGGGGACTGAGGGTGACACAGAGGGCTCCCCATTTCCTTGCTGATCCTGAAGCCTGTCCCAGTGGCTGGTGAGGGAAGAGGTGCTGAAATGGGGCTGGGGCAGGCAGGACTATGGGGACAAAGCCCCCTCTGCCCCATGGCCAGGCTGCTGCGTCCTTACAGATCAGGCAGCCAAGGCACATCTGTGGCATCATTGTCTTCGAAACAACATGTGCTCTGACTCTGGAAAGCGACTTCCAGCCTCCTCCCAGGGCTCCTTGTTTGTTTTCTCCCCAGGATTTTCCTGATCAGATTGGCTTGGCTTACAAAGCCAAACTCACACCAGAAAGGCTATCAGGATGTTTGTGGGTAGGAAGGTTATGCTCCATATTAGTGATGCTGCCTTATAAAGCCCTGTTTGCACAGGCTCATAACTCTCTGAAAAATGCTCCCTTTTAGGAGCAGGCAGATCTGAGAGCCAGTGCTGTGAGGCTGATGCTTTGCACCAAGTCACCCTCCTCTCACCCACGAGATCAGCACTGGGGACAGGGCAAGCTGGAAGGCACACGGAGGGGCTGAGGGATGTAGGAGCACAGATGGGGGCAGAAGAGCAGCTGTGGCCAGGCTGGGTGGCTTTATTTGATCCTTGGTAGGAACCCAGGAAACAAGGGTGCAGACTGACCTTCCAGGTAACAACCTTTTGGAGATGTCAGCCACCAACCAAGAGGTGACAGCTACAACAGAGGACCAGTAAGGAACACCCCTGGCCCACAAGGAGCAGGACTTGCTTGACACCTGCAATGGATGGAGGGACTATTTTATGTTTTCAAATGTGTTTTGATGCCTACCAGCTACCCATAACTGAATCCATCAGGGGATGGCCAAGTGCTCCTATGCTGAAGCTGTTCATGAGCACCAAGATACACCAGTGCCATGGCTCCCAGTAAAATTTTTGGAAGGCTTCCACGGAGGACGATATTGGACTTGGAGATGACTTGTATCCACATGCTCCAGGTTGAGTGGTGACCATTTCTCAGTGGAAGATGGTCAACTCTTCTGAAACAAAAGCCTCTACAAAACTCACGGATGTTCTCCAAGAGTGGAGCTAAAATGTTCCCCCATTCTCCCCAGTCTGCTCAAGTTTTCCAGTTACTGGATGTAGTTCCCACTTGGGAAGCTGGAAGTCCAGTGAGGTCTGTTCTGGAGGCAGGAGCAGTGAGGGTCCCTCAGGACACACTTAAGGTTCGGGGTGTTTTTCCCATTCACCAGGCACAGCCTGGTCAGGCACACCAGGGAAAGGGAGGTTGCAGAGGTGGCACTTTGCTTTTAGAGTCCAAGGAACCTTTGTAGCCCAAGAAGCTCCTGATGGACCAGATGTAAATCCATCCTGGTCATGGCAGAGCATGTACCCAAGCCATGTACACCACTGTGTCCCTTTGCTGTGTGACAAAGGCCGATGCTGGCCTGGTTCAGAGTGAGCCCTGCTCTCACAGTACTGTGATATGAAGCCTGGAAACTTCTCAACTATTCAGAAACTGCTCCTTTTCTCCAAAAATTTGAGGCATGCCTCACTTGGAGAGCTGCATTCTGGCCCTCCCACCATGGAGGTGGCAGCATGTGACAGCTGGGGCTGCAAGCCTGGGGAAAGCCCACCTGAGGGGAAGGCTGAAAAGCGTGGGTTATAGCCCCACTGTCACTGCTCCTTCAGATGTGTCACAGGTCTTTTTATGCTTGGGAATACTATCCCAGCACCCTCCCAAACCTCTGCAGCTGCAAAACCTTGTGAGACAGCAGATGGAAGATAAACTGGGCAATGAATGGCCTGGATTGCCTTTCGGGTTGATCCCAGGAAGAGCCTGTTTTGCTCGTGGCAGCAGCTCCAGGCAGGATGGCAACCCACAGGATGGGGGACAAACACCTGGCAGAGGTTGGTTTGGCCCCTCTCACCTGCCTGCAGCTGGGCACAGCAGTGACAGGGCAGGCTGGGCCTCTCTCAACCCTGGCACCCAGTACAGGACAAGGGGTTTCGTGTGCATGAGTGTCACTGTGAAGCCCAGACCCACCGCGTTGCCTGTGCCCATCCTGCCTGCAGCCTCCACAGCCTTTGAGGACATCCCAGTTCCCAGACTGGAGAGCTGACACTGGGCTGGTTGATGCTTGGCTGTTCCCAGTGGCAAGTGCTCAGTGGGACCAAACCTCAGCCCCTTGGTCAGATGCTGCTTAGGCAGGACAGCCAGCAGAAGCCCAAAGCCAGGCTGAGACTTTGCACCATGGCTCAAAACCTTGCAGGATGGTATTCCCAACCCCTCCATCCCTGCTCAGGTGTGAACTCCAGAGATGCATGTCCACTTCCACCTGGGACATGGTTTGGGTTTGTGCCCATCTTCCTTAGGGACTGGCACCTTTCCTCCCCTCTTCTCCCTTCTGCACTCTCCTCCTTCGGCTTTGCCTACAAACAGTAAGGAACAAATTCCAGGGATTTTGCCTGGGGGCCCACGGAGCAGGGATGCGAGCTGGTCTCCATCTGACTGCGACCGAGTCTCTCCCCCTCACTGGAAATTGAAAGCAGAAGCCGTGGAGCGGTGACAAAAATCTGCATTACGTTATGGCAACTGGATTTCTTTTCTTTCTTTTTTTTTTTAAGATTTTATAATACATCGTTTTGAAACTCTGCCAGTGATCATCATCAAAGCAAGAGGAGCGCCTTGGAAAGAACAATGGTGGTGAGGGTGGGGAGCAGGGTGCTGGGTATTGATGTGTAATCCTTTTTAAAGCCACTTCTAGAGACAGCATGGGAGAGGATTGTTTGGTTTTTTTTATTTTCCTGAAGCACAGATACAATTTAGTCTGGTAACGACAGGCAGCAGTGCCAGAGCTGTAGACTGAGGTGCTGGATCACATTAGAGCTGTGAGCAGTTAACCCCCCCACGCTGCCTCTGGCCCCAGGAGGGCAGGGAGCGGGCAGGGGGGACGGAAACGCTGAAGGGTCCAAAACAGAAGCTCAGAACAGACCAGATGGAGAGAAGGGGAGGAGAGGAGAGGAGCAGGCTACTGCTGGAAGGGCCAGGGCTCTGGATCCTGCTGGGAATCACAACCCAGAGTCATTACCACCTTGTAGGGCAGCAGCTCCGGTTCTGCCAGTGCGGTCTCTGCACTGGGCTCTGCCAGTGCCACCAGCCACCCATCTCCTCCTCCAGCAAAGCTCAGCCCAGCTGGGGGAAGACTCTTCAGTGCCTTGACATCAGCTCCTTGGGCTGTGTGCTGCCCTCTCTACCTGAGCAGTCATTTTTACTGCCTCTATTTCCCTCACTACAAGGGCTCCTTCTTCAAGCCAAGCAAAACAAGGGACTTTTCCCAAATCCTGTCCCACTAACCTCCTTCCACTGCACAGAATGAGGGGAATGACACAGCACAGCACATGTCCCAATGGCAGCAAATGCTGTGAAACCCTGCTGGTTCTGAGGGACAGGGTGTCAGAGTCCCAGGATGATCAGGTCCTCCCCGGAGCCTGAGTATCACTTATGTTCTTTTGTCTCAAAAAGCAGAAAAGCAAATCCCCAGAAATCAGCCATTCACAGTAATTTTCTCACACCAGCCATGTCAAAAGCACCTATTGCTCTGTGCGGACTCATGAGGATAAAGCCCTTCATTTTGGCATCTTTGCAACATCAGATCACCAGCCATGCCAGTTGCCCAGGAGATTGCTGGCCAGGTGTGCCACTTTGGATCACCTGCCTGACCCTGCTCATGCTGACCTAGACCTACTCATCCAGGCCTGCCAGGCTCATGCCTGCCCTGCTCTAGGCTGGATCTTCAGGGGCTCTTCCTTGCTGCTGATTTACCCTCAGGCTGGCAGCTTTCCCTTGTGTCTTTACCAGCAGGGTCCAGCCCTAAGCCATCTCATTCAGGCTCTTATGTTCCTGTTGCCAAAGCACAGCTTCCCACACCTTCATAACCTCATTTCCTTCTGGGATGGACATATAAAATTCTTCCTTCCTCCAAGTGGCTCATGGAAGACCCCTTTCCACAGTGAGCCCAGCACCCAGCTTGATGGTCCAGAATGAGTGGGATCTGCTCATCCCATGCATGTCAGGATGGAGCAGAGCTCAGGGAAGGCAGGCAGAACAGCAGCAGCAGATCCCAGGGCAACGGTTCCAAGCTTCTCTGCCCATGCCTTCAGAAGATGCCGAGTTACCTGGGTTCAGTGCTGGTCCATGCCACCCAGCTGAAGCCTGCAGCATGGCAGCTGAGGCCACCAGTGTGAAACTGTTCACTCAGCCCAGTCTTTTCAGTGCTGCACTGGATGTGAGACATTCATCTAAGCATGCTCTGGCTGTGTATCAGAGACTCATAGAACTGTAAAGGTTCTGGGATCATCAAGTCCAACCATAAACCCAGCACTGTCAAGGCCATCGCTAAATGATGTACCCAAGTGCCACATCTACACAGCTCTTAAATCCCTCCAGGGATGGGAACTCCAACACTGTCCTGGGCAGCTGTGCCAGGGCCTGACCACCCTTTCAGTGAAGAAATTTTCCTCAATATCCAATCTAAACCTCCCCTGCTTTTGAGTAGCTTGAGGCTATGTCATCTTGTCCTGTCCCTTGTTCCCTGGGAGCAGAGCCCAACCTCCTCCTGGCTCTCCCCTTCTGTCAGGGAGTTGCAGAGAGTGAGAAGGTCCCCTCTGAGCCTTCTTTTCTCCAGGCTGAGCCCCTCCAGCTCCCTCAACCACTCATGGTGCTCCAGACCCCTCTGTAGCCCTTAAGATCACATTAAGCCCAGATCACCTCTCCTCCACCCTGCACATGCAACTGCCTCTCCAGTGCCACGTTCAGGTGCTGTCTCTCTTTTCCTTTCCAGATTACCTCGCAGCAATTGCTCAATTCCCTCAGGCCATGGAGAATTGCACTGCCCATCAGAAACTGTAAATCTTCCATGTAAACTCCAGCCCAGCTTGTTAGAAGTGCCCGTCGCAGCAGCTCAGTGCTGGCTGGCTGAGGAGATAGCTTGCTAGCTAACGATGGGCTGATAATTAAGTCCAGTTCTTTCCAAGATCAGCTTCCCCTACCAGTTAATCCCAACAGCAAATAACACAGATTGACTTTCCCTTGGTCTGTAAATGCAGGACTGCTCTATCCTAAAAGCTCCCTGCTCTCCCACGTGGAAGTGTCCCACTGCACCCCAGGGACTGGCTGGGTGGGGAGGAGGTGCAAAATGTCTCGGTGAGGTGCAAGCTCAGCTGGGGGTTTGGCCACCCTCTCACAAGCTGCCAGGAGGAGGAGCAGCCCCAGCTCGCCATGGGGGTGCGAAGTGCGAGTGTGTTGGGGTGGTCCAGAAAGGCAGACCCGGGGTGGAAGATCAGAGCCCCCAACCTGTGTCCTGCTCTCCATGGGCACGCCTGTGTTTGTTGAGGCAGCAGGAACTGATGGGGAGAGACTGGCCAGAGGAGCAATTCAGCTCCTGCCTCCCTGCCCTGCTCCTTCAGCACAGGTATCACTGGGCACATTCCTGCTCCTTCAGTGGGTACCACTGCACTGTGGAGCAGAAGAGGCAAGAGAGGGGCATCAGGAGGCTCATTGCCAGGCTGGTTTGTCCCAGGCTGTGTGACATGCCAGTGTTGCATTGCCAAGTACAGATTCAGACAAAAACCACAGAGTCATAGAATATCCTGAACTGGAAGGGACCCACGAGGATCATCAAATCAAAGTCCTGGCTCTGCACAAGACACTCGTACAATTCCACCCTGTCCTTGAGAGCATTGCCCAAATGCTCTTGGAGCTCTGGCAGCCTTGGGACTGTGTCCACTGCCCTGGGGAGCCTGTTCAGTGCCCATCTACCCTCTAGAGGAAGAACCTTTTCTTGATATCCAACCTGACCCTGCCCTGACACAGCTCCAGCCATTCCCTTGAGTCCTGTCACTGGTCATAGAGAGCAGAGATCAGAGATGCCCTTCCACTGCCCCTCAGGAGGAAGCTCCCTGCATGTTTGCCCCAGCTCAGAGCTGAGCTGCACACACTGTCACAGCTGGAGACCTCTCTCCAGCTCTCCAGGCCTCCCATCCTTGGATCATGTAAGAGACTCCCTCCTAAATGCCCCAGTACACCAATTCTGGACATCCCCTGCAGAGATAAAGAGTGATGTGAGCCCAGTCCCTGAGCAATTTGTCATTCCAATATCCTTCTTCCTGCCAGGTAGGGATGCACGGAACTCCCAAGACATGGTGAATCTCAGATGCCAATGTCTTTTCAGCACTGTGCCTGGCAGAGCCATCTCACTGCTCAGCATGGACATTCCACCACTGTTTCCACCATCACATGTTAGGCAGAACGTGGCACTGGGATACTCTGGCTATGGGGCTGCATGGATGGGGAGCACAGAGCATGTGGGCACTTGGGCAGAGCTCACCTCTCCTGCCCCTGGACCTTCTCCCTGCATGGCTCTGCAGGCAAACTGCTTCAGCAAGGGGGGAAAAACCATTCTGGTCTGAGTCAGTGCAAACTGGGGACATTTCATGGAGCTCTCCTGGGGAGGGTCCTCACATGGCAACCCTTGCTAGATCTCCTGTTGGGATGACATGGAAATATTGCTGGCTAATGGTGAAGTGCTTCCTACTTCTCCTGTGAGCCTGAAAGGCTCTGCTATGCCTTGCATTCACCTGCTTTCAGCAACTGCCAGTCCATGGAATGAGTTTCTGAGACCATGGGGTGGAAGAGTGAAATGGTGACATCTGCTCAACACACAGGAGATGGCCTTGGTCATTATCACTAAGCCCATCATTATGTGGAGAGCACCACATGCTCATGGCTTAGTACCAAAGAGAGATTTGACCTCCAGCCTGGTAAAGCCCTGACCACATCTTCATGCCCCAATTAAGATGTTGTGGCAAGTCAAGTCGGGAAAATGGGGAAAGGTACCAGCAGTGGCAGCAGGTCTTTAAGGATGGTCCCAGATAACCATGGCAGGAACAGGAATTCCTTTACATTTGTGGTTTCAAACTGCTGTTCTTTCCACTCTTCCATCCATTCCCTCATGTGCATCTATCTTAACAATGTTATCCTGGGCTCTTCCCCAGACCAGACCCCAGCCCTCTTCTCTTACTCCTTGATTTGGGTGGATGGGGACATTGTCCTTAGAGACTGGTAGGGCCAAGCTCTTTGCCTCCATTCTGTGTGGGTACCATCATCCAGGGGATGCTCCCACTCTGCAGCACATCCCCACAGCCATGGGGTGTCAATGGGTGCAAGGAGGGCATTTGGCTCTGCCCTCTTAGTGGGGGCCCTTCACCACCCAGCATCTTCTGGAGGCAGACAACACCAGTCACTTGTGCCTGGCTCCAACCTAGGTGACAAATGTCCTCCTGGAGACACCTTCCAAATTTGTATCAGACAGAGCAGGCACAGGGCAGGGAAGTCTCCCTCTGTGGCCAGGGGTGTGCTGTGTGGAGCCCCAAGGTCAAACACGGGGGGACTCCTGGTTGTTCTTCTCTCTGGGGTGGTGGCCCTGGAGCTGGAGCACGGAAAAAGAGTGGTGTGACCTTATAGGGGGGATTCCTGTCTGCTCAGGTGCTGTCAGTGGATGAAGTATGCCTGCACCAACACAGCAGCCTGGAGGGGGGTGGGAGCCCACAGGGGCACCAAGGAGCCCAGTTCCATCACCTCCTCACTCTTTTTTCCCCCAAATCAGGACTGGTTCATACCTTTAGGTGCTCTACTCTTAGGAGGATGGACTCTGCTCTAACACCCTTCTGGGGGAATCCAGACACTGCGTGGGGTGTTGAGGTCTCCTCTTTCAACTGGGGAAGATGGAGCAGACCAGCCATCCTGGCCAGCTACTCCCAGGGAGCTGCCAGTGGTGGGAAAACAAGGAAAAGACCAGGCATTGAAAAGCCACTTTGCCTGTGCCATTGTGCCTTGGTGTCACCAAAGTGGATGCATCATGTCTGTGCCCTCTCATCCTGCCCGTGGGGCAGACAATGCTTGCTCCTTTCTGCCAGCCAGCTTCTGGAAGTCCTCTTCTCTTCCCAGTCCCACCTCTCTTCCTTCCTCTCTGAAGACAGAAGATGAGAGGAACTCCCCTCATCAGCTGATTTGGAGGATTTCCTCCAAGACTGTCAGGAAAGGGGACCAGACTGTGCAGGGAACTGCCTCTTGATGCCCCTTGGCCCTTGTTACAGCACAAGGAAGCCAAGGGTCCTCAGGCGCCCCCCTGAGATGGGCCACAGATCCATTGCTCCATTAAAAAGCTAAAAAAAGGACCAGCTACACATTTTTGGGCCCTGCAGAAAGAAATTGGTTCCTCAGCCTTCCCCCATCCTCTCCCAGGTGGAGTCTTCCTCCTCTGTCATCCAGCCTCCAGATGCCTTCTCTCCCTCAGTCTGCAGAAGGTGTCAGTCTGCACTCTCTGGGGTCCAAGCAGGGTGGCCACCTCCTACCTGCCACCCTCGGGCAACTCTCATGTCTCTGTATCTGAGTTCCCAGCCCAGAAACTCCCAGCAAGTAGGAGGCTGCAGCTGCCTCTTCTCCCTCTTGTCCTTGGATGCAGCGACGGAGGGTGCTGAGGAGGGGCCAAGCGCACCTCCATACCCGCCCCTCTCCGAGAGGATCGGGCTCTCTTTAATGAAAAGCAACAGATGGATGTAGCTGGCAAGTCCGGGCTTCCAGGGCGGGGGCGTTTAATGATGTCTTTAAACAGCGTGAGCGTGTCTGTCTCTCACTCGTGTCCCTTCTGCTGTGCAATGGGGACGCCTCTCCCCAGGCCGGTGCCTTGGGAAGAGCCCTCTCGCCAGCGGGGCAGGTCAGGGAGATGAAAGCATGCCTGCGAGCCCGGGCTCCCACCTCCTAGGAGACGGACATCGCCTCCCAGCCCGGGGACAATGGCGGGGTCTGGTCCCCCCGCGTCGTCTCTAGGTGATGTCACATCGATCAGAGCAGCCGTACCGAGGGGAGGGGAACAAACACGCCTCACACAAAGGAGCCCGCTTTGAAGTCCCGCGGAGGAGCGTGCCTGCTGCCTCCGGGCTGCCCGCACCGCCCGGCGCTGCCCGGCGCGGAGCCGGGGTGGGTGCCCGGGGTGGCTGGACAGGCGGCTGGAGCCCGTGAGCCTCCGCTGTGCCCCCGGGATGCAAAGGGGATGGGAGGCTTTGTTTCCGTACACCTGCCACAGCTCCCGTCCAGCCCGTGCAATGGAACTTCTTTGCCAGGGGCTGGGAAAGGCAAACCGGCCTTTCTGTGGCCGGAGGGATGTTCATGGACCCTCACATTAACCACACGAGCCACGCTGGGTTTTGCTGAGTCGCTCTGGTTTGGCAGACAGTAGTGCTACTGGCCAGGTGGGGTTGGTCTCTTCTCCCAAGCACTCAGCAATAGGACAAGGGGGCACGGGCTCAGGCTCTGCCAGGGGAAATTTAGGTTGGAGATCTGAAAAAACTTCTTTGCAGAGAGAGTGCTCAGGCATTGGAATGGGCTGCCCAGAGAGGGGGTGGATTCCCCATCCCTGGAGGTTTTTCAAGTGAGCTTGGCCGTGGCACTGAGTGCCATGATGTGGTAAAGGGACTGGAGTTGGCCCAAGGGTTGGACTTGATGATCTCGGAGGTCTTTTCCAACCCAATTGATACTACGATACCATGTGACAGAGAGTCAGCCACTTGGCCACCCAGAAACAGGTCTCCCATTGCAGGCAGTAATTAAAACACATTTGGGTTCTGTGCATTTCTTTGTTGAGGAACCAATTTTCTCCAGCACTGGTAGGCCTGGGAGGTTATCCAAGGAAAATGGAAACCCTTGTTGCATCACAGAATCACAGGATTACAGAATCACAGACTCACAGAATGGTTCAGGTTGGAAGGGATCACAGTGGGTCATCTGGTCCAACCTCCCTGCTCAAGCAGGGACATCTCAGAGCACATGGCACAGGATTGTCTCCAGGTGGGTTTTGAATATCCCCAGTGAGGAAGACTCCACACCTTCTCTGGGCAGCCTGTTCAGTGCTCAGTTACGGCACAGTGAAGAAGTTCTTCTCATATTCAGATGAAACCTCCTGTGTTCCCATTTCTGTCCATTACCTCTTGTCCCATTGCTGGGCACCACAGAGCAGAGCCTGGTCCATCCTCTGCCCCCTCCCTGCAGACACTGACAGACACTGAGGAGGTCCCCTCTTGAGGGGCATCCTTGCAAGGCTGACCAGGCCCAGTCTCTCAGCCTTTCCTCATAAGAGCATTCCAGGACTCCAGGAGCTGGGGATTTGCTGGGGAAACACCAGTATGAGTGCTGCATGTGCTGACTGCTGACATAACAGAGCCTGGAGCTTGTGAAGGTGAAAAGATATGGGCATATTAAAATGCTGCAGACTATATGTATCAGTGACTGGATTTTGCCATCAGATTTTTCTGCTTGGCAGTGGGTCCCATCCACAGAAGAAGGAACACGAAGCACCCACCACCCTAGACCACGTCCATCTTGCTCTCTCTTCAACCAGTGTTGCTGCACTGGAGGCATTACTGGAGTCAGCACGATCCTTCCAGCTGGCTACTGCAAGAGGTGAAACACGTGCAGAGCCCATGGAACAGCCCAGTCCAGACCTCTTGGTGCCAGAAATGAGTGAGAAGAGCTGGGAAAGCGATGCAGAAGAACAGTGAGGAGGTGCTCGTGCCTTCAAGAGGAGCACGTGGAGCAGGAGCAGTGCCAGCAGACGGGACAAACTCCCATCCATCAGGAGCCATGTCCCTACCTCAGTCCAGTCCTGTGGAATGGGGAGCACTTCCTATTGACTTCAGAGTTCATCACAGAGGCTGCGCTTACTCCTCAGAGAATAACTCACAGATTGGTATAATTGTCATTCATTTTACACACCCACTAAATGCCACATCGGTGCCAACAGCCCTGGTTTCCAACCTCCACCCAAAGCATAACTTCTGGCCTTGGTCACATCACAGCTGAACAAAGTAAAAGAATCTGTTGGCTCCAATTTTTAAAAAGTGACTAATTATTTTCAGCATACACTTTTTAATTAAAAAATTAGGGATCAAACCAAAAACACCTGAGAAGAACTCAGTTTTCAGAGAGAGCAGCGCACTTGTCATCTGGAAAAATCAGACAGCAGGCGGCTAAAAATAGTGATCTCCTGAACTTTGGAAAACTGTGCCCACTTGCACTGGTTTTCTTCCTCTTTAGCCACACTCAAAGCCATCCAAACCTTTTCCTCTGCTCTTCTGTTTAATCAAACTGCCAGGGAACAGCGTGAGCCGGAGCTGCCAGAGCTGCCGGAGCTGCCAGGGGGGCGGCAGACGAGCCCTGCTGACAACCAGGCTCTCAGTAAACCGTGGCTGCACAGTTTGTTTGCAGTGTTAAACGGCCATGAAAGTTGTGGTGATATTTAAAAATAAAAAAAAAAAAGTTTTTTCATCTCCTGAATGGAACTCCCAGCCTGGCCTGTGTCGTTGTAGAGAGGCACTTACAGTCCCTCACGGCGATGCTGCAGCAGCTCCTGCAGTGAGCAGGGTGATGTTCATGCCAGGACCCTCTCCTGGCTGCCTCTGTATCCACCATGCCAAACTGGCACGGGGTCCACTGTGACCTGCCAACATCCCTCTTCTCCAAACCTCTCTGGACAAAGGACACACCTCAGTACCAGCTGGGCTGTGCCTGCCTTGAGAACAGTTTGCTGATGCCCACAGTGTGCCCACAGTTGCCTGTGCTGCCATCCTTGCAGATGGAGATACAAGTGTGCAACACCTGGGGCGTGCAGCTCTTGCCATCTGAACTCATGGTTTTGGCAAATGTGCCCACATGGCACCAGACACAGCATCTTTTTCAATGGTAGAACATCTTTCAGAGCATCCCCACCTTTAAAAGAACCCCCTTGGAAGCTTGACCTGGAAATTTTGCAGCCAACTGAACAGACAGTCCCGTCTTGGGAAAACTCCACCACCACTACACATGGCTGGGAGGGAAGAAAAAAGACATGACAAATTAGCTAAACATCTAAGCAAAAGCTCTAGGGCATCTGAAAGGGAAGGTAAAAGCTTCACTTATCATCACATCCTTCTTTCTCTGCTCCTGGTAGAGCTCCTCTCCCATAACAGCGCAGGGCATTATTGCTCCTATACACTGGCAAACACCTGGGAACAAACCGATGGAAAATCCTTGGGCTTTCATTTTCCACCCAGCGGGTACATTTCTTTGGCATCTTGGATGTCAAGCATTCCTGAGGCAACACGGTGAAAACACACTCAGCTTGCAAATGGGGGATGTTTTGGGGCTGCAGTAAACACCAGAGCTACTCCCTTTTGGGGACTTCTCCTCCCCTCTCCGTAACCCAGACTGCACCACAAAGAAGCAGATGCTGGCGCTGCTGCAATTTATTTTAATTCCAACCCCCCATCTNTTTTTTTTTTTTTTTTGATTTTGCGTGTGTCTGGGTAAATTTAGTTCCCATAAAAGTGAAGGACTGTCAACACCAGCTTTGGAGCCAACCATACTGCCGGCAGCTGTTGTGCGGGCTGTGCACACAAAGCCCCCGAGTGCACCTCGGTCTGTCCCCCCCAGCCCCCACACAGCCCTTCAGCAGGTCCAGCTCACAACCCCTGGGCTCTGTCCCATGGCCTAGAGCCCCCCCATGAGCTCAGATCCCCCTCCCAGCCTCTCAAACTCTTCATCCTGAATGCTGATCTCAGTTTATCCCCACACCCAGGCTGCTCCTCCCAAGCTCCCTGTCCTCTCCCATCTCCCACAACCTTCCAAGGGGACAGCCAGGCAGAGGTACCATCCCTTTGGCCAAGACAGTTCCCCAAGGATGGCTGAGAAGACACAGGACAGGATCCTGCTGAGGGAGCTCTCCTTGGATGGGAGATCCCAGTAAGGTATCTCTCCTTGCACAGGAATTTCATCAAGGGAGCCGCACATGGCCCAAATGGCATGGCCATGTGGAGGGAGGGGCCTGCAGCTCTCCCCATTCCCATCCTTCCACCCTGATCCTTCCCTGAGCATCCCTTGGCCCACTCTGGGCACCAGTGGAACCTCAGGGGGGGCTTTCAACCCACCTGGATCTCTGCCATCATGATGTTCCTGTGTGCAGGACCTGAGGAGCTCTGCAGGCAGCAGCCCTTTGCCATCCATTTTTCCACAAATAAAATTCAAGTATTTTGGGCTTTTCCTGGAGTTTCCTGTGAAATGGTGTCTGGAGGGTATTCAGTAGGTACATGTCCACTGCAAAGTGGGGCAGTCCAACTCTTGCACCCAGACTGTCACCACCTCAGAGCACAGGGGAGCAACACTAGGGCTTGGGGTCACAAGCCTGTTCCTTGCTGAAGAGCAAACAGAGCTTATGCTCACCAAACAGAGCCACATGAAAGCAAATCGCTTGTTATTTGGGGGATGAGGGGCCCCATCCCCACCACAGACAATCCAAGAGCCTCTCTCCACTTCCCCACAGCTCCAAGAAGACAAGGGGATCCCCTTTTTCTCCCCTAAATCATGAGCTGGCGCTTCAAAGCCTGTGGGAGCACTTCATTTTCACACTGCTCTTCCAATGGAGAACGTGATGTTGGATGTGTTTTATTTTGAGTTTTGATGGACCTTTGCTGGTGCCTCCTCACTCCTCCCTGCATGGGTGCAGGAGATCCCTTGGCACAGTGCTGCTGGCATTGCCAGCACATCCTGCAGCATCCCTCTGCCCCTGGCTTGCTAAAAGAGTCAAGTTCCTCTACCTGCCTCTTGGCCTTGCTTACACAGGGCATCACATCTGCTCCTGCCTTCTGTGCAGATCCTGGACACCTCAGGATGTCCTGATTTTGGCTGGAGTTAAACCACAGCGTGAGTGCTGCAGGTCCTGCCGAAGAACCAGCACAGGTGTGGTCAGCTGGGCTTCCACCATGCATGGAAATGTAGTTCTCCAAGATAAGGGGAAAGCAGATCCTTGTTGGGTGTCTTCTCCAGGTGGTGACTGAATCTCCAGCAGAGGGTTGAAATTTCTTGGGGCATGGCCAGAGGGACTCCAAGGAGTCAGGAGCTTGATCCCAGTGAGAAACACAACCCTTGCTTGTGGCCGTGTACCAGCAAGCCCTGAGAGGCTCTGCAGAGCATCCAAGCCTGCTCTGCACTCCACATCCCTTCTCAAATTCCTAAACACATCTGACAGCAGACCCCACGGTCTGTGTCAGGTCTGCTGAGTGGGTGAGAAGGACATGTGAGCAGGTAACGCTCAGGCTGTCCCTGGCACTGCTCAGAGGTATGTCCTGCCAGCATGCTGCTATCCCACAAGGACTCGGTCTGCTGGCAAGCCCATCCAGTCCCTCTGAGCTGCAAGTGGGCTATCCCTGCCAAGGACTCATCCGGCTCCTGATCCACTGGGAGGCCAACTACTCAGACAGTTGGGCTGAGCTCCCTCATCCTCTCTTGCTCTGCTGTACGGCTGGAGCCTTCTCCATCCAGCATCTCCAGCAACCCACAGAGCTGTCCTGAAGGCTCACTGTGACTTGGGCCCTGCCATCAGCTTCCTCCATCCCTCTTCCCTGGGAACAAGGGGTGGGTCAGGAGTCACAGGGCAGCCTTGAATTATGGCATGGTGACATGTTTGCCAGGGACCAGCACAACTTTACTTTGTTTGAAAGGAGACAGCTGGGAAGCAGTTAACACTTTGGTACTGGATTGATTTCTCCTGGAAGGAAGTGTCCTCACACAGAAAAAATGCAGAAATAACAGGGTTGGGGTGTTGTGTTTTTTTGTGTTTTGTTTTGTTTTTCAAAAATAGCTATTCTTTTTTTCCAGCCATCTGTGCCATTTGCAGCTGATGGGAGGGGGGATGATGCTGGATGGGGGAATCATTTGGGTTTCGGACTGATACTGCATTTACAGTGTACAAAACAAGGGAGGACATCTGTCCCCAGTGGAGTATTACACACAGATCTAGGATTTTAGCAAAGTGCTCACGTCCAGTGCTATCATTACGGATGCAGAGATGGTCATGCATAACCCTGCTCTCCTTCCCCCTTGCTGTCTTCCTTGTCTACAACCCACCATGGCTCCCATTGCCCATGGTCCTGCTATTCCCAAATCTCTGGGTGCTTTCCAACCTACTCCTGACCTCCCCCCATCCCTATTCTGGCCCATTGATGCTTTGGGGAAGCCACGGGCAGGAGCCAAAGGCTGGTCCTTCACACGTCTCCAAAGCCAGCCATGGAGAACAGAGTGTGGATCTCCAAGCCTAATTCAGGAACAGCCCTCAGAAACGGTGAACTCATCCCTCATCGAGATAAAATGTCATCACAGGCAGCAGCATGCCAAGTGCTAGATGTGTGCTGCTGCAGCTCACCTCTTTGCTGAGCCTGGCCCCTGGCAATGCTCCCTGAGAGCAGCAAGAGGGTGTTTCTGTCACAGCCAGGTGTAAAACCTGCCAGACTTCTCTGCAGAGGAGGGTCTGGGTGCTCTGCCGGTGAATCCACAAGGGAGCAACATTGGCTGGTGCAGTGCAGCATAGCTGCTCACTGGGGAATGGTTGTTGGGAGCATCCCAAGCGAGCATGCGGAGAGGAGGAAGCTGCTGCAGCCAAAATCCAGCCCTGCCAGGAAGATGGCAATACTGAACTGAGCCTTTGTCCTTGAGCACAGTTCTGTCACTTGGATGATGGGCCCTCACCAGCCCTGATACATGCTTGGAGGTCCCTGGGCAAGCTCTGACTGTGGCAGTGTGGCTGTGCCCTCACCAGCCCTGCCACGCACCCGGAGGTCCCTGGGTGAGCTCTGACTGTGGCAGTGTGGCTTTGCCAAAAGCTTTTCAACAAAACCTTCAGCCTAACTCCAGCTTTCACTTTCAGTGTGTCCCTCCCCTGCTTTTCCATGTTATTTTCAGTGGTGTGATCACCCAGGCAGTATTTTCAATCCCGCCAAAAAAGGTCATTTGAGTTGTTAGCAAATACTCTGATGAAGAGAGATGATGTTCTGTTGGCTTGAGTGAGACAGGGCCCAGTTGTGTGCAATGTGCACAATGTGTGAGGGCTTCCATAAAGAAGCAACCTGAGGAATTTGGCTCTCTGAAGAGGTCCCAGGTGCCCTGCTCCTGCCCTTGACTTTGGAGTCTGGAAAGGAGAGGGCTGGGGGAAAGATGAACCAGAGGAGGGAAAAGAGGGAATTGAGGGAGCACAGAAATCCATATTGATTTTATTATCTATATGTAAACATGAAGGTTCACATGTGCCAGTTGGAGGTTTGCACAACTTCCAGAGCAGGCAAAGACTAGCAAATGTGGCCAGGAGGACAGGCAGTGATGGCAGGGCAGAGAGGACTACCAGTGGCTGGAAGAATCTGCTCTTACAGCAGAGAAATGAGCACGTGCCCCACAGTTCATTATGAGCCACTCAGGCAATTAATCTCCCTTGCCTTGGGACTTTGGAGGAGAGAAGCAGCAGACTGGTGGCTATGTCTCATGATTTACAATACATCTGATAGTTCTAACCCATTAATAAAACATGCAGTTGGCCATGAAAGGCACATCTGCCTATTTTAAAGACTATAATAATGGATAAAGCTCTGACACATGGATTTCTGTAAGAAAACTAGCACTGTAAATAGCATTCCAAAATTATGTATTCCGTCAAATTCAATGGGACAGTTATTGTATGTTAATTAAATACTACTGAACTATTCAACGATTGGATGGTGAATAGAGACCCAGTTTTAGAAAGGCACACAGTCCCTCAGAACACCCACAGACTCCCAAGGCTTTTACTGCCATCCGTAGCCTGCAATCAGCTCTGATAATGGCAGGCAGGACAGGGATTCGCAGGTCAAGTGACCTCTCTGTAAGAAGCTCTGGGAACATGAGGATATGGTTTAGTGGTGGATTTGGCAGTGCTGGGTTAATGGTTGGGCTTGATGATCTTAGCCAGCTTTTCCAATCTTAATAGTTCTTTGATTCTATGAGCACAGGTGTAATCCACTGTTCAGGTGGTTAAATGATTGTGAACAAAGATTACTCATCCTGTCTCCTGGAATCAGACCATTCAGACCAAAACTTGCTCCACAGTTTCTCTTTGTCTCTCAAGGGCTCTACATTATTCTCACTGATGCCTCTTCCACCTTCCTGGGGTGATTTGATTGCACTGCTTTCCAAGACTTTCTTCACTTCACCTGGGCCCATTGGATGTCTGTCTTTGGCCCTCCAAGCAGTGCAGATCCATTTCCATACAGGTTACAAACAAGCAGAGGCACAAGAAAGGGCTGACTTCAAAGGACAGGGTTTGCAATGGGAAGAGAAGTGGGATAAAAGAGACAGGTCTTGTCCCAGCTCTAAACTGACCCACTCCAGGCCTGAGCTGTCCCCTACAAGGATGGAGAGGCCAGGGACGGTCTTCAGGAATGACGCCATGCTCCATGATCCCACGGGAAACCCTTCTCCAAACTCCTGGGCTGGGTTATATCAGCTCTCACCACCTCTTGCTGTTGGGATTTCCTCTTTCTTGCCCCTTTCCACAAACAACCAGAACAAAAGTTAATGAAGCTGAGACAGTCAGAAAGGCAGAGATATTTCCAAATTTTCACTGGTGCCTAATACAGGAGATCCTAACTAGGTCTCGTTCCAGCCAGTACTTTGGTCTGGGAGCTTTCACACACCCCAGCACAGGACTGCCAAGCTCTCTGCACCAGAGCTGGGTATTGATAAAGCCTGTGGACACTTTCAAGTCTGCTAAAAAGATGTTCCGAGGTGACAGATCTGAAGCAACACACAGAGTCGAGCGCTGCTCTGCTCTCCACACCCTTCCCCGCTGCCAGGGAAGAGCAGCCACTATCAGTGATAGCTGGATCCAATTTATTAGACGCTTCGAGGAGACATTCATCAGGCAGGGAGATAAATAATCTTCAGATGGAACAATTAAATTTAATTGCCTGAAGATTATTTGTCTCCTTCCCTGATGATTGTCTCTGCTGAGCGCCTTATAAATTGGATCCAGCTATCAGCAATATTAACGGCGCTTCCCCTCAGGACTGGCCCAGCTGCCCAGACCAAAACACTGGGCTCAGAATGAACTTTCACTCTTACACACTGTCACTGTTATCGAAACTGATGCTGCCTCAAGGCTTGTGGGTGTTTTTTTCTTGCAGTTAAACAGGTCCATGGTTGAGGGGGCTGGGTTTTCTGGTCTCTGCTGGTGCTTTCCAAGCTCAGTAGGGCTGCTCTGACTCTGATGGCCCTGTGGCAGTGATGCCCTGCTTGGCAAAGGCTTGAAGGAGGGATGTGGTGAGCCCCAAGGTGGACCATGCAAGGTTTCAGTGAGCTGGATTTTCTTGTGGCTGCAGAAACAAGGAACCAAGGTTGTGGGGTGCACATCACAATATGGAGCAGCGATGCCATATTGTGCTGCCCATGAACAAAATGTTGACAGCTACCTCTCAGAATGAAGACAACTTCAAAACGTATGTGGGCTCACTAATGCCTGCCCCAGCCAGTCTGTCAGCTTGACAGCCAGCACACCATGGGAACGTGGCTTTTCCACACAGAGGCAGAGCCAGAGTAACCACCTTACTCATGTTACTGCAGGCCAGGACCAAGGCTGGAACCTCTTCAACAACCAAGGAGCCATCAATTCTCTCCTCTGTATAGGTCTGTAGTCTGGAAAATATCTTAAATATGGGAAAGGAAAGGGAGGGGGTTGATCCTCAGCTGGTGTAAATCAGCAGAGCTCCATTGACGTTGTTGGATGATTACTGAGACTTATGCCCTCTGACCCCAAAAATTTCTAGGGAGGGAGGTAATGACTGCAGAGCATTCCAGTGTTGCAAGAGATCTTCCTCCAGCCTGGCTTCAGGGAGGCTGTAACTCCAGAGGCTGGGAAGCAGAGGGATGAGTGTCTAGGAGAAGGAAAGGGAGAAGGGAAGTCCCAAAATTCCCAGCTCTGAGTCCCAGCTGGAAGCCCAGCTGGAAGCTAGAGAGGCTGGGCTGTATGGACCATACACCGTGGGGAGATCTTATCCTCCTGCACCTTTCTGAGTGGGAAGGATGGATGGCTCGTGGTATGAACACCTTGCTCTCACCCTCCTGTGGGCAATGGTAGAGTCTCATGTGTCTCCCAGGTAGGACCAAGTCTGACTGCAGAGATGCCCACCCTGCACACAATACATCACAGAGCAACCAGAGGCTCTCCCACCATGGTCCACCCTGCCTGCCTTGGGAAAACTTTGGGTTGTTGGGAATTGCCAAGAGCCACAGACAACGCAACTCTCAGCTCCAATGCTGCCGATCCTCCAATGGAGGAGCTGCGTTCAGGCGTCCCTGAGCGAGAGGAGCGCGCAGAGGGCCAGGGGCCAGCGCTGTGTGCTCCTTCCTGCGAGCAGTGCCGAAGAGACCCTGGAATCAACATGTTTACTGACAGACTCCTGCGCTGTTGGCCTGGGTTTCTAAGGAAATGAAGCTTGTGCAATCACATTGTCTGGGGGTGTCTGTTCCTAATAACTTCTCAATCCACCAGCCAATTCCAACCAATTTGTCGGAGGAGGAGAGGTCTCAAAATGTTGCGTCCCCCCCAGTCTCCTGGTAGCACTCTGGGTGTTTAGCTGGGGTCCAGGTAACTTGGGCCAGGTGAGGAATAGGAGCAACTTCCACACAAAGTCATGGAGAAGAGCAGCAAGGTCACAGTTGGCGGCCAGTAGGTAGCCCCCAGCTCTGTTAGGAAGAGGAGCTCACCAGCTGTGGCCAGAGCTGGATGCGCACCATCAGCTGAGGGAAACATGCGTGTCCGGAAGGATGCGAGCTCCAGCCAGTTAGCGCACGTCTGGGCAGGGGAGGACAGAGTCTGCAGCAAGCCATGGCTGCCAGAAACCGAGGAGCTTAGCGCTGAAAAGCCTCCAGCTCCCCAAAGCACAGGGGGTGAGGGATTCTCAACTGGAAGGCATGGGCTGCCAGTGGGTAGAAGTCTCTTTTCTGCTGGGCATGGACATTTCCAGGAGTCGAGCCGCGCCATAGGCACCTGGCCAAGCAGAGCGGGACCCACGGCATGCCTTGTCTTGCTTCAGTCTGGACAAGATCTGGACAGCAGTGCCTTGTTTCTCCTCTAGATGCTGAAGGCTTTCGGTGATGCACATGGTCTCTTTAGCTCAGCCCTGCCAGTAATATGAGCTTAACAGAGCTGGAGAGGACTATTTTTTTCAAGTGCCTATACAAACATGATTTGTTTTGTAATAACTCTTCTTCTGTTCTGTTTTGAAGGGGATGATGGCTCTGGGATCTGAGGGGCTCAGAGACAGCTCAGAGCAGCTCAAATTCCTCCCCACATGCTATCAATTAACATCTTCATTAAACACCCGTTCAAAGCCACTTCCAGACAGAGCATGACGGTGCAACAGAGCGTGGCTTTATGAAGTCACCCACAATCAGTGACAAAGCAAGAAGGTTTGTTCTGTACCAGCCACACATGGAAACTGGAGATAGCTGCCAACGGAGGGAGCAAGTGTCCCTCCTCAGCTCCTCACCACCATTCAGACTAGAAAACAGGACCCAAGCTACGGTGAGGGATGAGGGACCTGTGCACTTGTTGGGAGAGGCACTCACTGAAGTGGGGGATCACCTGCCCTGCTCACAGGACAAACCTCTGGTCCCACCAGTGCCAAGGGCAACTCTTCAGTTGACTTCATCAAGACTTGACCTTGAGGCAACCTAGCAAAGCAGGAGGGCTGGGAAAGCCATCTGGAAGGAAACTCCACCAGAAAATTGTCCAGGTGGGTGTTTCCTACAGACTCTTCAATTTATTTTCTGCCTCTATTTCACTTAAACTATGGGCATGCAGGAAACCCAGCCCCTGGCAGAGTACAAACTGCCTGTCTGCATCACTGTGCACATCCTTGTGCCCTCAGGGGTGACCAACAAGGGGCTACAGCCTTCTGGTATCATGACTCCACCTCTGCTGGCCATGGCAGTAATGGCACCAGCTAGTCCTGAGCCAGTCACTCTCACATCATGGACTTGGTACAAATACTTATGCTTCAGCCTGGGGCAAAAAGGTGTGTTTCCCTTTTCAGTCAAACCAACAAAAGCCAATGGCAGCTTGGGTACACTGATAATCCACGCTCAGTGCTCAGCCTAGACTGCAAACCCTACCACAGGGTCTTCCCCTTTGTTAGACATCAAAAAGCTGAATTCCTTTCTGAAACCAGGCACCATGTGGGCAGCCCACCCACCCATCTTCCCACCCTCCTTCCTGGTCCTGCCACCTTACTGTTGTTTCTCACTCAGTACTTACAGCAGTCAGGGTAGCAGGGCCAGGCAGCTCCTGTGACAGGATGAGATCAGGAATGGCCAGGGCCTGTCCACCAGTCTGGGGGTGTGATCCACCCTTGTGTTTTACAGGGATATTCTCCCTCTCTTGCTTCTGTGCCCAAACACACGTGGTACTTGTGGTTGTTCTACTAAATGGCTCAGTGGACCTTTTCTTTAAAGATACCATAAAAATCACACAACCATAGAGTGGTTTGGATTGGAAGGACCTTAAAGCTCATCTCACTGCAGCTGCCCTGCCATGGGTAGGAAAACATTTCAATAGACCAGATTGCTCCGAGTTCTGTCCAACCTAGTGTTGACAATTTCCAGGGATGGGGCAGCCACAGCTCCTCTGGGCAACTTGTGCCAGGACCTCCCCACAGATCCAGATATATGGATCTATAATTAGCTGGTCATTTCCCACTTCCTTTAAGATAAATTTAGCAGACTTTGGCACCTGGTTCCAGTTTGCTGGTGTCATTGTAGGACAATCCTTGGGCAGACTGACAATACAGCATGGATAGAAGTGGTGCCCTCCCCTACATTGTGCTGTTCTCAGTGTGACCTGCTGAGTTTTGCATTGATGGATGGCACCAGACTGGGTTTTGCTCTTAGTGCAGATCGTTTAATTGGTCATGCTGTTCATTAAGGAGCAGAAAGAGCAGTGCTGGGACTGGAAATAGGGAATATCAGAATACTTGGGGACATAACACGTCCCAGTACTCTGCCTCACCACATTCCTTTTCTGTGAACCACAGAACATGCTCTAATCCTTTCTAGGACACTTCATCCACCCTCCTCCATCTCCTTCTCCATACAGTGTGGTCAGGGGGTCAGTGGGATGGATTTCCATGACCTTGCACCAATTTTGAGGCATTGCCCGAAAAGAGCTGTGTCTAGGGAAAGCACTGGGAATGAGGTTAACTGATATCATTGTGGTGACAGGTCCTCTATAACTGCAAGCAGCAGCAGTGACATTTGTTTGCAGAGTGCTTTCTTGTGGTTTAGCTGTGGCTGGTTATGGGGAGATCTTAGAGCCTAAAGGAAGTGCCAAGAGAGCTGGAGAGGGACTTTGGACAAGGGCCTGGAGGGACAGAACAAGGCAGAATGGCTTCCCACTGCCAGAGGGCAGGGTTAGTTGGGATATTGGGAAGGAATTCCTCCCTGTGAGGGTGGGCAGGCCCTGGCACAGGGTGCCCAGAGAAGCTGTGGCTGCCCCATCCCTGGAAGTGTCCAAGGCCAGGTTGGACTGGGCTTGGAGCAACCTGGGCTAGTGGAAGGTGTCCCTGCCCATGGCAGGGGAATGGAATGGGAGGAGCTTTAGTGTCCCTTCCAACCCAAACCATTCCACGGTTCTGTGATGTCAAGGAATGTGGCCCATTGGTTTAAAAGCTTTCAAAGAAAGAAGAGCAGAAGTACAATTTGACACTATCTTCATGTACAGATCAAATTAAACTTCTTCAGGACAAACACATCACCATCTCCAAAGGTTCTTTGAAGCCCAAATCAGCAAAGGCTCAGCTTGGAGCATGTGGTTTATGGGCTATCAAATTAAGCTGGGGCTTGAGGGAATAGTGGTATAAAAACATGGTCTTAACATATCATTCCTTTCATCTCTTGGGTTCCCCTCCCCCCCCCAAAAAAAAAGCAATTTCAGCCATAATATTAATGTTTATAAAGGATTCCTGGTTTCAACAGAAGGTATCCTCCCAAATTCTTGAGTTAGAATAAAATTATAGACAGTCATTGGTCTGTTTTCATGTTTTCGTTTTTCAAGTGAAAGTGAGTTTGGTTTAAAAAATTTGTCAGGTTTGCTTTTCCTTTTTAAGTGGAAATAAAATAAAATAATGCACTATTGCTTCCCCATGAATTTATATCTTTGTATTTTCAGTTCCTGTTTTTACAATATTTTCATTTTCAGGTTGCTTCGGGAACAGAAGACTTCCCTGTGTCCCAGGAATTTTCTTGGGATGGAAAGAACTGTTTTCTGCCTTCTCTGTACGTGGGTTTGGAGAACCTCAAGCCAAAAAATCCTGGACACACCAAAGCCAACTGGAGCTTTCTGATGGTACTAACATTACCCAGGCTCTCATCTCCTCCAGCCCAAGTGTCTTTGTGGTTGGGAAATTGCAGTCTTGGTGTAAAATGTGGGTTGTCCAGCCTGATTCCACATGGGAAGTGGCTTTGCCCACAGTGGACAGAGCAGACCAGTGTGTGGTTTCTCGGGGAAGCCTGGGCTGCCTGAGCAAAGGCTCCTTGACACCAGCCTTAGGCCAGTGGTGTTTTGCTCAGCAAAGCTGCATCCTCCGTGGGCATCTGGGCTGGGGATGGAAAGTGTGGGCACCCTGCAAGCCTTTGATTAACCCAACATAAATCTGATCACACCATGTTTCAGCTGTAGGGAAATGCTATTTATAAGCTATGTGGGTAAACAGGCTGTGCCACTGCCCAGGGATGGTACAGAGTTCCTACAGATGATAGGGCCCTGGTTAACTCAGTAATTGCATGTGCCTGTGTTTTGGATGGCTCTTGCTCGTGTTCTTGCCCCATGTTTGAGGAGAGAAAGGCTTCCCATCTCTGTGGCCACTGAAGCAGCTCTTCAGCCTTCCCCCATAACCAGAACTTAGGAAAGAACAAGGGGAGAGGGGAGGAAGAAAGAAAAAGGCTTAAAAAAAAAAGAAAAAACCAAACCAAACCAAACAAACACAAACCATCCTCAAGTCTCAGTCTCAGAGAGCAAACCTTGGGAAGCACAAAGTGGAATTCATGTCTGATAAACTGAGGAACTCCCTTTGGATGGGAGAAAAGCAAATCAGACGCTTTAGAACTGATGCCGACAAGCTCCTGATTTGGGGGAGGAAATTCAGTGTAACAATCCAGGTTTATTTCTATGAATATGCACAATGTGAGAAAAGTATCACTCAAGCATGGCTCCTCTGGTGATGGAAATGAAAACATCCCCTTTAACCTGCATGGGAGTACTCCAGTTTTCTCCTGCTGTGCTTCTGGACCTTCTGGTCTACCTCCAAGTGGAGGGATAAGAAGACCTGTTAGCCCACCTGCACAAGTTGGTATTTTGTTTTCCCTGTGCCCAGGAGCAAAAACTAATAGACTGATATGCATTTAAATGCTGTTAGTGATGCAAGTGACTTTGACAAAGAGACAAAAAAAAACCCTCACAAAATACAAATTGTTCTGCAGCGTCATCTTTTGGTACTCCACAGCACCTGGGAGAGCAGGCCACACATCCAAGCTGAGGAGAATGGTCCCTGCCTCCAAGGTAAGGTGGGAAATGTATTCCCAGTGGTGCCCACTGCTGACCTCAGACACTACTTCTGCCCTGATCCCACATGGCACTGCTCAGACCTACCCCAGCCCAGAGGAGATTTTTAAGGTTGCACATTTCCAGGATGGGAGATTGTCTGGTGAAGGTTGGTACCAAATCCAGGCAGAGGTTGTGTGTGCCTACAGGGTGTTAGGGTGGTGTCAGTGTGGCAGTAGTGACTGTGCTGGCACTGCTGGAGGCACCTCCAGTTCTGGGATCAGTTCTGGGCTTTTCACAGCAAGAAAAACATGTCCAGAGAAGGGAAGAGCTGGGGAAGGGTCTGAAGCACCAGGAGCAGCTGAGGGAGCTGGGGGGGGCTCAGCCTGGAGAAAAGGAGGCTCAGGAGGGACCTTCTCGCTCTCTGCAACTCCCTGACAGGAGGGGGGAGAACCAGGGCAGGGTCGGCTTCTACTCCCAGGGAACAGGGACAAGATCAGCTTCAAGTTTTACCAAGGCGATTTCAGGATGGATATTAGGAAAACTTGTTCACTGAAAAAGTTGTCAGGCCTGGCACAGCTGCCCAGGACAGTGGTGGAGTCACCATCCCTGGAAATGTTTAAAAGCTGTGTGGATGTGGCATTTGAAGATGGTTTAGTGGTGGCCTTAGCAGTGCTGGATTAGTGATTGGACTTGATGGTCTTAGAGCATTTTTACAGCCTAAATGATTCCATGATTCTGTGCTACCAGTGTGGAGGGGTTAGTGAGCATTAAAGGTGCTCACCAGGGCTCAGGTGGGTGCATGGCACACAGGTGGGTGCATGTACAGGTGTCTCTGTGCCTGGGACAAGGCTATGGGACAGGGGACATGGGCACCACAGGGACAGTTATGCCTGTGTGGGTGACACAGGTCTGTGCAGGTGCAGTGTCCTGAACCTTCCTGCATTCTCATCTGCTTTGCCCATTAGCATACTGGAGAAAAGGGATGATACAAGCCAAATTGTGCCTGTTCCAGCTCCACCTCCACTGCTTCCTTGTGTTGGGACAGAGCAGGGCTAAGGGCAGGTGCTATGGAAATTTTCCTCCATCACTGGTGCCATGGGGTTCATGCCAGGTCCCCATGGAGAAAGCCCCTTCAGCAAACCCCTGCATCACTGCACACTGCATGGAGACCTACCAGGGCTGACACTAATCCTTGTGCTGCTGGAGGTGACTGCCCTGGCTTCTCCTCACCTGACAGCACCCCCTGTCATGGCATGCCACCTCAGGCAGCCACTTTGGCTCCCCACAGCCCTTAGCACTGAGACTGCAGCCTTAAAAACTGCCACAGAGAGAGCCTGCTGTTTTCTGTTCCCATTCCTTGGCCATGGGGAAGGTCAGGAGAGCATCTGAAGGCTTCACAACCTGTTCTGAAAGAAAACTTTGGGATGTGCCCATGAAACCACCAGGGAGAGGAGAATGTGAAAGGAGGCAACCACCTTGCCAGTGTCACTGTTCAAGGAATGTGCAGCAGAATCTGCCCCAAAACCCCTTCATCACCTCTGCTCTTATGGCAGACCCACCTTGTCATGCATCCTCTACCAGCACACGGCAGAGGGGTCTGTGAAGTCCATCTCATGAGGCTGAAGATGTGCTTGGGGGAGGACAAAGGGATAAAGGGATAGAATACACCCTAAGCAAGTTTGCTGATGGTACAGAGCTGGAGGGAATGGCTGATGAACCTGAGGGCTCTGCTGCCATTCAGTGGGACTTTATAAGGCTGGAAAGTTGGGCAGAGAGAAACACAAAGAGGTTCAACAAAGCCAAGTGCAGGTCCTGCATCTGGGGAGGGATAACCCCAAGTACCGGCACAGGTTGGGAGTGACCTACTAGAGAGCAGCTCTGCTGAGAAGGACTTGGGAGTCCTGGTGGATCACAAGTTGACAATGAGCCAACCATGTGTCCTTACTGCCAGCAAGGTCACTGGGATCCTGGGGTGTGGTCAGCAGGTCAGGGAGGTGATCCTGCCCCTCTCGGCCCTGGTGAGGCCATATCTGGAATAGTGTGTTCAGTTCTGGGCTCAGTACAAGAAAGAAAAGGAGGTGCTGTAGGGTCCAGCAGAGGCCATAAAGATGATGACAGGTCTGGAGCATCTCTGATGAGGAGAGACAGTGGGAGCTGGGACTGGTTAGCCAGAGAAGACTGAGGGGATCTCATCAATCTGTACAAGTATCTCGAAGGGGTGTCAGGATGGCGCCAGGCTCTGTTCAGTGGTGCCCAGTGACAGGACAAGGAGTGATGGCCATAAACTAAACCGCAAGAAGTTCTTTNTCTTTCTGTTTCTTACTGAATGCCTTTTAGAGTGCTTATGGATCTAGAGTAATACACTTTGTATTAATTGGGGAGTGGGAGGTTATTTCTTGTTGTATCTTGTTAAAACTTGTGTAAGAGTGTGTTATATTGTAGTTTTCTTTTGGTTTTCTCTTTTCTGTATAAATACATGTAGTTAGTTTCAGAAGAAACCTGGCTTTAGAGGTTTTTTTTCCCCTCTCCCTCTTCTTTCTCCCTTTGGCTGGTTGGGGGGAGGAGGACCCTTTTTTCTCTGTACTTGGGCAGTTGGCGTTTTGCCAGCTCAACCCAAGACAGTGGCAGAACACTGGCACAGCTGCCCCGGGAAGGCTTGGAGTCTCTGTCTCTGGAGACATTCAAAACCACCTGCACATGTTCCTGTGTCACCTGCTCCAGGTGACCCTGCCTGGGCAGGAGGGTTGGACTGGATGATCTCCAGAGGGCACTTCCAACCCCAGTGATTCTGTGATTCTGTGAGGAATGTGTTGCATCAGGACATCACATGTCCTGGTGTCCCTGGTTGGGGGGCTTCCTACACAACTGCTATGCAACTCCTACCCTTCCCACCCTGACTGCAGCCAACTCAGCTCCTACCAAGGCCCCTGCTCCTTCCCTCTTCCTTTTCCAGGCAAGTTCCGTGGAAGAGGAAGAGCTTCAATAAACCCATGTACTGTTCCCTGCAGTCAAGGGATCCATGTTGCTGTGTGGCCAGAGAAACTCCAACAGAAAAGCCTTCACAGCCAGTGGGATCCTTCTACAGAGAGAACTCCTCATGGAGAAGTGTGGGCAATCACCTCCCAGCAGGGTCCAGTTGGTCCATGCCCACTCTGGCCAACGAGCCAGCACCTGGCTTTGGGCCATGGCTCCATCTCTCTCGATGGAGCAGGGCTTCTAGGAAGGGAGAACAAATTCTTAAGGAAAGGGGAGGCCTTTTCCCCTTCTGGGGTCACATAAAAGGGCAGCAGGAGTTGCATGGCTCCATGCTGAGGAGCATCAGGAACCCAGATGTAGCTTGCTGTATGTAGCCCTGATCTAACACTGAATTCACTCTGTGATTTCCAGAAAGCTACTCAGTTTTCCACCAGTTGTGCCTTCTCTCTCCTCTGCCTCAGGCTCTGAGCATCAGTAGGTGACATATGTGAAGGGAAGGGTCACCCTGCAGCTCCTGCCTTTTTAGGATGTCAATACCCATGGATGCCCAACAAGGACAAACTCCATGGGAACCTCTAAACTCACCAACCCACTTCTCCCTTGACCTGGAAGAGTGGGACTGGTTTTAACTCAAAGCAGAAGACAAGCAAAGGAGAGAGGAGATGGAAGAAGTGCTTTTTAAAGTGTTCCTTTGTCGCTTGCCTCCACATCCCATGGCGGTGCCTGCGCTGACGTCAATGTGGTGCTGTTGATTTGCACCAGCTGAGGGGCTGGCACAGGATCCTCCCCTCCAGAGTGGCTCTGACGTGGGGTGGGGAAGGGCTCGTGCTGGGATATATCCCTGCCCAGTTTGTGCTGCAAGGCGAGAACCATGAACCTCTGAGGAGCAACAGCAGAGCCATGTGGCTCCCCACAGAGCCCCTCCTTCACTCCAGCATCCAGGGACAGGGGTCTGCTGCCCTGCCCTAAGCCCTCTGTGCCAACAGAAGGGCAATGAGGTGGCTGCTGAAGGGGCATCAGCATCAGGAGCCCCACCTTGCCAAGGATCACCGGACTCACACCTTGCTCTCAGTGTCTTGCCAGCTGGGATACAGCTGTGAGCTCTCCTGCCTTTCCCAATCCTCTCCTGGGGTTCTTCACTTCCTGGAGGCTGCAGGACCAGATCAATACATTGAACTGCAGATGCTCGGGCCCTACAACCCTGGGGGTTCCACCACCACATGGAGGTGATGCTTTGGCATGCCCAAGCTTATCTTACTGCCTTCCAGAGAAACAAAGCCCAGGAAAGCATTTTAACTTGTGCTTTGCTCCCACACATGCAACTTGTGTGTTAATGTAACGCTCCACAGTGTGGAAAGCTCCTGGAAAAGATGAGCCCAGCCCTTGGAATTGGTTTTTTTTGGGGGGATGATAGAATGCTACACATGAAGCCACAAGAAGGACAAGGGATATGCAGTCAGCAGCAGTCATCTTTACTATGGACCACAGGAGATCAGAAAAATAACCTCAGGAACAGGAGACCTAGTGGCTAACAAAATGTCATGCTGTAGGACGTACAAGAGAGGCCAAGCACAATCACCAGAACAAAACGGCACCCAGGAGGACGGGGAAGCCCAGGGGGTTGCAGGAGATGCCCTATAGCAAACCTCTAGTTGTGGTATCAACACGTCTGCGTGAGTGTGGGGTCCTTGGAAACAAGTCAAAGGGTCTTCACCTCTTCCTCAACTCCAGTGGCTCTGGCACAACAATTATTGACTTTTCAGAATAATAATATAATTTTGTTCCAAGAACTGTGTGCAAGAATAATTTCTCCAGGTGCAGTGAAAGGAGGGCAGGTAGGAAAACAACCTTCCCAGGGTTGGCCTTGTGGCTCATGCCCTCTCCTCACTGACACCACAGCCCTCCCCAGCAATCCTCTGTGGCTTTGCCTTCAGTGAATCCCAAACAAGGTTTTTCAGAAAAAGAAGAAAGGGGGAAAAAAAGGTATTGCTGCTTCTTCTTGTAATATTTTCCCTCTCTTTCTCCCCCCTCTTTCTCCTTAAAAGTGTTTACTTTCAAAAATTCCATTCCTGCAGAGATTCCTCCCAAGCTCTGAGGTCTCTGCACTCCACCCTCCTCTTCTCCAGTCAGAAAAACTGTCTCGATGTCTCTTTGGTTAAAAAAAAAAAAAATTAAAAAATAACACAAACAAATAACACACAGCCCAGTATGATCCCATTCCACCCCACGGACGCCTGATGAGAGGGTGTCTGTGGAAGAAGGAAGCATCAGAGACGAGCTGTCTGCTCTGGAAGCTGAGATCCCCGCGCCGCCCTGCCGGCCCTCCTGCTCTCATACAGTGGTTGCTGGTCCGTACTGGAGCACCAGAGGGGAGGTCTCCTTGATCCGGACGTAGAACTGCCCCTCGGGTTGGCTGGTTGTGAGGGACAGAGGCAGGAAGTCATCGGGAAGCCACCGCTCGCTCTCATCGGAGGCAAACACCAGTCCGAAGTGCTCCAGCTGCTCCTCGCCGTAGCAGATGGCGGCTGAGCCACCCAGCACACCCCGCGAGATGTCGTTCATCTCCAGCACCACTAACTTCACCACCTCCCCAGCGGACGTCTGGCTGGTGATGTGCAGCTGCAGAGAGAGAAAGGTGGGAGAGACGGATGGTAAGGGGGAGGAATGAGGAGGAACCAGGGGCCAGAGGCAGGATGCAGTGTGGAGGAATGGTGAGGGTGGAGGCATGATTGCCCCAATTGTGCCCAGTGGTGCCAGGGCCCAAACCCATGGACTGCTCTCTTGCCTCCACTGCACCCTCAGAGTCCTTACTCCTCAACTCTTCCATGAGTTACCTACGGCTCTGCTCAGGCTGCCCCACCATCCCATCAGCTGTATCCGAGAAGGACAGTCCCAGCCTTGCTCCTGGCACCATGGAGGTACCTGTGAGAAGTCCCTCTTGTGAGCAGAGTCCAGACCATCAGACCAGATGGAACCGCAACAGCTCTGCCAAACTAGAGCTGAAGCCTCTTCAGGACACAGCGCTACATTTCATCCCATTCACAAGCTTGAGGTTGTCCCACCAACAGCTACCCTTGCCCTCCACTTCCCTGGGGACAGCCCTCTGAATCCCAATACTGTCGAGGGAATGAGCTCATTGGGGCTCTGGCTCTTATGGACGCCGGGAGCCACTTGACTTCAAAGGCCAGACAGCAGGACATCCATCCTCGCCCGGGCACAGCGATGGTTTCCTTTGGCACAGCCGTAAGGGCTTGCGGAGCGCCAGGAGCAGTGCCCTGGCAGGGTGGTCTGAGCCCTCGGCCCACGTGAGCCCTGCCAGCTCTGCACAGCCATGGCAGGGCTCAGCTGATTTACTCCAGCCGAGGCACTGTGCCTTTGAACTTGGCTTTCTTCGAGGAGAGCATCATAAAATGCTTTCAAACAGGCGTGTCCAGAGCTTTGCAACTTCAAAAGCCACGTGGGCAGCCCGCCAGGAACCCGAGGGCTGTGCTTCAGTTCCATGGAAATCTATGGGCATTCCTCAAATGGAAAATAGTACTGCAAGGCAGAGTCCTCTCTGCTAGGATGTCCCTGCTGGGTGCACAGGAATCAGCTATCAAACCTCCCCAGCAACAAACCCATCAGTCGGTTGCCTCTGTCCTTCCTCTGCCATTTCTTTAGAGCCCATTTCAATCCAAACAATTCCATGATTTAAGGATTTTCTGCTCCGTCATCCTCAGCCCTGGGCACCAGGAATGTCTTAGAAGGAAAATTTCAACAGGGGAAGGATCTCCATGGCTGGGACCAAAAGGAGGCTGCAGAGCAGAGGAGGACCTGCCCAAGATGTGTGTCCTGGGGGATGTCCTCCATGGAGGATCTCACCTGAAGCAGGTGTGAACAACCAGTGGTGGGAGGACAGCTCTTGGCATCAAAGCCCTTGCTGAGAGGACTAAGGTCATATAAGCTGCTCCAGGAGAGCCCAGTGCCTGCAGCATGGAGGCAGCTCTGCCTGCTGCTCCAGCTGAGACTGAAGTGGGTCCTGCCTCTGGAGTTGCAACGGGCTGCAGACAAGCAGCTCCTGCTCTCCCTTCCCTGAAGGGGAAGGCTGGAGCTGGGAGCACGGACCCGGAGAGGGGAGGCTGTAGGAGAAACACTGGAAGGGTAGGGAGGTGATGGCTGGATTTCAGCTGGGAAGGATGATGATGTGTTTGACCATCAGGATGTGGTGAGGGAAACCCAGCAATGTGTCCTTTGCTCACTGCCTGCCCATGCTGGGTGACATCCACCTACTGTCAGCTGCTGAACCACAGACCAAGAGCTGAACTGCAGCCCCACCACCCTGTCCCTTCAAAAGCCCCTATGTGTGGCCCTGGCTCACTCCTTCTGCACTCCTGCAGAGCCACACACCCCATCCTGCCAGGAGCCTCAGGACTACAGCAGGGACAAGGGGATTCAGGGCAGGAGTGCTGCAGATCTCCAGGGGACTTCACCCCTGGGATGGTGGAGGATGGGGACGGCAGTGCCACATGTGGGGCACACAAGCCCCACTGCCAGTGTCCCCATCCTGCCAGCCCTGTCCCTCCGGGCATGGCAGAGCCGCACCACTGCCCATTGCAGGCACCGGTACCTTGACACTGGTCTCTTTGGAGAGTCCTGTTTCGTACTGAGGGCAGACCCTCAAGGTGACAGAGCCCGGCTTCTTCCCTTGGTCGGCCAAGCACCCAGGCTGCTCTGGCTGCTGTTCTGGAAAGTTCTGAGTCCACTCATCCGAGCGTGTCCGGCAGACGGGCTCGGAGCCCAGCCCGCCCCGGTGGTGCTCGGGGCTGGGCGTGGAGCCAGTCCCCAGCCTGAGCTGGCCACAGTGGCCCGTGGTCCTGCTCTCTGTTGGGGAGCTGTCCACAGATCCAGGGCAGGACTTTCTGGGGGCCTGGCAGTGGGGTTTGGGGAAGTCCAGGCTGCTGGTGCGGACACAGTACGCCTGTCGCTTCTCTGTGATGCGCAGCAGCTCGATCTGGCGGCTGGGCAGGACAAAGTCACTGTCATAGAGCTCAGGGGGTGGCCGTGGCTCCTCTGGTGGTGGTGGGGGCGGGGGGGGAGTCTGGAGCTCGTGGGTCTGCAGGACATCCGGGGCGCTGTCCCGCAGGGAGCGAGCGACTCTCCTGCTGCAGCACTCGGGCCCCGAGGACGAGTACACCAGGTCGAGCTCCTTTGGGCTCTGTGCCCGGCTGGAGTCATAGTCACTGTCGGTGGCCAGGAACACTTCTGAGGAGCCTTCCTCATCCGACAGCCCATGCAAGTCTGCAAGGTTGGGGAGAGAAGCAAAGAGGAGGTCAGCCTTAGTGTGGACAACCCCAGCTGAGGGTTTGCACCAGGTGGAATCCAAGGAAGGTTTACCCTGTGTCATACACCTGTGCTGCACTTGCCACGGCACAGGCAGAGGAGGTACTGCCTCAGCTGAGACTGACTGCCTTGTCCTGCTCCCAGCTCCAGCCCTGCCTCTACCTCAGGTGCAGCCACCACAGCAGCACCTCTGCCCCACCACGCACGGGCAGGCCCCTGAGCCCACCAGGCAGGAGCTTTGCACAGGCAGGTCCTTACCGGAGTTGAGCTTGCGGCTGGTCTCTGGCGAGGGCACTGGGGAGGGAAGGTAGTTGAGGTGGGACGAGGAGGATCGGGTTTTCTCCTTCATTGCCCCCGTGACCTCGCTGAGGAAGCCACTGAGAGACACCCCACAGGAGGGCTGCTTGTAGCGGGCGTGCTGCAGTGCATCCATAATCCAGCGCATCTCACGCCAGATCTCCTCCATTTGCTGCCAAAAGAGGAAACGGAGGATCCCTTTCAAACAGCAAATGACAGCAGCAAAAAAGCCCCACAGCAAAACATGGGCTCTGCCCACACACCTCTCCCAAGAGCTCTGGGGGAATTCCTGAGCCAGGAAATCCCAAGAAAGTGCTTTCAGGTGGGAGGGTGCTGCAGCTGCTGGTTCAGCAGGACCTGTCTGCTGCAGGCAGGGGTGCTGAGAACAGTGTAGGATGCTCTTTTGCAAGTCTATCCCAAAATGCACTTGCAGGCCCTTTTCTAGCAAGGAGGGACATACAGTGCAGGAGTCTTCAGCTCTCTCCTTGGGATTTTTAATGTAATCACTGTAACAAGAAGTTGCTAGATGAAGTAACTGCAGCCTGGAGAAGAGAAGACCTTAGGGCTCCTTCCAGTGCTTAAAGGGGCTCCAAGAGAGCCTGGGCAAGGGCCTGGAGGTACAGGACAAGGGGGAATGGCTTCCCACAGCCAGAGGGCAGGGTTAGATGGGATATTGGGAAGAAATTCTTGGCTGTGGCAGTGGTGAGGGCCTGGTACAGGCTGCCCAGAGAAGCTGTGGCTGCCCCATCCCTGGAAGTGTCCAAGGCCAGGCTGGACAGGGCTTGGAGTAACCTGGGCTGGTGGAAGGTGTCCCTGCCCATGGCAGGGAGCGGAACAAGATAAATTTTAATGTGTGCTCCAACCCAAAACATTCTGTGATCCTATGAAAGCCCAGCCTTCTGCAGCCCATCAGTCACATCAGAGAAACCCCACAGGGCCACAGCCACCGAGGCCAGGGAACAGCCCCAGTGCAGGGGCTCCTGAATGACTGCCCTGGCAGGTTCCAGAGGCACTGTCAAACCTGGCTCCCACCCCATACCTGGATGTAGTCCTGAACCTGTTGGTGCCTCTGCTTGGCAGTGGAGAGCTCAGCATCAGAGAAAGCCTCCCTGAGGCTCTGCTGAGAGAGGAGTGACTCCAGCTCCAGGAGGGCAGACACCTGGCAGTACTGGGTGATGAACTCACGGTCGTACGTGAAGAAGTGGACTGTAGAGAGCAAAGAAGAGAGAGGGGATGAGAAATGTCAAATTCCTTGCTCAGGATGCCACACAGGCTCCTCTCCATCACCCAAGAGAAGATGGCAATGCTGTCTGCCACTTCCAAGTGGACAGCCCTCATTATACCCCTCCACTCCCCTCCAGGGAGGTGAGGGAGCACCAGCCCACCAGACTGCCTGACTCAGTTCTCAAGAAGTCTCAGAGGATAAGTGGATCAGCAGGTCCCCTTTCCTCACCCAGCTCAAAGATCTGCAGAGGCAGCGTGAGGAAGCCAGAGCGAGGGGTGTAGGGGTTGTTCTGCCCTGGAGCAGTGCAGACATCATCTGATGGAGGCAGCAGCAGCAGGAAGGAGACCTGATCCCCGAAGTCCAGCACCTCTTGGCTGTACAGACGGAAATCTTTGGCCTGCAAGAAGACAGTGAAGGTAACAACTGCAAACATTACCTGGTGGGACCTCTGCCAAGTCCTCATGCAGAAAGGGATCACCTGTAGCCAGGGGATACAACCAGAGGCTCCTTGCTTCCAGTGTAATCTGCCCTCCTTACTTTTCTTTATTTCTCCTAAAAGTCTCCAAACTATTGGTCAAAGTCACCAGGACAATTCATAGAATCACAGAATCATAGAATGGATTGGGTTGGAAAAGACCTCCGAGATCATCAAGTCCAACCCTTGGGCCAACTCCAGTCCCTTTACCACATCATGGCACTCAGTGCCACGGCCAAGCTCACTTTAAAAACCTCCAGGGATGGGGAATCCACCCCCTCTCTGGGCAGCCCATTCCAATCCCTCAGCACTCTCTCTGCAAAGAAGTTTTTTCCCATCTCCAACTTCAATTTCCCCTGGCAGAGCTTGAGCCCCCCGTGCCCCCTTGTCCTATTGCTGAGTGCCTGGGAGAAGAGACCAACCCCCACCTGGCCACAACTTCCCTTCAGGCAGTGCCAGACAGTGCTGAGGTCACCTCTCAGCCTCCTCTTCTCCAGCACAAACACCCCCAGCTCCCTCAGCCTCTCCCCACAGCGCTTGTGCTCCAGTCCCCTCTCCAGCCTTGTTGCTCTTCTCTGGCCCCGCTCCAGCCCCTCAATCTCTTTCCTCAACTGAGGGGCCCAGAACTGAACACAACACTCAAGGTGTGGCCTCCCCAAGGCAGAGTCCAGGGGAAGGGTCACTGCCCTGGGCCTGCTGGCCACGCTAGTTTTGATCCAGCACAGGATCCCACAAAGTCACCAAGTCACACAATGGGCTCAGTGAAGGGAGGTGCCCTCACAGCTGCCCAGCCAGAAGCATATGCCTGCTACTGGGGCTGCTGGACACCTTCCCAGCAAATACTTGGCATGGTGGAAGAGGGTTTCTTCCTATGCAGTCTGACACCAGGGGCTGCAGCTCCAGCCCACCACTGGCCACGGACCAGCCTGCTTTGGAGAGACAGAGTTGGGCTGCCCAGGACCAAACCACATGGCAGACAGTAATGCAAACCCAGATTCACTGCCCTTTCTTTGGACATACAGGTAAGGGAAGGACAAACAGCTCCTGTGGGCACTGTCCCTGGGCTGGCAGATGCTTCAGATTCTGTGTGCCCATCACTGACCTTCTATTTGCACAGGACTAAACTCTTGTTGGTGCTTCAGCCCCACAAGGAGGGCCCAGGCTGTGGTCCCCTGCCCGCTGCAGTGACCAGCACCGTGCCCACAGCCCCTTCCCTCCTCCGCCCCACACCTCGGCACCTGCCTCTACCTCTTGCAATGGGATGTTGACCAGGGTCATCAGCTCCTTGATGGCCACTTGGAGCTCATGAAACAAGGGGTTCTGGGAGGTGTCAGCCTCTGGCTCTGTGGGAACAGGCTCCTCCACACTGACCATCTTCTGCAGCCATTCCCACTCTTCCCTGGAGGACAGAGACAGGTAAAGGAGGGAGTAGCTTGTGGTGGACCTGGACACACAAGCTCTATGAGAGCTGTGTTTGCTCAGCTGTTCCTCTACCAGACAGTGCAGCATCCCAAGGGATGTGGGAGCTGTGGAAGTAGAGAGTGAACTTGCTTTGCTCCATCACCAGGTTGAATCATAGAATCACAGAATATACTAAGTTGGAAGGGACCCACAAGGATCACCGAGTTCCTCACAGGATTACCCCAACAATCCCCCCCTGTGCCTGAGAGTGTAGCATGGCAGGCAGGAGGGATAAGAGGGAATATAATACTGCTGCCAGAAGCCTGGCAGCAGAAGCAGGAGGTTATGGTGCTACCAGGCTATATGAGATAGAGCAGCCTGGCTGCCCCGGCTGAGCTGCCCTGCAAGCCCCACCTGGAGACATTGGGATTGGAGCGAATCTTGACATGGCACAGGATGTTGGGGAGCTGCTCCGGCACCAGCACTCGGATCTGATCCACGGCACTGCAGAGCTTCAAGTAGCCCAGGTAGAGGCCTGGGGAGAGGGCATGGCTGCTCCTCTGGTGGTAAGCCAGCTTGTCCTGGGGAGAAAGGCACTGCTGGACTGAGCAACCCTCACAGCATGGCTCTTGCCTGCCTTCGTGCTGATGCTGCGGCACAGCCAGCTCAGCTGGAGACGGGGAGTGGCAGAGCAAGATATCCTGGTGCTACCAGGATGAATCTGGCACCAACTTGATGACACCCCCTTGAAACAACAGGATTTTTGGAGGCTGGCTGGTCTCTGCTCCCCCTCTGCCTGCAGCCAGCACCAGACCCTTGGCAGCTCGGGCTCTGCCATGACCATCCCAGCCCGAGGGGGAGCAGGAAGCACTGGTGGTCCCCAGTGGAGCCCACTGCAATCCTCTGCCCCAAGGGCACCACCACACACCTGGACGGAGATCAGCAGCGTGTCCAGAGCAGTGGGCTCCTCCGGGGAGGACACAGACTTGCGGCTGGTCTGCAGTTTGCAGATGGGAACCCAGCGGACGCTCTCAAAGGTTTGGTTGGTCTTCACCTCCTTCAGAGTGACGATGAGGATATTGCCCTGTTTATCTTTGACAGGCTCGAAGAAGACCTGTCCCAGGTCCTGGATGCCCAGCAGCCCCTGTGCAATGGGGAGGGAGGGCAGGACAAAGCAGAGTGTCAGAGGACATCTGGAGGCACAGTGTTTGTGGGGCTGTGCAGCTGGACTGTGACTGCAGCTGCTGGAAACCAGTCTGCCCAGCAAAGAACACTGATGGCCCCCAGCCCCTTCACATGAGACTGCCATGGCACCTGATACCTCACTGTCCTACAGCTGAGGTCCTGCCAGGGAGGACAAGGCAGGACACATGGTCCTACCACAGACCAAGATGTGGGCAGGACTGGCAGACTTTGGGGTTCTCCTGCTGTGGCACATCTGTATGGTGCTCCCAAGGGAGCCTGGCCCCCAGTGTCCCGGCAAAAGGGCTTGTTCTCCACCCAAGCTCACCCTCACCTGCATCTGTGAGATGGCCAGCAGCATCTTGAAGCGTGTCTGCAGGATGCAGGAGCAGGACGACTGGGACACGGTGACACACTGCCGGAGCCACAGGATCTCATCCCACATGCACGACACCTGCAGCACACAACACACCAAAGGGTGGCACTGCCACAGCTGGGTCACACCAAGGTGTTCTGGGGAAATCCATTTGCCTTTCTGGTTGACCTGAGTGAGGAACATGCATGGGCACACAGCACATCTCAGCAGGGGTGCAATTCCCTGTGCCACAGGCACCCCGAGAGACATCCAGAGCCTGTACCCAAGGGAAACACCAGGCCACATCCACTCAGATATCCACCTTCCTCTAGGACTGAGAACCTAAATTTGAATGGAAGTTAGCCAAGGGAGGGAGGGAGAAGAAAGCCTTCTCTATCAGCAGATAAGGACCATCCAGCAAACTATTCTGACCCAGAGTTGCCCACATGTCCCTTCCCTAATTCTGCTGAGAGTGGAGGACCCAGAAGCAGCATTCTGCACATCCTACAACAGAGGCAAAGTTGTTGTGGCTTCTGAGATGAAGTAGTTCAGCACCTGAGAAACCACTGGTACTCCTGTGGAGAGGCAGTGCCCACCTGTCCTGGCCAGCCTGCCCAGTGGGGCACCGGTACATCACCCACCTTTGGGCTTCCAAGGGCTGGGATTAAACCCTGGTGGTTTCCTGGTCCGTGATATACCCCAGCAAGCAGCCAGTCCATGGGCTGCCTGTACTGCCAAGCCCCTGCACTACCATTGCCTGGACTGGGGGGGAAGCTGCTGCCAGCCAAAGGCAGCGATGGTGCCTGATGCCCACTTTGGTCACCCTGGCACTCCCAGCTCTCCCAGCACAGGGTCTCTGAGGCACCCACCTTGGTGAACCAGAGGAAATCCTGCATGAGCAGGCAGGAGTAGGTATCATCTATCTCCACCACAGGGATCTGGTCTTCGTGGGTCACCAGGATGTTGTCATCCTTGTAGAAGATGGCTGTCAGGTAGAGGCCCCTGCATGGAAGGGAAGACACACTTCAGTGCCAGCCCCAGCTGCCAGCTTCATCTCTCCTGCCCGAAGAGGAGATGCCAAGCCCCACATCACTGCTTCTCTCCAACAGGCCATGGCAGAGGAGGCCTATGGCCAGTATGGGAGCAGGAACAGCAGATGCCATGGCCAATGCCCTCCTGGCACAAGGGAGGGCAATGGGGCCAGCCTGTGCAGGGGACAGGCTGGAGCTCCTGGAGGCCAAGCACAGGGGTGGGCAGTGTGAGGGTCTAGCGGAGGTGGGTGCTGGGGGATGCTGGGATGGTGCAGGGATCTAGGCATTAGCACAGCTTGGCCAGTCCACATGGAGACACCAAAGGGAATATTTGATCTCTGGGCCATGGAACTCATCTGTACTGACACCCCCAGCTCACTCCAGGTGAGGACCCACCTCTGAGCACCCCCAGCCCCCATCCTGCAGGCATAGCTCCTGGTGCCACCCAGGATGGGCAGCTCTGTGGCCCTGCTGGGAGAGAGACCCTCCATAACCCTGTGCATTAGCCTCTCACCGCTTCAGTGTCTTGAGAAACTTGCTGCCAGGGTGGAATAGGTGCTTGAGGCTCTTGGAGACCGAATGCTTTCTGCTCTGGGGTTGGTTCTTGCAGGGCTCTGTGGAGCAGAGAGCAGAGGATGATGCAGCAGGAAATGAGGAGCTGAAGTGGCAGCCTATGGCACACAAACCCACTGGGAAAGCTCTGCTCTGAAGGTCTCCAGTGCCTGAGCTGTGTCTTTGCTATGCTCATCCATGGCACAGACCTATTCCTGGGACCACCTCATCTCCATGGATCACACCACAACCCTGGGGGACTCAGCTGGACCCCCCACTCCAGCCTCCCTGCCATGGGCTCACCGTGGCAAACGCAGTGCTGGTGGACAGTCTTCACCTGGCCCAGAAGATGGTCCAGAGCTTCCGCCTGTCCCCTCCGCCGTGGGGCACGGCCATCGTACTCTCGCCAGTCTGTGGGGGACACACTGGCATCACCCCTGGCACTCCTTGGCCTGGGGGGAAAAATGGGGTCCCATCCCCTCCTCCCACATCATCCAGGTGTCCCCCAGGCACAGTAGTTGTGGGTGCTGGGCACCTCTGGGTGTGCTGGGCTTTGGGAGACCCCCAGGTTTGTGCCACTCTTCCCAGGAACACCCAGCTCTGCACAGTTCCCTGTGGCCACTGGCCTCCCCACTGCATGGCGGGGGACATGGCAGAGGGAAGGAACAAGGTCCTGTCTGTTGCTGCTGCACTTCACTGGCCTTAAAAAATAAAATTCTTTCCAGTGTCTTCCTCCACGTCTTCCCCAGTTTCTCCAGGAGAGTGCTGGGAGTTTGGCCCACCTCAGCAAACAGATAAATAAGTTCCTGCCAGCTCCACCCATTGTGGGACAGCAGCAGGACCAGGAGCAGGGTCAGGGACCCACCAGCTCTTCTCCCTCAACTTTACATTAATTGCTCCAAACACCCCCTGTGTCCTGCCCGCTGCTGTTTTCCATGGAAAGTTCAGCTCTGTTAACTTTGGCTGGGACTTGCCACTATTTTTAGTAGCTTTAAAAACACCCAGGGAGGTGCCTGACTATATTCTGCTGGGCCAGGGAGGGATCTCTTCTGAAGGGAGAAATATTAGCACAGATAAAAATAAATAAACTCCACTCCTGTCTGATTCACTTCAGCCACACTTGATTGATGCCGCTGGGATCTTGGTGGGGTGGCAAACGGGCTTTAAAGTGGAATAGGGTAAAGCCAGGGCAGTGAAGTGTTGTGCCCTTACTATGTGCATTCCTAGACATGCAAATGGATTTTTGGAGATCTTCATACCAGAGGTCTGTGGATCTGCAGCCAGAGCTGCTCATGGTGATGCACATCTCTGACCATCGCTGTTCACCTCCACCTGCTCATGGTGCCCATCTCTGCTCCCTGGGTGCCTGTACCACGGTGGCAGGGAACAGGTCCCCATCACCTCCTCCTCAGGATAGGCTCAGCCTCACCTGAGGCTTCTCCTCACTCATTCCCAGTGCTAATCCCACGGGACCATCACACAGCAGGGACCTATTCTGGGACTCGTGGCAAGGGGCAGAGGCCAATCTGGAGCCCCTCAGCTCTGAACTTCACCATTTGGGCTGCTTCCTCCAGCTCAGTCCTCCTGGGCTGTCTCTGCCCAGCACCCCAGAGAGCCTTCTGTGACACTAGGTGGCTGTTCCCTGCCACTTTTCCTGGTGCCAGCATGGGGAGGAAAGTGCTGACAGCTCAGAGCTCGTCTGTTGAGGCTTGTGACCTCCATCCCAGCTCGATGCCAGGGAACACAAGTCCTTGGAGCTGGGCTGGATAGGGGAGACCACAGGGTGGCACAGGGAGGGCTCCAGTCCACTGCCACCCAGGACCAGGAGGCTCTGAGTCCTGGCTTTTGGCCACCTCCTTGGCATGAGCTGATCCAGGTAGCCTGAAATGGTTCAGCCTTTCCCAAGTGGCAGGGAGAATTTAAGGTTAAAAATTACTATTTGGCAAAGCACCTGTTGGCTGGAGGCAGCATCCCAGACCCCCAGGCACACCCTCCCTGCCTGGTCTGAGACCCTAAAATTCTGCCTGTGCTCCAGGGTCCACCGGCCCCCATCCTGGCAGCAAGAGGGACCCCTAGATGGCACAGGTTGCTGCCACCTCCCCACCCGCCACGCAGCTGGTGCTGGCTCCCATGGGTGTTCCCAGTGGTACTTACTGGAAGGGATGGCAAATGGGGGCACAGAGGCTTGCGGGGGTCCCCAGCCCTTCATGTTGTAGGCAGACACCCGGACGTAGTACGCTGTGCCCTGCGAGGAGGGAAGCCCCATTCAGCACCCTGGCACCACTCCTGGCTCAGCGTGCAAGGGGAGGATTTCCCCCAGCCCAATACACCAGTACACCATGAGAACTACTAAACTGGGAGCCTGCAGCCCAGGTGACAGGCTCTTACCTTCCCCTCCTGTACAAAGCCCTTGTTATCAGACACTAGAGAATGCCCGTGGGTGGGTCTGGGGGAGGCTGAAGAAGGACTGGCCATGGCAAACACCCCTTGTCTGAGATGCTCCAGCCCCAAAGACATGGTGCTTCTGTAGGTCAGGGTGCTGCCATTCCCCTGGGGTGGGAAAGGATCCAGTCCTTGGAAACAGGGAGCTGGGCAAATACTGTCAAGGGCTTGTGGCACTGTGACAGTGATTAAAGCCTTTGATTAAAGCCAAGTCAAGCTGCCAGATGTTGCCAGGCCTCCAGGCACTCATGGAGGTGGACAGGAGCCCGGGAAGCAGCTCTGAAAGTGTGATTGATGGGCTCGGACCAGCTCCTTGCAGCAACACTGCTCCAGGTTCTGCTTGAGCCCCCTCCTGCCACACCCCAGGGCAGCTCTCCTGCCCTGACAGCTCCTGAGCTCCAGCACTGCTGCCTTGCCTAAGCCCCTCTGACTCCACCAAGGGCATTCCCTGCTCCTCGAGTCAGTGGTTCCTGCCTGCCCACTCTGGTAAGGGTGAGCCCATCTATCTCAGCCTCTTCCCATGTTCCCATCCTGAGCTCCATCCCACCACAGTCCCCAGCCCATTCCTTCTCCTGCCGCTGGCCCAGAGTGTGCTGGCAGCCCCGGGGAGGGGACAGCTGACAGGCAGCGAGGCTCTTGCCGTTCTCAGGGAGATAAAACAGCAGGGAGCCACAGTCGTACCAGCCCGGAGCTCCTGGAGATGGAGACAGGTCTGGTCCCCCCCTCCGTGAGCGCCAGGGCTGGTGTGAGGGGCTGGACTGTGCAGGTGGCAGAGGAACGAGCCGCTGATTTATTGCACAGGAAGAGCCTGGGAGTGGGGTGGGGGACAGAGGATAAATCAGGCACTTGGTGAATGGGCCCATTCTGCCTGTCACTCCCCAGGCACCCTGCACAGGAGGGTTCCCCACTGTAAGTGGCTGGACAGACAGACAGATGCCTCTCCCCAACTCCACACTCTCAGCTCTGCCCAGGCTGTGCCCATGGACTGCACTGTGGCACAATCTTATTGTTCCTGCTTGGAATGAACATAGAAACAAAGAATCCTTAAGGTTGGAAAAGACCTCTAAGATCACTGAGTCCAGCTGTTCCCCCAGTACTGCCAAGGCCACCATTAAACCATGTCCCCAAGTACCACATCCACAAGTCTTTTGAACACTTCCAGGGATGATGGGCCCCTGGGCAGCCCGTTGCAACGCCTGATCCCCTCCCACAAGAGCCGCAGGGAACGACGCCATGGGCTGCACCATGGCCAGTGGCTTTTCCCAGCTGTGGGCTCTCCCCACTCAGCCCCAGACCTTGTGGGGCACCCCAGGGTCTCACCGACACCAGCCCCCTGATGGTGAAGTGCAGGTTCTTCAGCTTGTCGATCACAGCCTCCCCCAGCGGTGGCGAGAAGGTGGGGGAGCAGCTCCACTCCACTGCAAGGAGAGAGATCCCAAGGTGTTGTGTGGCCCCAGACTGGGGACAGGCCACCAGGGCTGGGGTAGCATGTCACAGGCAGCAGCTGCAGAGTGACCATGGGCAGCACAGGAGCTGGAGGCAGTGGAGTGAAGGCAGGGAAAAGGGGGAATCACAGCAGGGGGAGTGTCACAAGGACCTGCAGTTCTCCTCATTAAACCCTGGCAGATGGGGTCAGCACCTTTAATTGATGGGTCAGAAGTGGAGGATGGAAGAAATTCTTCCAGAAGATAAAAATATCAGATTCAAGTGGGTGAGACGTGCAGGAGAAGCAGGACAGCGAAGTCCTCCCAGTGTGCAGGATGAGGAGGCAGCAAACTAGTGGCACCCCAAGATTTGCCTTGGTGCAGGGTGGTGTTTGGTCCAGCTCAGAGCATTTGGGTGGTGGCCTGGCTGTCCAGCAGCCATGGCTCCTCCTGGCCTGACTGGGGCTTGGCAGTGCTGCCAATGGCTCTGCCATGCTGACATGGGGTGCAGGGCTGTGAGCCCCCTGCCCTGCTGCAGGGATACAGGTCCCTACCTTTGTACTTGGTGACAACAGCTGAGTTGACGCTCAGGGGCTCCCAGAAGGTCACCTGCACCGAGGAGCTGCTGGCCACTGAGAGCTGGACATTGGTGGGGGCATCTGGTACTCCTGGGGACAGAAAGCACAGGGACCACTACAGCAAGGACAGTCACTCTGAACCCCTCAGTGTCCCTCCTGGACCTTCCCCCCAGGGACATATTCTCTGAGTGGAACACATTCTCCCCCCATGCACACATGCTGCGAGCCCTGGTTACAGGGTGTGGGGACACTGATGGGTGCTGGCACAGCCCCGTGCCTGGGCCATGCACAGCCCCACTCCCTCCCCCAGTGCAGGGGCTGTCCCCCAGCCCTCCTGTGGGCACTCACGGGCGTGCTCAAACCCTGCCTTCATGCGCTTGTAAAGCCGGAACCGCCACTCCCAGGCCTTGAGCTGCTTCTCTTTCTCAGAGCAGTCGGCGTTGGGCGCCTCGTTCACCACCTGCGCCATCAGCTCGTTGACGCGCTGCTCGGCCTCCCGCACCAGCGTGGAGAGGTGCAGCGAGCGGCTCTCCAGGCTCACAACTGTGGGGTGGGTGGGTACAGCCGTAGGTCCCAGCAGGGGAGTCAGAAGGAGGGAGGAGAAGGTGTTTAGGGCAAGCCTTGGCTCTGCTGGCAACAAATCCCCGCTCTGAGACCCCATCCTCCCCTCCGTGCCTGGGCTTGGACTCTGCTTGGGAGCACAGCTCCTCTCGAGCCCTGCTAAGCTTGCACCAGTCTCCCAGAGCCCAGTGGTTGCTTTCCCACCCACACCCCACTGCCTGGGGTGTGCTACTCCACCAGGCTGGAGACTCAGGTGAGGGGCACAGCACAGCTCCTTGTCCCAACTCACAGTGTGGGCTCTCCTTCGCTCCTGCCTGCAGAAGGGCCCTGGCGATGGGAGCATTGTTGGTCATGATAGCGATGTCCAGGGGCAGGAGCCCCTCACTGTTGGGGGTGTTGAGGTCCAGCTCCTCAGGGCTGTACTGCTTCAGCAGCTCCTGGACCCTGTCGAGGTCCTGCAGCTCCACGGCCTCAAAGAGGGCAGCATTGCTCTGAAACTGGGTTGAAGGAGAAAGCAGGTGGGCTGAGTATGGGGCACCTTCCTCCACCCCATCAAAGACCCTGGACACTCACCAGCACCCCACAAACCCAATCAGGGAGAGGGTGCCCTGGTCCCAGGAGCCTCGGAGCATCAGGTTTTTGCAGACATATCTGGATGATGCCAAGCAAAGACCTGGACCAGCTCCAGCTGAATTTGCTCCAGGGCAGCTTTACTTAACACACTCTGCGACTTCCACTCCCATGACAGCATCACCCACACATGGACCCTCCGCCCCACAGACCCCCGTCCCCACCTGGATGGCACCAGCAGGCACTGACCAGGTAGGACTTGCGGAGCTTCTCCTTCTCGCCCCGTCCCACCAGGCTGCCCTCATCGAAGGACGTGTAGTTGACACGGAATTTCCCTGACAGGTTCCGATAGAGCCTCTTGGCCGCGTTCGGCGAGGAAGGGCCCGGTGGCTTCCTGGCCTGCGCCAGCTGCAGGTCCCGCATCTGCTGCGTCATTTTAGGGGAGGATGACCTGGGAAAAAGCAAGGAGGTGTGGGGAAATCAGTCATGGAAGGTGTGCTGGAAAGGCAGAGGCACACCTGCAGTGCCAGGACTGAGACACAACTCAGGAGAGTCAGAGCAATGCTGGGTAGCACTGATGTGAGCAGCTGCATGGTGGATGCCAGTGCCAACAATACCCTCATCCACCTGTTGTCACCTAAGGCAGGTCTGTTTCTTCTTCTCACCACTTCTGCTGGTCCTGCAGGGGTTTCAAGGGGCTCGTATGAACCCTACAGGTGAGACATTTTCCTCCAGACCCAAGCTGGGATGTCCAAAGCAACCTCAGGCTGCTCAGCTCTGCAACTGATCTAGATCCACCACACCAGGGCAATCTTTCCTTATTCTGTCTCCATTATCCAGCTCCTACAGGAATGTGCTGTCCCATCCAGGGATGCCCAGACCCCCCTTGGCATGGAGGCTGCAGGGAGCGACAGCATCCCAGCTGGGTGACTGCTGTCCACCACAGTGTTGGCTTGGGATGGCCTCATGCACTCTCTCCATGTCCATCCTTCTAGAAGGGAAGGGTTTCCTGCACTTGTCCCCATCCCTCAGCTGTTTCTGATATGTGACTTTCCTCAGGGTCGTTATTCCCTCTTAAAGTGAAGCGGGAGCAGGGAATGGACAAAAGGACACTTCCAGTGGCATCAAGACAATGCCAGGTCCTGATGAGAACCAGCAACCTCAGTCTCCTGCTCAGTAGGAGACCCAAGCTCCACAGCTGATCCTCACCGTCTCCATCGACATTGATTAACCTACAAAATCTTTTCTCCATTCTGATCAGGGAATCATAGACTGGTTTTGGTTGGAAGGGACTTTGAAGACCAGATAGTTGCAACCCCTTGCCATGGGTAGGGACATGATTTTGATTGCTACTTTAAATAGCCAGCATAAATATCTACAAGTCCCTAGGAAAGTTGGTGTCTTTTCTGGGGCTTCCAGAGTGGGAGCTGCCCCTTTCCCTGCAGTCGGACCCTCCTGTCTCCATCAAGACCTCATCCCACTGGGCAAAGTCTCCAGCTTTGGTGTTAGCGTGGCCTCATTGCTGCATAAGGCTTTTGCCCATGAGTCATCTCTTACAGCACAGAGGGTTTCCACTGGTGTGAAACATCTGATCCCCTTCTTGCCAGAGCCCTGGCACAGTTCCCAGAGAAGGAGCATCAGGTCCAAAGAGCATTTAGCATGACTTCACACAGTTTCTCTCAGTTTTGACCCCATATCCCTGCGTATAAGGTCAGATATTTAGGGGCAAGGTCTTCCCCGTATTGCTTTATTGGTTAAATATCAAGTGTGATAAAAGCATGACATTTGGCTGAAGGTCATGCCAAAAAGGTTGTGCCTGTCATGATGATGTTTATAAAGCCATCATCAGGAGACAGGATATTAATAACCACTTCGCTCCGTGCTCTCCGTCATCCTGATTTCAGATGAGGCACCACGGGCTGCAGAAGGACTTCAATGATTTTACCTTGTATTACTGAGGTATCTAAGAGTGGAAAACACTGGGGAGGTTGTCTCCTGGCAATTATTCATCTCACCAGCATCAGCTTATGGATTTAGAGGTCTCCAGTGCAGCCCAAGCCATGGTGTCCTGTTGCTGCCCTGGGTTGCTCCAGCAGTGGACATTTTCTGGATGTGGGGCTTTATGGATCAGACAGTAAACACCAACAATGCCAAAGAACTGGACATTTGCCAAAGCAGCCATGCAGATGGGGGTGAGTTCCATGCACCAGGGCTGTGCTGGTTCTGGCAGAGGGGAAGGGATCAGCACCCACCAGGAGGGTGTCACCTTGGGGGGAGAGACCTGCACAACGCAGGGAGGAGCTGGAAAAGCAGCCCCGGGCTCTCCTGGACACGGAGTCCTCAGCTTGCAGCCTGAGCACATTGTGCTTCATCATGGACGTGGAGCAGCTCCTGGCACAGCCACTCCTGAAGGCTCCTCGTGCCAAGGGCTCAGACATGGCAACTACAGCCTTCTACAGATGGCAAGGACAAGATCTCAGAGATCACAGAAGTGGGAAAACATGCAGCTCTGCTGTCACTGATCACAGAGACTAAGAGAAAAGCCACCCGTGCCTGAGCTGGCAGAGTGTTCTGGCAGGAAAAGGAAGGCAGGAAGGCAGGTCTTGATCGTTGGGCAAAGCCTGAGATGCAAAGTGGTACCTGACATCTTTAGGAAAGAGAAATAACTGACTCAAGAGGTTCTCCAGCAAAACCTTGCCCTTTCTCTCATGTTGAAGAGTTCTCGGCTGCCAAGTCCTCCACTGCTCAGAGGTGAAGATGTTGAGGCTTCTCAACAAGGTGCCTAATTCCACTGTGGTTCCCCTACATCCAAGGAGGAAACAATGCTCTCCCACATGGAATGCTCTTCCCTCTATAGAAGCTGATGTGCACCTTGTTGTAACAGATCCCTGATCCATCCTTACCTGCAGAATCAGTTTAAAATAAAATGCTGCTTTGGAGCAAAAGCCCTTTATTCTGCCAATTAAAATACATGGCAAATGACCCAGTACAGGCAGACTCCACAACTGGGAGGAAGCTCTCTCAGAGATGGTACAGAGGCAACACAGAGAAATTTCTCTATTTTCCCCACTCTGATTTGCTTTTAATGAGAAGTAAAGAGATGGAAATTATTCAGTGCTCAGGAGTGAACATCTATCTATATTAAACCAGCTGCCCCAGAGATAAAAGAGTTTCCCGCCCTGTGGTTATGAGTCATCTGGACTCAGTGAAATAATCTTGATTTATCTAGAGCTAAACTTTGCCCTGAAGCAACTGATAGCTGACAAGAACACCCACAGATGTCCTGCCCTCAGGGACCAACCAGCCAACATCAGCTCACCCACGGTAAAGCCCCATCCTGCAGGGAGGTGTGGGAGGAGATCCCACCTCCTCTGCCTTTAGAGTTTCAGTGCAGCCTAACTAAATTATCTCAACCTCAATCAGTTCTTGTTGCTAATTGTTGTCCTAGCCTCTGCAAGCAGGGGATGGGTGCTTTGCCTGCCCCAGCAGCTCAGTCTGAGGCCATGGGCAAGGTTTGAGACCATCAGGAAGGCAGTATGCCATAAATCCATGTACCAGCAAACTCCATCACACTCTCCGTGGAAAAGGCTGAGGTTCTGTGGAAGGATATATTAGGGCTGGCCAGATCCATCTGGGGTCAGATTTGGACCCCTCACAACCAGAAAGACTTTGTGGGGCTGGAGTGTATTCAGAGAAGGGAATGGAGCTGGGGAAGGGGCTGGAGCAGCAGGAGCAGCTGAGGGAGCAGGGGGAGCTCAGCCTGGAGAAAAGGCGGCTCAGGGGGGACCTTCTCGCTCTCTGCAACTCCCTAACAGGAGTAGGGAGCTGGGGGGGATCGGGCTCTGTCCCCAGGGAACAGGGACAGGAGGAGAGGAAACAGCCTCATGTTACACCAGGGAAGGCTTAGATTGGGTATTGGGAAAACTTCATGGAAAGGTTGATCAGATCCTGGCACAAGTTGTCAAGGGGGCATGATTTAGTGGTGGCCTCTGCAGTGCTGGGTTAATGGTTGGACTCAATGATCATAGAGGTCTTTTCCAACCTTAGGGATTCTATGATTCTATCTCATTAAAGCAATGCAATAGAAGCGTTTTTTTCTTTTTTTTTTTTTTTAAGGCACATAAGGATGGATGTGCATAAGGGTACCTTCACTTTCTTCCTCCTCACACATCAAACGCTTGGGTAGTACACAAAGTCGTGGTTTCTGAGGGCTTTAATATTTCAAACGCTGCAGAAGTTGGCCTAGCAAACAGTGTTAATAATTGTTGCAATTCCATGATTTTCAGTGCATTTTGTTGAAGAAGGGTGTAGCCTCTCCGAGTCTCCAGCAGAGAACCAGTCCCTGTCAGACACAGCTGCTCTGTGCCAGTGGCAGAGCCCAGAGCCCAGGCTGGCTGAAGGAGCCCTGCCCACCCTGAGTCCAGTGGGTACCTGGGCAGGCAGGCAATGTCCATCCTGTCCAGAGGACACCAGACGAGACATAAGAAAGAAATTTTTTACACTGAGGTTGGTCAGGCCCTGGCACAGGTTGCCCAGAGAATCAGTGGCTGCCCCATCCCTGGAAGTGTCCAAGGCCAGGATGGATGGGGCTTGGAGCAACCTGGGCTAGTGGAAGGTGTCCCTGCTCATGGCAACAGAGTGGGATGAGATAAATGATCGTGAAGGTCCCTTCCAACCACAAACAGTTTATGATTCTATGATGTGGCTGGGGAGGACCATGGTGGCCATCCCACACCGCCTCCCACCAGTGGGAGCCTGAGTTGAGAACAGGCTCATGTGCAAGCGATGCTGCTGCTGGTGGCCATGATCTTTCAGCCAAAACCCGAGCCTGCCTGGCCCCTGCTGTCCCCTATGCTGGCTGTGGAAAGGATTATCTCATGGGTGCTGCCCATGCTGGCAGTGAGAGGGCAGATTCCAGGCCACAGCGCAGACATGAGCTCACTGCTACGCTCCAGTCCTCGGGGTCAGCGTGGGTGGCTGTCACTTCAGGGAGCTGCTCCCCACCATTTGCAGCCTGATGTAGCAAAGAAAGAAGCAGCAGGGATCTGTGCATGAGAAAAAGGGATGGAAGATGAAAGGGGCTGATGCTTTCAAAGGACAAGACTTGGCATGGGGAGGAGAAGAAGGACTGGGTCTTTGCAGAGCTTGTTGTAGCCTGGTGGCACCATAAAATCAGTTGGACATTAGCACAAGCTGCCAGGGATGCTCTCCTGAACTGTGGTCCAGTTTAGTCCTTACAGTTATCCAAGGAAGAGGCAAAGAACAGGAGAAGTCTACAAACCAGTTATCAGGGACAGACAACCCAATTCAGCCAAGCTCACTCCAAACTGAGAGCTCACAGCAAGTGTGGGCAGCAGGAGAGGGGGGAATTCTGCCCCTCTGCTCCACCCTGGTGAATCTCCACCTGCAGAGCTGCCCCCAGCTGTGGGGTCCAACATCAGAAGGATGTGGAGCTGCTTGAACGAGTCCAGGGGAGGCCACGGAGATGCTCCAAGGGCTGGAGCCCCTCTACTCTGGAGCCAGGCTGGGAGAGCTGGGGGAGTTCACCTGGAGAAGAGAAGGCTCCAGGGAGACCTGAGAGTCCCTTCCAGTGCCTAAAGGGGCTCCAGGAGAGCTGGAGAGGGACTTTGGACAAGGGCCTGGAGGGACAGGACAAAGGGGGAATGGCTTCCCACTGCCAGAGGGCAGGGTTAGATGGGATATTAGGAATAAATTCCTAGCTGCAAGGGTGGTGAGATCCTAACACAGATTACCCAGAGAAGCTGTGGTTGCCCCATCACTGGAAGTGTTCAAGCCCTGGTTGGACAGGACTTGGAACAACCTAGTCTAGCAGAAGGTGTCTCTGTCCTGATCATGGCAGGAATTTGGAATGAGATGGTCTTTAAGGTCCCTTCCAACCTAAACTGTTCCATGATTGCATGATTCTATGAGATCAAGTGACATGATCAATAAACAGGCTGTTCCCAAAGAAATCTGAGCGTAAGGGGTCTCTCCCCAACCAGGTCCATGCACCCCTTGTGCACACATGAAGTCACACGCTATGGACACGGACACTGGGACACTAAACACTGTACAGAGGAGCCCAACACACAGAGAAGCTCCTCTACAACCACGGGGACATGAACCAAAAGTGCAGTGTCCAGCATGAAGAGGAGCTGCTGCTATTTCTGCCCAGGTATAAGCGATATTTCATGACTGGCAAAATAAAGGCTGGATCCAAAATGGAACATGAGTAGAGGAGCCCTTCCAATGAGCAGGATTTCATAATCCACTAAAAGGCACACTCAAAACTAGGACCAAATGCCATGCTCAGCATCCTGCGAGGCAGCAGGGCTCACTGGAGCAGCAGGCACAGCAGTTCCCCACCCTGGGGTGTGTGGACCACCAAGGTATTCAGGTATTGTGCAGTGACCCAGCCACGCAGAGATGGAGCAAAACCCTCCCGCTCCACAGAAACATCTGCGTGCCTAGAAAATGCACTTGCTTATTGAAACTTTGGTCCAGAGAATGGCACCAAAGCAGACTTTGTTTGTTTGCTTCCTCCAGCTTTTCTCTTTTCTCCCCACTTGGCAAACCCGCTGGGTTTTGTTTTGAGTGGAGCCGAAGCGAGCATGCCTCTTTTGTTTAGCAATAACAACTAACTTATATAGATGCTGCTCCTGCCAGGACATTTTTGTTGGAGTGCCAGAAGCCCAGTGCTGTTATAGCCCAATGCCTGGAGGAGCCCAGTGTGGTGCAAGGCTCTGGGGTCAGTGCAGAACCTCCTGAGCATCAGTGCTGGTACAGCTGCATGTACAGATGTGTGTCTCCACACAGGGCACACCACAGTGCATCTCTGCTGCTCGAGGAGCTTGTGAGCCCCTGGACACACAGCCCAGCTCACCACATCACAGCACGGCACTGGAGTGCAAAGTTGACTCCCAGTACACACATGAAAAGCACATCCTGGGTGAGATCTACAACACCTACCAGTGCCCAGCAACCTGAACCGCTGCAGAGGAAGAAGTGGAGGATTCACCCTCCAGAGCAGGAGGGGGTCAGTGTCATGCTGCACCATCCCCAGGTCAGGAGGCTTTTGCATTCCTTGGGGAATGCTTGTGCTGAGAGTGCATAGTAAGGACCCCCCAGGTTCCATCCTCACTCAGCCAAGGCAGAAGGGACTCACACAGGCTGGATACACAATATCCCACATCCAGGGGCCCGCTGGGATTTGGTGGTGTCCTCCCAAGGCACGGCCATGTCCCCCAGTCTGTCACAGCAGGGAACAGCCTGCCTGCACATCCCCACTGCATCTTAAATCACAGCCTGAATCCGGGAAAGATGGAGACTTCAGGACTGAGAGAGGTTCAGAGCCAACCAAGTAGATCACTCGCTGACAGGGTCCCATAAAACACTCTTGCTGCAGGCCCAGCAGCGCCTTTGGGGGAGGAAGGGAGCAGAGAGGCTCGAGCAAATTCTGCCACAACACAATAATGCTGCTGCTTCTTGCTTTTCTTTATTTTTTTAATTAAGCATCCCGATTGCTGCTTAAAAGTGAGCCCAGAAGGCCTCTGTGGCTCAATCCCCATTAAAATACACCCAAAATCAGACGTTCAGTTCCTGGGTCCCCTGTGGCATCTGCCATCGTGGTCAGGGCTGCTGTCAGGCACACGCTGCATCCCAGCTGTGCCCACATGTGGCATCCCTCCTGCACACACACCTCAGGCAGCACTGCCAGGGCATGGGGGCACCTCTCCTTGGGGCCATGCTGAGGGACAGAGCACAATGACTGACTCCCCAGCCAAGGCAGGTGATGCTGCCCCACAGCACCAGCCTTGGGCTGCTGTGAAGGGGACACTGGTGGGCACAACCTGGCTCTGGCCATCCCAGCCTGGCTCTGGGCACCACAAGCCATCCCTTGAGGGAGAGGATTCAACATCTCAGAGGCTCACACAGGCTCCATCCACAGGCCTGGGTCAGGAAGGAGATTCAGGAGACTTCTGCAGCCAGTCCAGCTCCCCTGGCTTTACTATTTTCATGAGGATTTACCCCAGCAGAGCTCCTGGGTGTCCTGCCCAGAGGCTCCCTCCTAGAAATTCCACTTTCCCGCTTCTGTGCAACCAGATTCCAGTGGGGATGGAGCCAGGTGGGTTTGTGCATATTGGACTGAGGGTGTTACTGCCTGGAGGGGTTTGGGACTCTCTGCTCGGGGTGCAGCATTCCTCTGTGATCCACACACGACCCTGGGGCACCTCCCAGTGCCAAAAGCCCACGGTGCCTTCCCACCAGCGCAGGCACTGGGGATGGCTCAGCCCTGGACTCCCACCTCCCGACCAGAGCAAACCCTCCTCGCTGCCTCCCCACAAAGCCAGCCTTTAATTGCTGCTCTGCCATTAAGTATCTGAGCAAGGAAGTCTTGGGTAAATGTTCTTGCTATGGGAACACACAGTGCTGAGTCTCTTTAATTACATTGTTTTTGTTTGGCTTTTTTTATTAGTTGTGCTGCGGCTTCCCCTCCCTGACAGGCCAGCGGAGCGCACGCTAAATAAGGCCGGGTTTAAAGCCCGCCGTGAAACCCGAGCCGCGGCACCAGACTGGCTGGACGCGGTGCAAGCCAGGGTTACGCGGGACACGCATTCCACCGCCGCGGTCCAGCTCCGGCCCCGCGCTCCCCCCGGCCCGCTCAGCCATCGAAGCCACTCCGAGCACAATCACCACGCTCCAAACCACCTCTGCAGCCTCTTCTTCCTCCCCTGCTGGCAACAGCCTAACCCTGGGCCCCAAGCTGCCCGATTTCCATCATACCCATCACTTCCACGCTGACCCACATCTCTGTGGCACCCGTCGACCCCATCTCCATCATACCCATCACTTCTGTGGTGACCCCATCCCAAACTGGCCTGCCTCACACCTGCTCAGCCCACCTCCAGGCTGCCCCTCGGGGACAAAGAGCCTTCTTCCCACTGGCCACACTGCTTTCATCTTCCTCTGCCCTCCTTGTTATTTTAAAGGCATTCCAGAGGATGCTGTCAGGCTTGGATGTGGTTTGGTTGGGTTGTTTGTTTTCGTACTGGAGGTTTTATGATCGTATTGGGAACAAGCCCTAATTGAGCTGCAATTCAAATTGCAGTCCGTGGGTATTTGTTTCATTTTTGGAATGGCTCAAACGGCTGCACAGCTTAGCCTGGAGAATGCATTTGGTTTTAACTGGAACCTGATGGAGACAGGACAGAGCAGGACACACTGTCCTGAGCCGTGACTGAAGCTCCTGGGGAAGCCCAGTGTGGCCACCCTGGTGCCAGGTACCCACGGCAGCGACAGGCAGCTCCGGTTGCAACCACAGCTCTGCGACCACCCAAAAGCCCTGGCATTGTCAGGGAGGAGGCAGATGGAGCCAGAATTCCGGTGCTGAGAGCCAAGCGCGCAAGCCCTGGGGCCTGGCTCCACGGGGGCTTGCAGCCACCCTGGAAACAAACCTCTGTCCCCTGCAAACCTCTGTGCCTTGCAAAACCCTGCTTTCTGCAAGCCCCTGTTCCCCCAAAACCTCTGTCCCCTGCAAACCCCTGTTCCCTCCAAACCTCTGCCCCCTTCAAACCCTTGTTGTCTGACCACCTGTGTCCTGCAAACCTCTGCACCCTGCAGACCTCTGCACTCTGCAAAGCTCTGCCCTGCAAGGTTCGTGACCTTGTGCTTGCCTGACCCTCAAGAAAGGGAGCCCAGCAGCCCAGACAGGGAGCTCAGCACCCCTGCTGGCTGCTCCTCAGAGTCCGGAGCTGCCTCCAGACTGGAGCTGCTTGCAGGGAACAGGCAGCAGAAAGGGGCACGACCTGAAGGTCAGCGCACAAACTGCCCTTCATGGGACCTATGTTGGCATCACCTTCTGCTGGCCGTGTCCAATGCCAACTGTCAGAATTTGTGTTCAGTCCCCACACCCCAAACGTGCCCGATGCTTCTGGCACTGCTGACCAGGCAGACCTTTGCAGGTAGGGATGGGAGGACAGACAGATTTCCAAAGCCCAGAGGGACCAGAGAGCACCTGTTCTGCTTTGCTCAGCTCCCATCCTTCCAGGATCTCACAAGCCCGGATGCTGGAGCAAGTCAGCAGAGCTCTGGGAGACACCTCCGACCTGCTGGCACCATCCTGGCTAAATCAGACTTCCTCATGTGAAAGGGGATGAGCAGTGGGGACTCGCTGCCCCTCCGTCAGGAAGAAACCCTATCCCAGGCTGGCCTGCCAGGAACGAGCAGTGCTCTGTGCCACAGCTGCATGTGTACAAACCCTGCTCCAGGGGATCAAATGCAGGAGCTGAGTCATACGACGCCTGGGCTCAAAGATCACTGAAGGCAAAAGGAGGCACAAAAAATATCTCTCTGGGTTCACAGGGGCCCAGGTTGGATCTAACCAGAGCAGAAGGTGAATGCTCAGCGTGGGGATACCCAGGGCCCAGCTGCCATGCTGGGAGCAGTGAGAAGGGATGGAAGGTCACATCATCCAAGCCTGATCCTGTCCCCTTCCTGGGGCCCTGACATACACTCTTGGGAAGGGAGCAGGGCAGAGCCATGGTGGCAAACCCATGGGGCCAGAGGCTGTCCCAGTGAGACAAGGGGCCCCAGAGGCTGGGCTGACACTGCTCCAGCTCCTCTGAAGGCTGCTGCCATGTGCCTGTACCCCACTGAAATGCCCAGGACCTCCCAGGGGCCAGGAGGAGGCACTGCCCTGTCTTTGCCCAAGATGGCTTGAGCTTGAGCAAGAAGAGATGTTCTATGTTTCATCATGGCCTCATCCCAGGGTCACATCCCACTGCCACCTCTTCACCCCTACTGACACCTCCCAAGACTGGCTCCTCCACATCTCCCTATGCTGGAATGGTGGTGGTCCACACCCAGGCCCCCTACTCTGGTTCAAAGGTTTGCTCAGCTCCTCATTCTGCTGGAAACAGGGCTCCTGGGAGCCGCATCCCTGCTGCCCGGCTCTGGGGCTGCAGCTTGCCCTGGCATGGAGGCACAGCTACACACTACTACAGGTGGGGGCTGAGACCTGCAGACTCATCACAGCAGTGGAAGGCAATGGATTTGCACCCAGACCTGCAAAGGACAACCAAATCCTTTAACCTCCTGCGCCACCTGGTGCCACCGGGAAGAATGTGCCAGTGGGATTCGGCTCTCACCAGAAACCACCTCTTCTCCAAAACCATCAAATGGTAGAAAAATGGCCCAAGAAGGACTTCTGGAGGTCCCCTGACCTCATTCCCCCATGCTTATGGCTGGGCTCCATCCTCAGCCACCTACACTCCACCTGCACTTCCCAGTCCTCCAGGAGACCACTCCATTCCATCATTGGGATGTTCCTTCTGGTGGAAACCCACCTCTAGTCCATGGTCCCACTCAAGCCATCCAGCTAGACGGGCCCAAGCCTCCCGATGGAAACCAGCTGAAGACTTCCAGAGCTGCACCCAAAGGGGTTACAAAAGGCAGCCCACAGACATTGATCTCGGCGGGGAGGAGGAGACAACAGCCAAGACACAATGGAAGAGCAGACAAACGCCCACACCCGGCTCCAGAGCTGCTGCCCAGCTGGTAAATGTTACTGGAGCCAGAAACCCCCTTTCCTGCTGGAAGGCACCAGCAGGAGCCAGCCAGCAGTGCTGGGCATGCTGGCTCGTACCCACACACTGTCCCTGGCACTGCCACCAAGAGCAGCCAGTCCCCATTGGGGATCTCCTTGGACCACCATTGGCATGTCCCAGACTGGCAAAACCCAGTGCTTGGCACAGCTTCCTGTCAGGATTTGCTCCCACCTTTCCCAGGACCAGCTCCCTGCCCAGCAACCAGTGGGGTCTTCTCTGACCCACCTACCCCATCACGTTGCCCTGGTGCTGGTCTCATGCCAGCACCACCCAACTCCTGCACAACACCAGAGGAACTGGGTCACTGCCACTCTACTGCAACAGCAGCCAGAGCTGACCTTCCCTCCACACATCTCCATGCAGTCAGGGTCCAAAGCCTGCACTCCAAGGGGAGAAGCCAGTTTTCCCCACCATTTTGCTATGAAACACCCCATAAGAGCTCGAGTGCTCTTGTAACAGCACTAGCTGACCACAGGTCACCACCAGCCAGATCTCCTTCCAGCTGGGGTTTGCCTGCTCCTTCCATCAGACCAGAGCTTTTCCACATCATCATGACATGAAAACAGAAAGCTTTGAGATACCATCGTGTGGAGAAGCTCCAGCTGAGGATAATGGAACCTGTGAAGGAATTGTCAGAGCCCCCAGGACAGCACATAGAAAAGATTTCCACCCTAATATAAAAGAGCAACTTTGAAAACCACAGGGATCACCAGGACAAACTTCTGACCACCAGGACATGCTCTTCCTGGACTCAATGATCTTGAAGGTTTTTTCCAACTGTAATGATTATGTGATTCTGTCCATCCATGCATGGATATGATGTGCTGCTGAGCATACCCACGGGACAGGCAGGCCTCCAAATGCCCTTTCCCAGGTCTTATGGGACATGGGAGCACTGGGAAACACATTCTCCTCTCATTTAGCATTGTCTCAGCTTCTTCTCACCTAGACACCTGCCCAAGCTGACCTGAGCTCTGCTCCTCACTCTGCCACTGAGGGAAGAGGCAGGAGATGCCCACAGCCAGTGCCTCAGTTTCCACACATGGGAAATGGAGACAAAGGCAATGTTGTCTTTCCTAAAGTGCTTTGAGGCTTGTCACTGAGGAGCAGCTCCTTCAGCCACCACTCCTGACCTGGACTCATGTGGGCAAGGGGATGTCCCTAGAGAGGGGGTCAGGAGGTGTTCTGTGCAGTTTGTGACCAGTGGGAGCAGTGGCCAGAGTCTCTTTGCAGATGGGGACAGCAACAGCTGGCCCCAAAGAGCTCCTCCAGGCATGCCCAACCACACCTCCCAGTGGCTAACACGTTTGACCAAATCTGTGTGGATTTCCAGCAGGAATTCATCATCCCTGCCAAATTTCAAGTCTCTTTTTCAAAGAGTGGAGACACCAGAAGTCCTCAAACAAAGAGACAGGAGAAAAAAAAAGTTGGCAGTGCTACCATTTTTCCTCAACCTTCTGCTTAAACTTGGGAAAAATAGAGAAAAAAAAAAAGGAGAGAGAAAGTTCAGCCTGAGGCAAAGAAGTACAGAACAATCCAGCCCAAACAGTTAAAGCCTGACAAAGGTAAAAGCAAAGCAAATTCCACTGGGAAGTGTCATACAGCCTTTCCAAGGATATCTGCTGGCTCCATCTATGGTGCTCTTCTTAGCCCTCCAGGCAGCACACAGGGATGGGTTCCCTATAGCACAGAAGAGCAAGAGTGGAGGTGGCCCTGGAGATGGGAAGCAGCAGCGGGGAGCAAGAGGAGACCACTCTGACCCCAGCACCTCAGAGATCTCTCCAAGAACCTGGGACATCCCTGCTCACACCAAGCAGGAGCTTTGAGCCACACACAACCAGCTTGGGCTCCTCCATCAGCAAGAGGCTGGGAAACACCTTACAGAGGTGGTGTCCCTACCACATGGTAGGTGCTGCTGTCTCCTTCCTCCCCCTCATCATCCCCTGAAGAGAAAGATGAAGGGTGGAGACACCCTCATGTCCCTTAGTCTCTTCCCACCATGCTCCTCCTCCTGCTTCTCCTGTGTGCTGCAAGATACTTTCCTCTGGACTAAGATGCCCATGGACCTAGAAAATGCCCCTAAGTGCCCACTGCTTCCTGTCACGTGCTGGCCTAGGATGCCACAGCTTGTGCCTGTGTTAACGTGGGTGGCTCAGGCTGCAATCACACCTCCTCATTTACTGAGCCAACAAGCCCTCAGCCCTGGGGGCCTCTCTTCCTCCATTATCCCATTTTTCTCAGTGACAGACCAAATGACCTGGTATGAATGCAGAGCTAGCAAGTGTGAGCTCCAGGTAAAAGGTGGGAGCAGGACAAGAAGAGGGCATTTAACTCTCTCATAGCCCACATGGGTGACCCTGAGCAGGGGTCACTAAAACCCTGGTGCTGAAACAGGGTGCCCACACTCCCCTGAGACCAGGGAGAGCAGCACTTAAGGCGGCACAATCCCAGTGCTGATGGGGACATCTCTGCTGGGGTTTCTGCCTGGGGTGAAGAGCAGCTGCTGAGGCAGCAGACACCCTGAGTTATAGAATCATCCAGAGTTGGAAGGGACCTACAAAGATCACTAGTTCAAATCCTGACACCCCAACAATCCCACCATGTGCTGAGAGTGTTGTCCAAATGCTCCTTGAGCTTTGGCAGCCTTGGGACCATGACCACTGCCTTGGGGAGCCTGTTCCAGTGCCCTGTCCAGTCCCCCCTGGGGGAAGAACCTTTTTCTGATATCCAGCCTAACCTTCTCCAGCCATTCTCCTGGGTCCTGTTGCTGACCACAAAGAGCAGGGGTCAGCACCTGCCTCTCTGCTTCAGAAGGATGAGGTAAGCGTGCTGGTGCATGAGGAAGGCAGCCTTGGGTCCCTTGTGCAATGCAGCATCCTGATCCTGACCTGCCTGCATCATCAGGAAAGGAAGCAGCCAAAGGAACTTCCCAAGTTCGTGTGGAGTTCATCCCAGTTGAGCTCTGCTCCATAAACAAAACTTGCCTGCCTGCCACGAGCCTTCCAGAGCTCATGACTGGGGCAGAGCAGGGCCAGGACTGCACTGGGAGGACAAGATCTCTTGGCAGCATCTGTCTTCCACTTGCAAAGGAATCAGGGAAGTGCTCTGCTGGGATATCCAGCTCCTCGCTCAAGGAGCTCCAAGGCCACGTCCACAGCTGAGGTTCCCTCAGATCCCACTGGGACAGCAGTAGGACACCAGGCCCAGACAGGGAAAGCAGGAGCACTGACTGAATGTCACAGCAGCTTATCAGTGTCCAGAAGCTGTCTTCTTGATTCCCAGGGTTTGTCCTGGTGCTTTGCAGTGCACAGAAAAGCTGACCCAGCTCTCCTGCCCACACACCCCCACCTGGCACAAGCACATCGGGACTTGGCTCCAGAGCCTGGCTTGGAGCCAGGAGGATGGAGCAGAAGGTGGGGCACAGCAGGGACAAGGCACATGTTAGACCTCAGATGAGCTGCACCAGCAAACCCAAGTGTTCACCTACTTCCGCTTCCTGACGAGGTCTGGAGGCAGAGTGTTCCCTCCTGGCACCACAACCCAGCCCAGCCTCTCCGAGGGTTTCTGCCCTCCAGGTTGGTCCCTGCCACAAGGCAGCAGGGACTGACTCCCCAGTAAGTCTCTCCTTCAAGGCTTGTGTCCTCTGACATCAGCCAGTCTTGCAGAGACTGATGGTTCCAGCACCTTCTGACTCCAGAGCACACAGCGCATTAAACCCAGAAGAATTTGGTTTAAGATGATACCTGCCTGGATCTTCCCAGACTAGAAAGAGTTGTCTGCTCACCTGTGCTCCTGCCACTGCCTCTGATCACAACAACTGCCTCTGATCACAACAACTGCTTCCAGAATGAGAACATCACTTGGGGATGAGAAAAAGATGCTTGTTTTTGTACCTGCTCCCTGGGCAGAAGTTCTAGCCTTGCAGGACACCACTCACAGCACAGAACCTTGACCTTGGTGCTCTTTGCTGTAGTGCCAACACAAGCTGCCAGCTCCATATTGTGATCCCAGACATACAAAGCCTACCAGCAAAGATTGACATGCCAGCCCTGAGCTCAGAGCAAGCCCATATCTCACCCCTGGGTCTGGGGAACAGGTTGGCCAGCAGAAGATCCCAGTTGCCAAGTGTCCTGGAGCAACAGTATTGCTCCTTGACGAGTGGATCTCATAGAATCATAGAATCCTGGAATGGTTTGTGTTGGAAGGAACCTGAAAGATCATCTCGTTCCAGCCCCCTTCACAGGCAGGAATGCCAAAGTGCCTGAAAAAAATAAGAGGTCAGCATTGCCATACTCCTTTTAAAGAGTGAGAAGCTGAGCGACAAGGAGGACCAACTCATACCCTCAGTTGCTCAGTGGGTCAGGGGAAGCCAGGTGCCCCATGCCCAGGCCACCATTTCATCCCCGCCCTCAGCCCAGGCCAATCTTCTCTGCAAGGGGTGAAGCTCAGCAGCTCTGAAATGTCAGTCTGGGTGAAGGCCACTTCAGGGCTTAAACATGGAACCTTGGGGGTAGGGAGGAGAAGCAAGACTAGGGGAAGAGGGCAGCAACCTTGGTGCCAGGTCACCCTGCAGTCTCTGCCTTCTCAGAGGCTGCAACAACCATGAGCTTTGAAACCTGCAAGGTTTGTGTGGACACCATCAACTCAACAGGGCACAGAGTCCCACCAAAGGTGACGATGGCTCCTTCTGGGGGCAGTGGACCAGAGTCCATCCTGATAACACCAAGAAGAGATGTTTCTTGGAGCTCTGCTCATCTCAGCAGCTGCTCTGTGGCCAAGCCTAATAAACTTTACTACATAATGTCATATGTTCATTTTCCAAAGCTCAGAAAGAACAGCTTTTTACAGCCAATCAAGAACACAAAACCAGAAAGACACAGACTTGTTGGAGAGATTACAGGAGGCCAAAAAGATGATCCAAGGGCTGAAGCCCCTCTGCTATGGAGACTGACTGAGAGAGCTGGGGGTGTTCGGACTAGAGAAGGCTCCAGGGAGACCTTAGAGCCCCTTCCAGTGTCTAAGGGGGGCCTACAGAAAGGGGGCCCTTTGTTTCAAGGGCATGCACTGATAGGACAAGGAAGAATGGCTTTAGGCTGAAGGAAGGCAGATTTGAATTGGGTTGCCCCCAGAGAAGCTGTGACTGTCCCATCCTTGGAGTGTTCAAGGCCAAGTTAGACAGGGCTTGGAGCAACCTGGTCTAGTGGAAGGTGTGCCTGTCCATGACAGGGGGTTGGAATGAGATGATCTTGAAGGTTCCTTTCAACCCAAATCATTCCATGACTGTATGATTTGAAGGCTGAGGAGAGCTCAGAGCTCCCTAGTCAGGACAGGGATAGGCAAAATTAAGTCCATTCCATGATTCTATAATTGTATGAAACCATTAATAAGGAGCTGCACTGACTTCAGGCAGGAGATTTGCCTACCTGGTGAGCCCTGAACAGACCTGGAGGGGGCTCAGGTGAACCTCTGCACCATGGTCAGAGTGAAGACCACATGCAGTTTCTCATGGCAACACTGTCAAATGTCCAGTTCCACTTTGGACAAAGCAAGGCATGAACTTTGCCTTTTCCTGGCCTGAAACTGGGAATTCTGTCAGATCTAGACTATCTGGCACTGCCTATGTGGAAAAATCTCCATATTGCTCAACAGTTCCTTGTGACAGAAGATCTTTATCTCTGTCTGGCCTTCCCTGTTTTCAGTGAAATAAGGGCAACAAAGTGGGATAGGGAGAGAGGGAGCTGCTGGGGTAGATGGATGAATAGTTCAGTGTTGGGGAGAAAGGAACAAAATACGGAAGTGAGGAGTGGAAGGGAACATAACTTCTCCTCTGACCTCCACCAGGCATGAGGCTCAGCAGACGTGGAGGTCACTTGGGCTCACAGACCATCCTGAAAAGCAAGTCAGCCCATGGAGGAAAGTTGGGTATGAGGGGGGGGAAGAGTTAGTGTGCAGGAAGACTCCAGTAAAGGTGGAGAGAGGTTCCACCACATGTGAGGACCTGGTCCTCAGTGTCCCAAGTGTCCTGGGATGCCTCCTGCCTCCCCTCTGGCCTCCCCGCTGAGTGTTGACCATCCTGCCAGCGGCCAAGCCAGTAGGTCTAATATTGACCTGGCACTAAAAGACACTCTCCAGGAAGACAAACAGGAGGTTCCTGAAGCTCTGGCAGGCAGAATTGTCTCTGCCAGAGGAGAGGAAACCTGCCCAACAGCAACTGCCGCTGGTCCAAGGACAAGGAAGGATTACAAGTACTGGAATACCTTGGAAGTGTTGGCTGCTGGGTATAACTGGATGTGTCCATGCTTCTGTGTCTCCTGACCCAGTGTCCCCAGCAGCATCAGCAGCAGGACTAGGGATGGAGGGAAGCACAGCCTGGCATTCCAAACCTGGAGTGGGCTTCCTGGCTTGCTGGAGCTGCTCCAGACACATGACTCCTCCACACTGCCCTTCCCCAGGTGCAGACCTGCTCACTGAGAGGTCAGGCTCAAAACTTAAGGTCTAGAGACCTGACCACTAGTAGAAAATCATGACTATTATTGATATTCCCACTAAAAGAAATATATTGAAGTATTTTTGTGGGCTGCATAAGGGTTTCAGTGCACTGACACTAAATGGTGATAGAGCAAGGGAGAATGGCTTTGCACTGACAGGATTAGATGGGATATTGGGGAGAAATTCTTCCCTGTGAGGGTGGGCAGGCCCTGGCACAGGGTGCCCAGAGACGCTGTGGGTGCCCCATCCCTGGAAGTGTCCAGGCCAGGTTGGATGGGGCTTGGAGCAACCTGGTCTAGTGGAAGGTGTCCTACCCATGGCATAGGGGTGGAATGAGATGATCTTTAAGTTCCCTTCCAACCCAAAGCATTCTATGATTCCATGGGAGTATCAGCTGGTGAGGAGGATCCATGGGTCCCTTCTGGAATGGTTTGACTCAATGTAAGATTCATGAGATTTCCCTTCCATACCAAGGTTCTCCCATACCAAGGATTGCAACACCTCTGCATTTGCCTCCAGTATAACCATGATGGTTGGGCTGGCTGCTGTAGAAATCCACTGGCACCTTTCAGGCATGGAGAAGAACAAATGGAGATCCTGCAGGATGAAGAACATCCTCCACACTCTTCAGCAGAGACCAAGGCATCCATCCTGCTTCGCAGATGCCAGCCATGGGAAATGGCAGAGAGATGATGACAATAAAACAAAACAAATCAGGCAATTGGGCCATTGGAGAAAAATTAAAGTGTGCTGAGGGTAATGGACTGAGAAATAATCTTATTGGGGCTTGGAGGTATCAGCTACCAGCCGAGGGAAGCGGCCAGAGCACCACATTGGCACAATATTTTATATTTGTCTTTTAAATAAATGTTATTTGCTGCCTGTGCTCTCAGTGAGGAAGGGATCTGGCTGAGGGCTTTGGTCCCAGACAGGGAGAACCTGGACATCAGTCTTCCCTGAACATTTTCCTTCTACTGCTTTCCCAGAGGGCTTAATTTTTCCCACTGAAGTGACATGAGAAAAAAATACAGACAAGAGCACTGGACCTGCTGGAGCCAGAGCCTGTGGCAGCACACAGAGAGGGTCCAGCCCTCAGTCTGCTCCCAACCTTTCCAATCTCATCACAATCACTGGCTGAGCTGCCTCTCCTGAAACGAGGAGGAAAACTGGGCAGACAGAGGCTTGTGGCATCAGAAGGGGAGGCACAAGATCTCTCCTTCCCCTTTTGCACCCACAGGTCGTGCTCCCAGCACGAGGCAGAAGAAGCAGAGCTCCATGGACCATGACTCCTCTGTCACTGCAAAGCCCTCTCTGGGCTAAGGACTGGCTGCAGCACCACATCAGTCCCACCGGGACCAGCACTTGCCCTCAAGCCTCTCTGTCTGTCTGCAGATGATTCAGGAATTGAGGAGATAAAGTGATCACCCACAAGTAAACGATTCCTTTGCAATGCTTTCCTGAAGACAAACCCCAGAGGAAGTATTAGGAGGGCTCATTCCTCCTCATCCCCATCAGCACATCCCTCAGAGTCACTGGTGAATCACCGTCCCACCAGCTCAGTGGGGGTGAACTCCTGCTCCCCCCGGCCATCCAGAGCCACCGGCCACGGCCATTCCCAGGCAAAGCTCTTCAACCACGTTGCTCCATGTGCAGCTCAACATCAATCGCTCTGGGGCTCCCTAACTGTCCACTGGAGAGGTGTACTGGGAGAGGGAGGGATGGCAGCCCCAGGACAGGCAGCCAAGCCCCCGTCCTGCCCTAGACCAGGGGCATCTCCACAGACAGAGCCCTCCTTGTTCGCTGGGGCTGCAGCTCCTCTAGCCCACATTTATCGCCTGTAAACGAACTTTCCAGCGTCCTGCTGATGGCAACGTCCATCTGTCCTGCCGGGGGGAAGCTCAGGCTGCCCAGAGCCCTGGGCAAGGGGCCCTGCTGCGGGCTGGCTCCCCGGGAGCCCGGACACCCCGGCAGCCTCAGCGCGGTGTGGAAGTCCAACTCCCACCCCGCTAATTCAATAAGTCACAGAGAGCATGACTTCATAAGGCTCAGAGGCTCCACAGCTATTAGGGGAATCGGGCGCGGGGGGAGGAGGAGCTGAAACGGAGAAGGGATGGAGACGGGGAGGGTGGAGAGGGGGAAGCTAAGACAAGCAGCAGAACAAAACATCCCATAAATCATGAGGAGCTGCTGAAATACCAGAACAAATGACCCCATAGCTTGGCCATTGTTCCCGAGCGAGGGCTTAAAGCGCTCCCAGTCGAGACAAAGACAAAGCGCCTCGCGTTTCGTTTCAACACCGCGCCGGCCCGGCCAGGACCTGCGCTCGGCACAACCGGGCTGGGGGCGGCTGTGCTTCCCCCCGCATCTGTGCCTGGGACCGGCGGGATGGGCGACGGGAAGCTCTTGGCAAGGCTGGCTGCGCCACAGCTCAGCCTGTCCAGAGCATCTCCTTCCTCCCAAGATGCCCCCACAACTCCCTGGCTCTGGCATTCCTCCCCTTCCACTGAAGGGCTCATTTTCCTTCTCGTTTTCCCTTGTTCAGGCTAAGAACTTCCTGGCCTAGGAAGAGAAAGGGTTCCAAGATTTCTTCTCTGGAGTAAAACAGCTCAAGTAAGGCTGTGAAGCCCGGAGGAGCTCTGGGCCTGCTGTCTCTATGGTGTTGCTGCTCCTCTTTGCCTCCCAAAAGTTGCTGACAATTCACTGTGCTGGTTGCCCGTGGCAAAGGGACAGCTGTCATGCTGAGAGTCCTGGGGACAGTCCCACACGACTTTGGATGCTTCAGGAACTGAGCTGTGCAGTGCAGCACTCCCGTGCACTACATCAGAACAATCAGATGGATCCATCAGCAGCTCAGCACCTCCCACGGGCTCTGCAGCCCCATTGGGACCATGGCACTGGTGTGCCAGAAGGTGAGAAGCCTGTCAATGGGGACATGGCATCCACGCTGCTCACCCACATCAGCCACAGCAGCAAAGGCAGGAGGCTGAGCAGTGCCAGGCATGTCCACAGAGGGGATTCCATGCCCAGCAATCCACAGAGAACTTCCACACCACACAAGACCACTTAAAGGGGAAATGTTACAATATGAAATTTTAAATAACTTTCATGAAAACAGTGTCCTTGTAGGAATTTTGCCTTATAAGCAAACCCAAGGCACTGGGCAGAGGACAGCAGCACCCACGTGTGCCACCTCTGCCAAGAAGATGTGCCAGCGCAGTTCCTGGGTCCATCCAGAGGCTCCTGCCCACTTAATGCCTTCCGGATGGGCCTGTGTGGTCTGCACTGGAGGCAGTTCCCTGTGCATCCCAGTTTGGGGCAGCAGGGAAGTGAGGAGCTGGGATTCAGCACTGTGCCAGGGGTCAGGCAGGAACACAAGCTGCAGGCAGGGCTGAGCCTGAGGCTGAGCCTGTCGCCAACCAGCAGACGCGCCGCTGCCAGAGAGGCTTCGGCGCTCGGGGTGGGCAGCCAAAGAGCAGAGCTGAGATAACGGCATGGGGAGAAAGGAATGCACTGCATTTTTCCTGAGCCACCACGGGAATAGGCTATTCCGACTGTGGAGAGCAGGGAGGCTGCCTGACAGGAACAACTCCAGGAGCCCAAACGGAAAAAACATCCAGTAAGCAGAGAAGGATAAGAAAACAGGGAAATCAGGGTGAACAAGAGGTGAGTACGGGGAAAGGAGAAGGAGGGAAGGCAAGCAGAGGAACAAATGGAAGAAGGAAAACTAGAGCTAGAAGGGGGAGAGGAAAAGGAAGAGACAAAAGGATGCCAGGAGGACAAACGTGCCAAGGCTGAGATTCCCAAAGACCATCAGAGCTGGAAGGATGCAAGAGGGAACAGACGTTCCCAGCTCTGCACACATGAGAGCAAATCAGGGATCACAGTCCTTTTAGTGGATTAAGCCTCGCTTAAGAGGGAAGACAAACATGGAATGTATCTCAGGTGACAGGCATAGGAGGAGAGGAGGCCTCAGTTCACCCTAAGTGGGGAGAACAAGGATTGCTGGAGTTTTGATGTTGCTATAGGACAGTGTGAGGGCTCCACGGAAGTCACCAGCTTTCAACTTCTTCGCCCCAAAAGCAGAAGGTCATGGGCTTCAAATCAAGAGTAGCCTTGTGCTGTTTAGGCTTGGGAACAAGATTAGAATCATAGATCAGCAGAAAGCAGAGCTTTAATCAACCAGACCCCAAATCCTTCCTTGTTTCAGTTACCAGATTTTGCCTTATTTGCTGCACACCCTGTGAACCCCAGAACATATCATCCAGCAAAGAGGAGGAGAAGCAAACCCAGACAAAACCAAACATGTGCAGCTGCCAGGTTTTTTCCCCAAGCCTGGGAAGGCTCCCTGCAATGCTTCTCTCTGGGCACCTCCCAGGAGCAGGACACCAGCTCACGGGAGCAATGGGCTGAGGTGATCAGGCACATTCACAGCCTGAACACTGGGCACTTTGTGGGGCTGGCTTTAAAAAAAATACCCTAAAAAAGTGCCTAATAATGAAGTATTTATTTCAGTAAACAACATATGAATGAAAGAAGTGTTTTCTCTGTACTTCACTTTTTCCCTGCCTTCTCTCCCTTCCCCCCAGCAATTTTGTTTTAATAAGTGGAACTAACGAAGCTTCGCTCGCTGCCAGCTGAGCTGGGGAGCAGGACCGTGCTCCGCTCACCTGGTGTAGCACAGGAACATGTGCCATGGGAATAAAGCCTTCCTTGTGCCCGGGGGACACACAATCCATCAGCATGTCCCAGCCCGGGAGATGCGCTTTGATGGACACCAGGACTGTGAGACCTGCCCTGGGAGCATCCCTGAGCTTTTGGGTAGGCAGCACAGGACATCCAGTACCTCCTTTATTGTGGCAGCAAATAAACTGCATCTCCTGGCCCAGGGACCCTGCCCCAAGGTGTCCCCAGGGATGGGGAGAAAGGCCAAGGGAAGCTAAAGGCATCTATGTCTCATCCTACCTGGCTGTGCTCAGTGCAGCAACACAGTGTCAGGCAGACACTGTGACAATGTACGGCTCCTCCTCTTCTCCCTCGGCTCTATCCAGCCCTTCCTGAGCACCTGAACAACTGGGAATACCAGAAAACTGGCTCAGCTTTCCCTGTGTGGGGATGAGTTGTACTGCCAATGCTTTGGTAGGAATTTCAAGCAGTAAACACTAATCACTGCCCCAGACTGGCACCCAGCTTTTCAAAGCAAAGGGCACTGATGAAGTTTGGCTTCTATACCTCCTCCTTGACAACAGCTAACAGCAGGTCAAAGAGCCCTCCCTTGCCTTCAAGCCTTGGGCTTATGATGGGCAGGATCCTCAGAAGCTGCTGACTTGGGAAAATATGGTCCATTGCTTTTCCATCACCCTCCAGCCCATATGGGGTGAGCTGAACCCATCACACACAGTATGGGTGTTCACCTCTGCACAGAGGCAGGGGTGAGGATGCAGTGGTGACCCTGGGTTATAAATATAGGCAGATTTAATGCAGGTATTTGCTCTGGAAGACAAATGAGGCATCTGTAGATTTGCCAGGGGATGAGCCATGTTTTTCATCAACCACAGCACCCACCAGCCTCACCTGCAGCCCAGGATGGTTTGGAGAACTGTCTCAGGATGCTGATCCTGCTGTGATGAGCACAGATCCCAGGGAACACAGAGAAATGCTGTTCACACCAGGGAAAAGGCCAGGTGATCCTTTGCAGGTTGTGGCTGCAGAGGAGGCTGAAAGAAGCCTCTGAATGCCGCTCCAAGGAAATGTGTGCACGTGTGGGCCAGGCACGTGCACGAGGTGCAGGATGTCCTGTGGAGCAGTAGCGCTCCAGGGCTCCCATGCAGGTGCCACAGCTGCTCTTTGGGAATAAAGTTCCTGCACTGCAACAACACAGCTATCATTGCTCCTGGGTGTCTGCTTAAGCATGGCGAGAGAGAGGGGAGGAGGGAGAAGCACATTGAGATGGTTGGGAGCAGGTAGTGGGCAGGGTCTCCTCCTTGTCATTGTGACCCTCTTGGGTGACCCCTCCTCTGTGCCCTGCCAGCACCCAAGCCTCAGCACCCCGACCCACCTGAGCCTGGCTGCCAGGCTGGATGTCTGATCCAGCTCAAGGTATCTCCAGGAATGCATAAAACCCACTGTTGCAGGCTGGGTATCGTCCCTGGCTGGACCAGCCATGCCTGTGTCCCTACAGGAGCGGGGACATCAGGTCCATCTCCTTCAGGCCTCACAGCCTCAAGCTCCAATGTAATGGCACGTGGCAAACCAAAGGCAAAGGCGATCCCTCCTCACCCAGAGCTCATTTCCAATCTGGTTTACAAAATCCCTCTAAAAGAGCATCATCTACTGCTGTTGGGAGTCGCTGCTGCACAAGGTGCTTTGCCAAATGCAAGACAGATGGTTTCTCCCAGGAAAACGCTCTGGAGTGAGGGAAAATGTACCACAAATATCCCCTGACAGGGCTAAACTGGGATCCGGGGGCTTCAGAGAAACATTTGAAGGGAGGAAAGCGATTTGCTGACTTCTCATACTTCTTTGTTATAAATAAAGACAAAGTCTGATTGTTTTTAATGAGCTCTTTGCTTGTTTTCCTATTTGCTACATTACAAATTCACATATTTGTCTATTTGGGAGATGGAGAGTAATTGCAGACCAGGTTTCCTGGTGACATCATCTTAGCAAAGGGAAGAAAGCTGAGTAAGTGGAGAAGAAAGCAGTCTGTCCCCAAATATCCTGAATTCTTTGTCTGGCTCATTAATACCTGGTGAGCTTTGATGCCCAATGAACCTCACAAATAGAGGAAGCCTTTGAGGAGGGTTCCACAACCTCACACTGAAGTGTCAGAACACACAATAAATGCCAGAAATGTCTCCAAAAAAAGCAGGGAAAATGAAAACCAAACTTGAAGTTCTTGCAATTTCTAAGCTTCTTTTTTTTTCTTTTTTCTTTTTTTTTTATATTTTACCCTCATTTATTCATCTAAGGAAGCAGAAAGCAATGGATTTTCCAGCTTTTTAAAATATCCTTAGCAGGTTACCTCTGTCACTGGGAGAGCTGACTGTAATCTGCTTCCAGGACTTGCAGCAGAGCTCAGAAAACTGGGAAGGGAAGGTTTGGGAAGGGAAGAGAAGTTTTGGGAAGGTTTGGGAAGGGAAAAGAAGGTTTGGGAAGGTTTGGAAAGGTTTGAGAAGGGAAGGTTTGGGAAGGGAAGAGAAGGTTTGGGAAGGTTTGGGAAGGGAAGAGAAGGTTTGGGAAGGTTTGGAAAGGTTTAGGAAGGGAAGGTTTGGGAAGGGAAGAGAAGGTTTGGGAAGGTTTGGGAAGGTTTGGGAAGGGAAGGTTTGGGAAGGTTTGGGAAAGGAAGGCAAGGCATGGCAAGGCAAGGCAAGGCAAGGTTTGGAAAGGGAAGGCAAGGGAAGGGAAGCAGCCAGTGGTTGGGGCTGCCAAAGGTTGTGTGCTCGTGTGTTCCAGCCCAGCAGACACGCTTCCACTACTCATGTGTGCCCAGAAAGACCCCCATGGCTCAGCTCATGGGGTCACCTTCAGTGCCCCAAGGAAGGAGCCCCTGGGCCTCCTCACTGCTCCCTGCACCGGGGCAAGGGGGGATGTTTTGGCTTTTTACCCTGGAGGAGCCTCTGCAGCAGGTGGATGGGTTTGAAGGTGTGTTGTCCCATGGGAAACAGCTTTGACCGGGACAGAGAGTAGCAGCAGTGAGGAAAGGGGACAGGAGAGGGACTGGAGAGATAGAAGCTCCTTCCCCCAGCCCTGTCCTGCAGCTCTTACCATTCAATGCTCAGAGACCTGGGCCGGAATGCAGACAGCTCGGCCGAGGCATACTCAGCTTTCCTTCTCTTCTCCTGCTTCTGCTTCACCGACAAGCGGTGGGCAAACCTAGCGAGGCTGCTCTCCGACCTGGGGAGGGGAGAGGAAAGGCATTAATGGCACTGAAGCGCCCAGCTCCCAGTGGCACATCCCTGGGACAATGTCAGGATATGCCTAGCACTGAAAGGAGGGGGCTCCTGGAGGGAGGTGGAGGTGGGAAGCAGAGGAGCAAGTTTAGTATTCCTTGAGGAGGCCAGGACCAGCACAGGTCCATGTTTGCCAAACTGAAGGTGCAGCCTGGCAGGCTGAAAGTGCCAGGTGCTGCTCCCTCTGAAGTAAAATCACCTCCCCAGGCTATGCATTCCTGTTCAAACTCCAACTGGTGATGGCCAATGCTGTAGAAACAGCCAGGGACACACTGGTGGAAAGAATCAAAGCAGACCTTAACCGTGGCCACACGTGAAACCCTAGAACCCCTGTGGCCTCCCAGCTGGGGCTCTCAGACACCAGGATAGCTTCCCTGAGGAGGACTGACATGGAAATCAGTCCACATAGGAGAGGGTTTGATGAGGAAACAGAAATGTGTGGGAACAAATGGGTTCAACTGCAGGACCTGTCTGTGCTGACAAAACCCCTTCCTTCCCTGTAGGATCCTCCAGTGTCACTCCCAGGCCATGGGACATGGGAAAAGAGCATCAGCAGGCTCTGGGAACATGCTGCAAACCTCTCTCCACCCCAGCCCTCTCCAGAGAAGAGCTGCTCTCCCAAGGCACATCTGCACTGTCTCCAAGCCCAGTGGCACACAGACGGCTGGCACTGGGATTTGCTCAGGATGCACTTGCTTTGTAGAGACCTGCACCACTCTGCTCCCCTCTACATCCCTCTGCTCTCCTCTGCATCCCTCTGCTCCCCTCTGCATCTCTCTGCTCCCCTCTGTACCCCTCTGCACCTCTCTGCTCCCCTCTGTACCCCTCTGCTCCCCTCTACATCCCTCTGCTCCCCTCTGCATCTCTCTGTACCCCTC
>VWZD01007583.1:217290-311399 GCA_013396695.1 Sakesphorus luctuosus | reverse complement strand
TGCACCCCTCTCCTCCCCTCTGCTCCTTTCTGCACTGCTCTGCTCACCTCTGCACCTCTCTTCTCCCCTCTGCACCCCTCTCCTCCCCTCTGCTCCTTTCTGCACTGCTCTGCTCACCTCTGCACCTCTCTTCTCCCCTCTGCACCCCTCTGCTCCCCTCTGCACCTCTCTGCTCCCCTCTGCATCCCTCTGCATACCCTCTGCTCCTCTCTGCTCCCCTCTGCACCGCTCTGCTCCCCTCTGCTCCTCTCTGCATCCCTCTTCTCCTCTCTGCACCCCTCTGCACCGCTCTGCTTCCCTCATCACCCATCCTGATCCTCTCTGCATCTATCTCCTCTCCTCTCCTAACCAGCTTCACCCAAAGAAAATACCACCAAAAAAAAGAAAGAAAAGAGAAGGTATTTCTCAGAACAGAGAAATGAGCTCCCTGCCTTTCCTCACAATAATTAAGCCAGCCCCGGCCAGCTAACAGTTTTTTCCCTGATACATTTTAAACACAGACATCTTCAATTCATTAACTCTGGTTATTGATTTATTTTTCAGCTTATGAATTGCTGTTGCTGGGGACGGGGTGGAGACAGCTTTCTGGAGAGGGCTCTTGTCTCTCCAGTCACCGCCAGCAAAGAGCCGCTCAGACCTTCCAGGGTCATTCTTTACATTCTTGAGAAGAAATCCTACTTTGATGTAAAGGATGAGGTTTGCCTTAAAAGAAACCCAATAAGAAACCCAAACCCCAGCCTTGCCCTGCTCGCAGCCGGAGGAAGAGGTGATGAACAGGAGCGATATGGGAGCCCAAAGAGCAGAGTCTGGCACCAACACCACTCCCAGCACCTCACTCTGCTTTGATCTGGTGTCAGAGCTCAGCTGCAATGGATGTGATCTCCATTTATGGTGGGGTGAGGGCTGGGCACTGAGCCAATGCCCTGCAGCAGCCCAAGGCATGGTGTGGACCTCAGGATGCGCAGGGCTGATCCAGGAATTGGTTTGGCTGGTAGGAACAGGCACTGCTGGGTGCCTATAGTGCCTCCTTGGTGGCATTTGACTGTTCCTGTCCACTTCCCAGCTGCCCAGGAGAGGTTCCTGCCACTCTGCAGGGATGAGGGCTCCAGCCTCAGCTGAAGGGATGCTGATCTCATGAGATTTAGGAACTGCCTGGAGAACAATTCCCTGTTTGCTGTGCTTGCCCCCATCCTCACCACACTCCCTGCACCACTGTAGCCACCCCTCCCAAATCGGTCCCCAGCAGGGATGAGGGGCTGGGAAATTCCAACCCCCCTGCATGGAGGCAAGAAGGCAGTGCCTCTGTGGTGCCACTCCATGCCTCTTGTAATAACTACCACTGGGACAGTAACACACTCAGTAGGTTTACCTGGATCTACCCACCTGCCCAAGGGAAGGAGAAGGGAAGGAGAAGCCACTGCATCCTTCAAGTTGGATAGTGCCACCAACATCTGCCAAGAAGAGCTGGTGGGGGAAAACACGGCAACAGGGCCGGGGATGAAGGAGAGTTAGTCCTGGGGGCAGGGTGTGGTGGTGGGGCTGGAGAAGCCATCTGGGCACTCAAGAACGTGTGGCTTTGCTGTGACTCCCTAGTCATGGCATCAAGAGGAAGGTACAAGAAGAAAGGTGATGGATGTCCAGGACAGGCGCTGCCTAGATCTGCCTGACACAGGATAGACAAGTCAGGCCATGTAAGAGCCAGAAGTTGACCAAGAATCTTGGGGTGCTTTGACCCCCCAAAGCAACCTTCCAGCCTGCAAGCCATCTGCTTGCAGCTGCTTGCAGCCTGGTGAGAGGACATGGCTGTGAGGGTTCTGACATGCTGGCATCTCCCCCTTGAGAGCTGTCAGGAACTCATCCAGCCATGAACCAGCCTCCTCTCACCTCTGCCAGCCCCAAAAGCTCCAGCAGAAGCATCACTAATTAGAAGCCAGGAGCACATTACAGATCATCTGGCTATTTATACAGAGCTGCTTTACATAAACTGTGCTGCAGAAGGGGGAATGAATCATACCTGCTCTGCTGTGACTGCAGCCTCCTTCTCTGCCCCTCTCCCCACACCCCACCAAGGCCCTGCTGGTGGGTCACCTCCCCTGAGCTCCACTGCTGGGGCCACTCCCATTGCCCAGGATTAGGATGCTCTCAGGATCAGGGTGCTCCCAGGGTCAGGATGCTTTCAGGGTCAGGATGCTCCCACAGCTCTGGGCATTGTGCCTGGGTCTGGGCTCTGCAGTGTTGAGCCTCTAACATGGGATGAAGGATGCTGCCAGAACCACACTTCTACTTCCCAAGTGCTCTCCAAACACCAGTAGATGCCCCTGTCCCTTGAGAAAGATCAGCATTAGGGATTTGAAGGCAGAAGCAGGGAAACTGAGGCATGAAGAGGCTATGCAGGTGAGACAGGCTCCCTATGGCCAGCAGCATCCATCCCCTTGTGTGCTTCACTGATGGGCAAAGTTTCTGTGCCTTGCCCCATCAGTACCACACACTCAGCACCACAAGTGCTAGTCTGGGCAACAGCCAGCCCCAGGGAGCCACTGTCATCTTGTATCAGCTTCATCCCAGCCAAGGGATGGGGACATGGCCAGCACTGCTCCCCCAGCCCTGCCACTGCACAGCACTGCTCCAGGTCCAGCCAGGCAGGACTCAGGCTCATCTGCCCTCCAGCAAAAGCAGCATCTCTGCAGCAGCACAGTCAGGGCTGGGTGGACTCAGCTGGCACCTGCCAAGGCTCTGTGGCAGTCCCTGCACACCGAGGGGACACGCGGGAAAAGCCATCAATTGGAACATCAACCGCAGCGCCGCGGAGAATTGTCTCCTGACAACCAGGGAAGGTTGTTCAGCTACTGTGCTGTATCATAAATCACACCTCTATGACTTGCCATCTGTCAGCCAGATTACACATGTTCAGAGTCCCATGTCAGCGTCTAAGTCAGAACACAGCATCTTTTCTCCAGAAATAATTATTGGTGCTGAAGTCTCTTGCAGAAATACCCATCATGAGCCCTTCCATCCAAAGCTCTGGACAGAACAGAGCTGGCATTCCCAGAAGGCAGGACCACTGCTGCAGCACAGGGATGCACAACTCCCATGTGATATGCACCCCCTACACCCACTGCTTTGGGCACATGGCGGGGTAGCAGAGTCTGGCACGGCAAACCTCTCACCCTGGCACCAGCCACGGCACCCAGCACCGAGCACAGAGCAGGCAGGGGCAGCCAGAGGCAGAGGCTGTTGCTGAGGGGAGATGGGGACAGTGCTGCCCCCAGCCTGGTGTGCACTGATGGCTCCAGAGTGTCCACCCAGGATGAGCAAAGGGTGCCCAGAGCAGCACTGAGACCCCAGCCCAGCCAGGGGGATGAGTCCAGCTCAGCACAGGGCACAGCTCCCACTGCCCCGATGTGCTGTGTGACATCAGCCTGTGCCCTGCCCTTCTCCCCACACATTTTCTGGGAGTCCAACCCCAGCATGGATGACTGCCAAAGCCCCTAGCCCACCAAGGCAGTGGGAACACAAGGCAGAGCACGGACACAGTGGGCTGGCAGCCTGTCCCTGTCCTGCCTGTTGCTCAGGCAGCTCACTGAGCTGGCACAGGGCACAGCACCCCAGCAGAGAACTCCCTCAGCTGCCCTTTGGGATGAGGACAAGTGCCACCCTCCACCCCCTCACTGGCCAGGCAGGCAGATGAGCAGTGACATTTCCCAAAGCTCAGCACAGAAATACACAGGGACTGGATTCATCCCTCCGGCTTCACCCTCCGGGCACAGGCGTGAATCCGGCCGGGGGTTCGCAATGCCTCACTGCCACATCCCCCACGCCACAACTGGGAAGTGATGACAAGCAGAATCCTGGTCCCCCCTGGCTCCGCATCCCTCCCTCCCCTGCGGTGCCCCTGGAGGAACATCGTGGGCTGATCTGCTAAAAGCCTTTCAGCAGTTTGCAGCCGGCGCAGCGAGCGTGTGCCCGTGGATGCCTGGGGTGCCAGTGTGTCACCTCACCCACCGCTGGCACAGCACGACTCGGCCCTACCATGGCCAGAGTTGCAGGGAGACCATGGTCCTGGCAGGCACAGCTGCACCAAGCTATGAGTGAGGCATGACAGAGGTCACCAGAGTGCCAGTTCAAGCACCAGCTCTACCAACACCTCTGCTCCGCCAACACACCCAGCCAAAGCCCTCCCCACCACACGGGCACCAGCCAGCCATCCCACAGTGATGGAGACAGCACATCCAGGCAGGAACAGCTCCCACTTGTTGCACTCCTTAGCCTGAGACTCAGGAACCAGCACGTGCCTGTATGTGGCTCTGAACTAACCCAGCTCTGGGCAGGCGGATCTCAGTCCCTTCCACTAGCACAGGCAACAGTCTTGGGATGAGCTGTGGGGTGGCTGTGGGCAGCTCAGGCACTTGGCAGCAGGCAAACAAGCAGCGTTTCAGCTGGCCCTCCCTCCTTTGCAAGCACCCACTGCACAGCCAGCTTGGAGCTGGGCTGATCCCCACAGGCATCCCGGCTGCAGCCGGCCTTGGGAAGGTGGCTGTGCCTGTGGGGAGCAGGGCTGGGGGCACACAGCCCCCTGCTCCCTGCAGCCACGGTGTTGGGCTCCTGTCAGAGTTTTATTTGCACAGGTACAGGTGGAAGAAAATAAAGGAAAAATAATCAAAGCTGAAAAGGTGCTTCCCAAGCAGGCAGCAGTCTTTAGAGAGAAAAGGGGTTTGGAAGGGGAAGACCATTGGCCATGAACATGCAGTCACAGCCTCCAGGCAAGCATTGACCACGAACACTGCTCTGGCAGATCCTGCTCAGCACCTGCACGCTGCCCACTGCCTATGGCTCCATCAGGAGTGTGTCTCCAGAGCAGCAATGGGGACAGGACCCCTGGTGAGCCCCACACAGCAGTGCCTTGCAGGGATAGATGCCCGGGAGCCGCGCGAGCGATGCTCACTCACCTGCACAGCCGCTGCTCCCTTCACTCCTGGCTCTGTGATCACCCACTGCTGGACCAGCAGCTCATCCAAGAGTGGCTCTTTGTGACAGTCCCTGTCCCCTCTACGCACACTCCCATCCCGGCTGGGGTCCCCTGCTCCCACCCATCATCCGACCTCCTCAGCCGCCACCTCCGCTTCCCTCACCCATCACCTCAGGTTTCTCATTTGCTCTGTGCTTGGCTCTTTTTTTTCTTTTTTTTTCTCCCAATCTTGTTTCTATAGAAACGAGATTAGCAGAGGGGGAAATAAAACAGCCCCATGTGACTCAGATTCCGACACTGAAGAATCTCCTGGTTGCGCTCGCCACGGCTTTACATAACCACGAGCCTGTGTGGTCTCAGACGGGGACCAGGCTCGGGCAGGGGCACCTGGCTCAGTCAAGGGGGACAGAGCTCAGCCAAGGAGAGCCAGGCACACAGGAGAGGGGGGTCAGGCTCAGGTGAGAAGGACCAGGCTCAGCTGAGGAGGGACCAACAGGCAGAAGGCAGCAATGCCTCACCTGTGCTGCTGTTGGACTTGCTGTGACACTCTTGATGTTACAACATGACATCAAACCCCGGTGGCATCCCCAGAGGACAGGATGAGCCCCTGTCACCCTGCGTGGCCCTGCTTCACTACCTGTTCCCATTGAGAAAGGGAGAAAGCAGAGGTAGGGATGATGAAAACTGCCCTGAGCCCCACCAAAATCTCTGGGGTCCCCAGGTAAGCTTTGGAGGAGGAAGCCCCAAGACCCCTCACACTGCCAGGCCATCCTGCCATCACCACTCAGAAACATGGTTTTGGCCATTGGTCTCCAATCCTCGTGGACTCATGGACCATGCAGGGAATTTGATGAGCTACAGACAGCCACATACCCCACTCTCTGGATGTTCCTCCTCCTCACTCTCCCAAATCCATGACCAGTGTCCATGGCTGGGGCACACAAACCACAGACTGAGCTTTTCCACCACTGTTTTCGTGACCAGCAAAGGACAATGCCCACAGGGACTTCCCAAACCCAAAGGGATTCTGCACACTGGAACTCCAGGTCAGATGGAAAACACTGGGGACCCTGCCTGAAGCCATCCCTGTGTGTTCCCTTAGCTCGAGGACAGACTGTGACTGCACGTGGCCATTTCTGCCTGCCAGGGTCACCCACCCAGGGCTTCTGCCAATGATCACCCATGTCTGTTCGCTGCTGCACCTCTAGGGGCTCATGCCCCCCTCCTCAGGTGCTGCCCAGGGCTAAAAAAGAAGCAAAGCAACTTCTTCCTTGGTCAGACAGTGATAGGACAAGGGAAAATGGTTATAAACTAAAAAAGAAAATATTCAGATTAGATGTTCGGAAAAAATCTTGGCTATGAGGCTGGGCAGGCCCTGGCACAGGTTGGGCAGAGAAGCTGTGGCTGTCCCATCCCTGGAAGTGTCCAGACCAGGTTGGATGGGGCTTGGAGTAAGCTGGGCTGGTGGGAGGTGTCCCTGCCCATGGCATAGTGGTGGAATGAGAGCAGGTTTAAGGTCCCTTCCAACCCAAATCATTCCATGATTTCTATGGAGGTCTGGGGTGATGTCCTGCCAGAACACAGCAGTGAGGTGCCTTCCCCCTGGAGCAGCACAGGAGCTTGGCTGGGCCTGCAGAGCAGCAGAGCATCTCTGCAGGTTTGGTTCCTCACCCGTAGGGCAGGGAATTGGCTTATTCGCAGCTCCAAGTCTCTGGGTTTCCTTTGGGACTTCAGTGTCCCACTTCTCAGGCTGACTCAGCTGGGATTAGTTGCTGAGCTCTGACACTGTTTCAGCCCCAGGTCTGCCCATGGGCTATGACAAGAAACCTCTCCCCCCTGGCCATGCTGGTGTTCAACAGGGCCTCATTTACCTCCCTGACAGGCTCAGGACAGATCAGACAGTGCCAACAGAGCAGCTGTGGGCAGCCACAGTTGGAGCAATTGATGAATTCGGACATATCCATCCAACCAAACTTTTCCATGAGTTACCCACTGGGCTGAGGAGCTGCATGATGTGCTGGGTGATGCTGCAGAGAAGGAGCCAAAGGCTTGTGGAGCGCTGAGGTGATGAGCTCTGCCAGGGCACTGGCTCACCCACTTGCTGAGGGCCTGGCTTCACAACCCAAACCAGCCAGTCTGGAGCGACCCAGCCAAGCTGGTGATGCCTAGTTTGACCTCACAAGGAGGGTGCTCAAGGGGAGGACAGCTGGGCAGCAGACTGAGGCTTCCAGAGGCTGGAGAGAGAGACCATGGGGATGCTGCAGATGTGGAAAGAATGGCAGGAGTTGCATGAGAAGGTAAAGAAAGAAGACAGAGGTCTCAACAAGATGGACCAAGGAGAGATGTTTAATAGCCCTGGGACACAGTGCTGCAGCACTGGACAAGTTGATCCTGAGACCCTGAAACATTCCTGCCCATGCCACAACAGAGCTCCACGTGAGTTGTCTCTTTGATTCCCCTAAAGCAGTAAAGGAGACGGGTCAGAGCTGCATCCCCCCTGATAACCCCAGCCCAGGGCAGCCCCTCCACTGGCCCAGCACACCAGACCAGCTGAGCTCACTGGGGACTTGGGGAAGGGATTTTTGTAACAGCAAATCTCTCAGTGGTCCCTGATATTTGACAAATATTTAGGGGCATAATCAGTGCCCAAAGATTGCCAGTGAGTGCTGCTCTGCCAAGTCTGGCTCTTCACAAACTGAGCAGGCACCAGGACTGATGCTGGGCTGGCTTCCCTCAGAAGGACCAAGCTGGACTCTGCAGGACCTGGCTCTGCAGCCAGGAGCCAGGCAGAGCAGACGGCATCCTCTATTTAAAGTATGATAACAGGGTCACAAAAACTTCCGCCAGCAAAAGCACTTGGATACCTCGATCTAATTATAGCTGGCATTATCAGGCTGCATTACAATTAGCAAGTCAGTGGCCAGTCTCTATTTCTGGTCTGCAACACAAGGCGAGCCGGCACTCCCAAGGATGAAGGAGAAGGGAAGCAGGGGGAGAAGGACGGAGATACCTCAGGGTGTGTTTAAATAAGCAGCACAGCTGCTTCCGAGTGCCATGGAAAGGCAGGTTTTATTTGGAGGGTGTTTATGTGGAAGGCCAAGGAGAGGAACAGCCCATTCCTTCAGCATAGTCTGTCAGTCATCTGGGGGCAGCTTGTGACCCTGTGCCCACTCGCTGCCCTCACCCTTCAGGTGGGCTCCGAGGTTCCCCCCAACCTTGGAGCAGAACCTCAACCTGACATTTCACAGAATTAATGCTGGAAAAGCCCTCTAAGATCATCAAGCCCAACCATGCCCCCAGCACTGCCAAGGCCACTACTAAACCATCCAAATGCTACTTCTACACAATTTTTAAATCCCTCCAGGAATGGTGACTCCAGCACTGCCCTGGGCAGCTGTGCCAGGGCCTGACCACGGCTCCAGTGAAGAAATTTTCCCTAATATCCAATCTAATCTTTTCTGAGCTATTTAGAAGCCAGATTAAAGCAGCATCCAGCAAGGAACCCAACCATGCATCCTACTTGAATCCCACAAAACATATTCCTGTTGGTCTGTCCAGTGTTCAGCACCAGGCCAGTCACTTCAGGACAGTGGAGGCAGATGAAAGCACCAAGAATCCCTCGAAATGGATGGTGGGTTTAGAACTTCTTTCTTGTTTTCTTTGAAACCCAGAGTTTTTTCAAACTTACAGCATTTGATGCAAAGAATGTGATGCTAATCCAAGCAGAAGGAACCATCTGATGAGCCCCAAATTAAAATGTTCCTTTGTTTTGGCTTTCAAATGTTGCATTTTAATACTAATGCACACTCTGAATGAAAGGTAAATTTGCATGTTCTTCTTTCCCTAAAAATGCTCTGTCAAAACAATAATTTTATTCATTTGCATTTTGACAATAACAACTGTCCCCCCTCTGACCAACATCTGTGCTGTGACAGAGATGCCGGGCACGTGTGCCCCAGCCTGGTGAGTCACAATGCACCTCCAACATCCCTGTCCCACTGCAGGGCCCAGGACCTGCATCAGGATCATTTCCCTCCCTGGGCACACACCCTCCAGTTGGGAACCCCATCCCAAGTGGGTACAAACCAAGGAGGCAGCGGGACAGGAGAGCCCATTGATATGAACCTGGCCCGAAATGGGCTGCAGGATTTTGGAAGAGGATGTAAAGACAATGTAAAATGATCTGGAATTTTCCTCTCTTCAGATTTTAAGCAATATTTAGGCTGGTATCTGCAGGCCTACCACCTTGTCACTTTAAGATTCTGTTGTCACCATTTGGTGCTCTAAAACAGCTTAAAAGAGGGGAAGGACCTGTTGGGTGAGTGGCTGGACGTGCCCTGGCCGTGTGTGCTGGCACCCAGAAACCCCCCGTGTGCTGGGCTGGTCTCACAGTGTGGGCAGCAGGGCAGGGGGGATTCTGCCCCTCTGCCCCCTCAGGTGAGACCCCACCTGCAGAGCTGCCTCCAGGTAAGGGGAACAACATCAGAAGGATGTGGAGCTCCTGGAGCAAGTCCAGAAGAGGCCACAAAGATGCTCCAAGGGCTGGAGCCCCCCTGCTCTGGAGCCAGGCTGGGAGAGCTGGGGGGGCTCACCTGGAGAAGAGAAGGCCCTGGGGAGACCTGAGAGCCCCTTCCAGTGCCTAAAGGGGCTCAAAGAGAGCTGTGGAGAGACTTTGGGCAGGGGCCTGGAGAGACAGAAGAAACGAGAATGGCTTCCCAGTGCCAGAGGGCAGGGTTAGATGGGATATTGGGAAGGAATTTCTCCCTGTGAGGGTGGGCAGGCCCTGGCACAGGTTGCCCAGAGAATCTGTGGTTGCCCCATCCCTGGAAGTGTCCAAGACCAGGTCGGACAGGGCTTGGAGCAACCTGGGAGAGTGGGAGGTGTCCCTGTCCATGGCAGGGAATTGGAACAGGATGGCCTTTAAGTTCCCTTCCAACCCAAACCATTCTATTATACTGTGAGTCTATGTAAGCAGAGATCTTTTTCTGCCTCCCAACCATAAACCAGATTATTGACAAGCACCATTTCATGACTGGCATGTACCAACAGACTTCACCCTCAAAATCAAGATAATCTTTTTAAAAGAAAAAACCCACCCATATACAGACAGCAAATAAATAAAACCTACAAAACAAAAAAAAAGACAAAAATTCCTTTCCTTGGGCAAAATCCCCATATCTTTGTTTATTTTGAAAAATTCTGTAATTTCCTTCTGTGATTGTTTTTAATGAAGACATCTATCGCTCCTTCCTGAGCAGCAGGACGGAGAGCTTGGGCTCTTCCAACTGGGCTGTGTGAGCGTGATTGATTGTACCTGTGCCAAGGCAGAGGGACGTGCAGACTTGCTCCCATCCTGCCTGGGGCCAGGAGCTGGTGTTCAGAATTCTCCCACTACTGATTACAGCTTTTATCCTAATTAAAAAGATACGAGGGAAAATAAAGACAAAAAAAAAATCCCTTTCCTTGAGTGCAATCAGCATGGATGGGTGAGTTGGTCTCTGGAGGGCTTAATCCTCTTGGGACCTTGGTCTTCCTTCATTCGCTATGGCTGAGCCCACACAGGGTGAGGCACCACCACACCATCCTGGCATCATTGCCCTGCCATCTCCTTCCATGCCAGCAGCTATGACTTCATCCCTGTGCCCATTTGTGGGGGGACAAGGAGCTGTGACTTCAGCCCTGTCCCCTTTGTGGGGGGACAAGCAGCTGTGACTTCAGCCCTGTCCCCTTTGTGGGGGGACAAGCAGATGTAACTTCAGCCCTGTCCCCTTTGCAGGGGGACAAGCATCTGTGACTTCAGCCCTGTCCCCTTTGTAGGGCACAAGCAGCTGTGACTTCAGCCCTGGGGACAAGGAGCTGTGACTTCAGCCCTGTCCCCTTTGCGGGGGGACAAGCAGCTGTGACTTCAGCCCTGTCCCCTTTGCGGGGGGACAAGGAGCTGTGACTTCAGCCCTGTCCCCTTTGTGGGGGGACAAGCAGCTGTGACTTCAGCCCTGTCCCCTTTGCAGGGGGACAAGCCACGCCAGGGGCTGTGCCGTTGTTTAGTCTGAGCGCGGCACTGGCGCTGGAGCCGGCTCTGTTTTCCATGGCCTCGTGTCCCACACTGTGAGCAGGAATGGAAAAGCTTGTTATTCTGGGCTGCTGGGCGGCCAGGCCCTTCCAGGAGACGAGAGCAGTGATGTGGTTAACGCCAGCCGGCCGCAGGGCCTCCCTGCTGCTCCTCCTGGCTGGCACCCGTCCCCGCCTGGGACCACACCGCCTGCCACCGCCTGCCCGCAGCATGGGCAGGTGACAGGAGCTGCCATGTGTGCCCAGGTGTGCTCCCACGGGGACTGGAGGGAGGGGGAAGTATGGAAGGAGGGTGACAGGGTTGAACTCACACTCCAGAGGCACTAGGACAGGACAGCTGCCCCGGAGGGACCCAGCATCATCCTGCTGGTCTCAAAGAACAAGAGGGCACAGGATCAAGCTCTGCCAGGGGACGTTTTGGTTAGATATCAGAAAGCAGTTCTTTACAGAGAGAGTGATCAGGCATTGGAGTGGGCTGCCCAGAGAGGTGGTGGACTCACCATCTCTGGAGGTTTTTAAGATGAAGACTGGACATGGCACTCAGTGCCACGATCTAGTAATCAAAGTGGGGCTGGATCAAGGGTTGGACTTGATGATCTCAGAGGTCTCTTCCAACCCAGCTGATTCTATGATTGCTTGGGGATGTCACAGAGCTGGGCCAGGACATGTCCCATTGGGTGATGGAGCACTGGAACAGACTGCCCAGAGGGATTGTGGAGTCTTCTTTTTCAGATATGCACCTGGATTTGACCCGGTGCAACCTGCTGTAGGTGACCCTGCTTTGACAGAGGTTGGGTGAGATGATCCCCAGAGGTCCCTTCCAACCCCAACCACCCCGTGATCCTGTGGCACACACAGCCTGACCCATGCCTCTGCTTCATCCTGCAAGATCTGGATAGTTGGGGGTGCTGGTGGCCCCCCAAGAGCAACAAGTACCTCCACGTTTCGCTCACAAAGCTCCTCAAACTGGTGAAGCAGCACCTACTGAAGAAATACCTATTAAATCCCAAGCTATGGAGGATCCTGGGTTGTTTTTTTTAAGCAGCCAAGGGGCAAAAGAAGACAGGCAAAATGCCACAAGTCTGACTATGAGATATAACACTGACGCTCACCAGCACCAAATGGGAAAAACTCATTGAAGAATTTTTATGGACAGAAAAACAATGCAATGAAATGCCACCCTGTTACCACAGCCCTACTCTGCCCTCTGCATTTCCTCTCCTACAGAGAGTAAGTGGTTACTAGGGGCAGCTGGGTGCACACCACAGCGCTCACCCTGATACCAGGCACCTCCTGGTCCCAGGATGGGCAGCAGGGAGATGCAGAGATGTGGGGTCACCTGTGGGACTTGTGCACAGCATTCCCCATCCCCTGATGGCAGGGACAGGGGTGGATCTGGCTGGAGGTTGGGAAGTTGGGACCCTCCAGATTGCAGTTCCAGCCACATCTCTCCATGATAAATGAAAATGTCCCTCTCTGGTTTTCCCTTAGCACTTGTGAGCATGTCAGGAATTAAAACCCAGTGCTGGTCACTGCACTGGTGCAGGAATGTGCGTTTTTTATTCCTCCCTGCATCCCAGTTCTTCCTAGCTCAGTGAAAATCCCTCCCCACTCTGCCTAAGGCACTTCAATTTGCAATAATGGGGACCAGGAGAATGGGAAACATCCCCACAGGCAAACCATGATTCATCCAAACTTCCTCCCAGTCCAAACTTCCCCTTGAAAAGGCACGATTTACAAAACCCCCTCTTGCAAGAAGGGGAAAAATGCAGGAGAGACAAGCCCTTGGCGTGCCTGTCCCTGGCCGGCCCTGGCCCCCGCGGCTGCCCCACGCCAGGGAAGCTCCACAGAGCTTTGAGGAACTTGAAGGGATTTGCGACGTAATAAAAACATTCCTGCTTGCAAAGCATGAAACCCCAAAAGTTTATGGGAAACCACTGTCTTCGGGATGTCTGCATATCTTCAGGCATCCTGGGAGCTGTAGTTCAAAGAAACCAAGCAAAAGCAAGCGGCCGATAATGACGGTTTCTGGATGGAGGTTGTGTGACTATTGGCTCCCACATGAAAGCCTGAATTTCTGGGATGCTGAGCCCAAATTTCTGCAGCCAAGTGAGAGGAGAGCTCCTCGGCGCCTGGGGCACGAGGGACTCCAGCAGCACGGGGAGGGAGACTGAGAGGAACACACATCCCCAGGGAGGACCGACCCAAAGATCCAAGCACTGGGGACTGCGAGGAGGGATGCACTGCAACAGGAGCTAACCAAGATGAGCCAAAGCCTTTCCAGGGCTGGGAATCTGGCTGTGATCTGTCAGATGTGTGGTCCCTGTGGGGGACCTCAGTGGCTGAGTGGGCATCCCCAGTGAGGGACTAAGCATGGGCATGAGTCCTCTCCAGGTCAGGCTGTGGGAGAGCCCAGCCCAAGGGCTTTTGTCTGGTGCTGTGAAAATCAAAGGACACCAGTCTGGGCAGCATGGCCTCATCTGGGAGCTAAAGCCTCTGTGCCTCAGTTTCCCCACTGTATTACTCACCTACCCCCAGGAGTGGCAGGGATTGGCCTTCACTGTTTGAACACCCAAGGGGAGCTGAGCTCCTCAGCAGCCAGCTGTCCACATTGCACCAGCAGCATTAAATCACCATCAGGCCCATTTCCTCAGACCCCATGAAGGATGGCTGTGCCAGCCAGGCCAGTGAAAGGCACTTTATTTCTACACAAGAGACTCTTCATGCAAGAGTCACCTCCCAGCAGGAGAACCAGCGACACTTGACGTGCTCCAGATGAGGCACTGCCCATCAGCAGAACTCCCCCACCAGCGGTGGGGGGACAGAGTGTGAGAGGTTGTGTATCATCCTGGACTGAGACTGGAGTGATGCAGGAGATGAGACCCTTTCATTTCCAACCAAGGAATCCTGCGGCAAAGACCACAACCACTTGGCCAATCCAGCACTAGAGACATGAGCCACGACAGGTGACCTTCTCATTACCTGCCTTTCATCATGGGCTTGGGCTTCCCAGGTAAGGCCACGAGGCTGCCCCATGGCTGTGCAAGGCCCTCTCTGACACTGGACAAGATCTGGCCACCATGATGGAGAATCACAGTGACAATCCCATGACATAAGACTTTGCACCAGCTGACTTGTAACCCCAGTGTGGTATGTTTTGCTGGCTGCTGGGAGACTGAAGTCCTCAAAGTGGCTTCAGACTCCTGGAAAGCAAAGAGCCAGCAAGGAAAGATAAACCACAGGAGAGTCTGTCCAGGGAGAAAACTTCTAGCCCTGAAGAGGTGGACTATTCACACTGGCAAGAGCAGCACAGATGCTTTCCAGGTGTCTCATCTTCTCCCTTCAGTGCAGAACACGTGGCAAGATGTTGCCAAAAACACACCTCAGTGCATGCCAAATGGTGCCCATGAGGTGGGGACACCATGGGAGGCAGGTCCCTAAGGACACAGCACTTGTCACATCTTGCTGCCTCTCCACCCAGGCTGTTGCAGATCAAGGTGATGTTGGGTCATAGGTTGGACTCAATGACGTCAGAGATATTTTCCAACCTTGCTGATTCTGTGATTCTGTGATTCTGTGAAGGGCTTTCAGCTTCTCAGGGCAAACCACCTTCTTGTGTGACCAGACAGCAGGTCCCCAAGGCGCTGCAGCCCAGAGTTGAGTTTCCGGAGGCTCTGCAGAAAGGCACCTTGTTTTTACAGTGCTGGGCCCTCTGCTCTGGGGAACAGAGGCTGGAATGTTTCTGGGCCAGATGTGCCTTTCACAGGCAGTGGAAAAGGCACCTCTGAAATGGTGAAGGCCATGACAGGCAACCTGGGAGACCTTGTCTTCAAGGTTTAGGCCATCATGCTGGTGCCTTCCTTTTCCTTGACTGCCACACTCATACAGCAATCCTGATCTCCCCTGGAACTAAACCCTGAATTTACTGAAACCACCCAAGGGATATCACCATTTCCCTGTTACGAGGTGACTCAGTCCCACCCGTACATATCCCTTCTCCACAGGGAAGAGTCCCACCAGGTGGTCAGTCTCCTGACTCTCTCCAAATCAGCAGCAGGCTCCTGACCTTCAGTAAATATCTGCAGGCCTTGGGACCTGGGACTTGTCCTAGTTCAGCAGGTGGGACCAGTTTATCCCTGTGTGGGTGTGACCAAAGCTGTGCATTCTCCACTCTCTGTGCCATTTCCCATGAACTGTTCCCAATGGCCCATTGGCAGCAGCTGCCCAGGGCACAGCTGAGCCCTCAGGATGGGAGCTGGCAGGGAAAGACACCTGTGAGATAAGAGCTGGGATAACTCCCTTCTAGGAAGTTGTTAGCACCTCCACACCCACCTGAGGGGTCATGTCTGCTAATGGGCCATCAAGGAATCCAAAATATCTCATGGCTCACAGAGTGATATCACCCACTGTGTAATTCCTCACCCTGGGGGAGGTACTGGGCAGTCTCACCTGGACCTGAGGGGATATAATCTTGGGGGTTCTGGGATTTGGGGACCACTTGTCAAATCCAGAGGAGAACTAGAACCTCGACAGGAGGAGACCACCACTCTTGACCAGACTGCAACTGTCATCTGCACCAGTAGAGGACAAGGACAGAGAGAGTCTGCTCTTCCCCCCACACTGAAAAGGCTCCATCCTGCACCATGTGAGTCACACACCCCCTTGTCTCTGCCTCGCTGGGAAAAGACTGAGAATTCACCTCACAGCAAGCCGAGGTGTGACACTGACACTGTCCATAAATACAATTGCACCAGGAAGAACCTACAGGGTTATTTTTATTGGGGGAGAGGGGGGATGTTGGTGCTAGGGGAGTAGTTTTCTCTGGTTTGTTCATAGTTATATCTATATATAGTAGTTAAGAACAGTTGTCCTTCTTATATACATTTTCTAATTAAAGTTTGGTTTTCCCTAAATTTAATAAGGGGTGATGTAGTTATTAAGGAGGAATCCTCTCCTCTGTTTTGGTAAACATTTCAGTTTCCCTCAAACTAAGACATGACTGGGGTGCAACACCAGCACTTGCTCCACCTCTCCCAAGACAGGAAGTCTGGACCATGGTCTTCAAATGGTTGTCTCTGCTCACTTCAAACCTCAGTTTGGAGTCCTCCACCTGTTCCTCAGCACTGCAGCAGAGCAGGTGTTCAGAAACCAGAACCACCTCCCAGCCAACCCTAAAACACAGCACACGCCTCCCACACCTGCCTCTCACACCTTAGGTCTTCTCCTGACCACCCAATCCTGTCAGAATGGTTTCACTGCACCCCAAGCCTCAGCAATGGGCATCTCCAAAGCAGAACCTCAGGGAGGGGAAGGAGGAGATGTTACAGCCCATTCCTAAAAGGAAAAGCAGCCATGTGGGTTCAGAGCACCGCTGAACAGCTGAGGGGAATGCACACACTGCGATGGTTTGAGACAGGTGGGCTCAATGCTCCCCAACACGTACCATGGGCCTTCTGCTGCCATTTCCCTTTGAATTAATGCTGCTTTTCAGGTCTGATTGACAACGCTGACGTCTGTCTGTTACAGCAGGAGTCCTTCCCAGAGCTACTGTCTCTTTTTCCAAGCGAGTCAAAGCAGCAAAGGGTTATTAAGCGGGGAGACAGCAAGGACAGGGTGGGAACATGCTGTTCTTTGACAGGAACTGTGCTAATGAACATTACAAAACTAAAGATCAGAAAAACCTCAATGGCAACTTCAACCCTAGAAAAGCTGCAGTCAGACCCCAAGTGAAACAGCCAAGAGAGAAGAAAGTCCACTGTGGATTCTGGGACCACATTCCAAACCTTTTATTTCCAGCACCAGGTTGCTCTATTAAACCGGAGTCACACATTAAGCTTATCATAGAGGTATCCCAGTCCGCTCTGCTAGTTCTGGGCATGACTTAAGCCAGCCACCACCGGATCCTGATGGAAAACAGTTAGCTGATGGCTGAACAGTGGCTTTGCAAGCCACCAAGAGCACCACTGAAGCCACACATCCCTGTCTTCTCCTTCAGCACACTCCACAGCACACTCCTTGGGGACATGTGGTCCTTGTGGCCTCTCTCCTTGTTCCTCCCTGCAGCTGGTTAATCCATGGAGAGGAAGAGGAGCTGCCACACCATGATGCTTGTGGTCTTGCAAGTGGCTTTCAGGTTTGCTTGGATGGTTTACTTGAACACTTGAGTGGTTTTCAGGCTTCGGCTCCCTCAGCTGCTTTTACAGGACCAAGTCCAATCAAACACTTCAGCATGTGCTCATCTCCCAGGTAAGGGCAGCCCATGGAGGTCAGAGCTTCAGCAAACACACTTCCCTGGATCAGGGCTGTGGTGATGGAGCTGCCACCACCAAAGCCCCACCTGAACAGGACCTCCCGGGGCTGCCTCTCCCCAGGAAAAACAACAAACCAATACTGAGTACCAACCTGTATTTTGGGTGTTTAAAAATAAGCAAAACTCACTCTCCTCTACAAAATACCAAAAATCCTGGAATAAACAGAGCACAAACTGTACCTTCACACATCTCCAGGGGTGAGCAGAAGAAGGCTGCTGAGTCCAAAGAGAGTCACATTTTCTAGGGAACATGTTAGTGCAGCCCTGGAGCTGGCGGTGACAGGTAAACTCCGGGCTCCCAGCTGTGCTGGGCTTGGTGGGAGACAGGGAGCTGGACCCTGGCGGGAGGGATGCTCTAAATTAGGAATGAAAACATTGCCCCCCTGTTCAGCTGAAGGGTACACTAAAAGTGAGCCCTTGTCTGGGACAGCCAGCAGGCGAAGCTCTGCCTGAGTCCAAAATATACTCACAACTTGTTTTGAATTAGTTTATGCAGGGCTTTAAAAAACGCTGAAAAATTTCCACCCAGCCTGGCTGTGGAGCCACAGGAGGACCCTGGGGTTGGTTTTCCACTACGGTGATGCTGATCTGAACTTCTTCCCATGGGGAGTGAAAAGAGAGAACTCCTGGAGAGAAGAATAGTGAGGAACCAAGAGCCATCCGGGGTGCTCTGACAGCACCCACAGCACTGGCTGCAATGGGAGCAGTGCTCCCTCCCAGCCTGCTCTGCCAGGGCACCCTCACCCCACAGACCCATCAAACTGAGCTAAACCCACAGCTAACCAGCTCCACGGGCACAGCAGCGCAGCCCCCGCCGCCGCTGACAGCTCCTGCTCGTGGCTCAAATCAACACGGCTCCATTACAAACAAACCTGTGGGAGGGAGAGGGAAAGAAAGAATCCCTCGAGGAATCTGCAAGGCACTGGAGGAGCTAAAAATAAACACCAGCAACAAGTCAATCTAGAAACAGAAAGCTAAAATCCCTAATAATACAGGGTTGCCAGGTGGAGGAGGGAGATGCCTGGCACCTCGTGCCCTGGCTCTGCTCACTGAGGATCCCATGGAAAGTGGGGGAACAGGAATGTGAGACTGAGGGGGCATTGCTGCCTTTGACTGTCCCCAGCAGAGTCCAGTTCTCATGCAGGGAAACTTGGCACTTGCTGTTTCTTATCTTTGTGTTTTCAGAGTACCTTGAGATGGGCCAGCTGACCCCAAGGAACCAAAGGTGCTTGCATCAAACTCCCCAATCCCTTCTCCATTCCAAGCTCCACAAAGGAAACCAAATCTGGTGTCCTTTCCAGTTCTGGTCACCACCTTTGCCACATCCCTCAGGCAAGATCAACCCCATCTCAGGACTCATCTCTGCAGCTATCAGTGCTTAGCTCTGCTCTTTGCCTCCTGACAGGCCTCTCCAAGGATGTGCATCCTGATCCAGGCTTTCCACCCCCTGAATATGTGCTATCACACACATAAACCTGGGAGTGTGGGCCATGATGGTCTCGCAGCTCTAAGGTAACAGAAACACTCTTGGAAAGTAGATAAAAGGCTCTGGATGGCAATTCAATCACAATGTGAAATCCAAATGTGAATTCTAGGACTTCACTGGCTTGGATGTGGTTGTGGTAGGTGAGAAGGGTGGAAGAGCCTTGGGTTTGTTTATCCATCAGGCACACAAGAGAAACCTCAGTCTGCTGGAATGCCCCTGCACATGGGCAGAGACCTGCTCCTGTCCTCCATGTCCCCAAGGCCAGCAGGAAAGAATGCATCCCAAGGGCCATCCCCCAAGTTTGTGCCATCCCAATGGGGTGACCACGTCCACAGCCAAGCAGAGATGTGCCATGGATGGATTCACTCATCCACGGCCAGGGACAACATCCTCTGTCTGCCTGGCTGCCCTGGCACAGCCAGGGCTCCGAAGGGCAGAGCTGGAGGGACAGGAGGCAAGGACAGGTCCCCTGGGAGCAGGGGGACAGGAGCAGGGGGAGGAGGTAACCCGATGACTTGCATTTGCCTCCCCCACCCCGGCGTCAGGCTCGGGTGACTAATGCTGCAGGAAGGGGATGCTGCTCTCCTGACACGGGACACGCTGCTAATCCCGAGGGTTTATCTGTCACTTCCGCACTCCCGCGGCTGCGGGAACCAGCACCATCCTGCCCGGCGCTCTGGGCACTCAAGCAGCAATTGCATGGCCTCCAGCTCCCCCCCAGCCCTGCTCTCCACCTGCCTCCCAGCCTCCTGATCCCCCACCCCTGCCCCCTGCTCCCTCTTTTTCAATAAGAGCTCTAAGCGGGAAAAGGGATGGGGATGTTGACAGGGGGTTTGTTAAATCGGGTGAGCTGGGAGTGAGTGGGAGCCTCATCAGGCAGCGCTCCCAACTCTCCTGCCAAAAAGGTCATTCCCTGGACAGGGAGGAGAGAATAGGCCTAGACTGGGGACGGGGACCCTGAGATGAGCTCAGCTGGTTAAAACAGTGCTAATAACACCAAGGTCATGGGTTCAACCCCCTGTATGGGCCATTCACTTAAGAGTTGGACTCGATGATCCTTGTGGGTCCCTTCCAGCTCAGAATATTCTGAGTCTGTGATACTGACACACCTGGGGCCGATGCTGACACAGGGCACCCCCTGTGAGGGCAGGGAACCATGGGGGTAAAGTTCCCAGTGCCCACCAGCCCTGTGCCCTCCTGGGTGCCTCCCTGTCCTGCTGTTCCCTCCAGGGACCCCAACAGCTCCAGTCCCAGGGACCAGCAGCTCACCCTGACCTGCTCATCACTGACATATCCAGCACCCCACCTCTGGCTCTGAAGCAAGAGCCTTGGATATGCCTGGAACATCCAGCTAGGAACATAGACCCCAGACCCCAGGTCCCCAAGGCAGTGCCCATCAGGCCAGTGCCAGCTTTTGCCCAGGAGCTCCACAGGCAGAGGACCTGCCACCATGCAAGTGCTGGGGCATGTGGCTCGGCAATAGCCCAGCTCTCCAGCTCAGGAATGTCCAAATAAATACAGAAATACATAAAAAGGCCATAAATAAGGTTGCCTGAGATGGCTGTTTGTCTCCTGCCTGGCCAGGACCCCCTCTCCCCTGCTGCTGTTTGCCTTGGCAGATGACAGCTGGGTAATTTGTTTCCATTGCAATGAAGTCCCAATTAACTGGAATAAACTTTTTACACTAAGTGTGTTTGTTTAACAAACTGGCTCTTTCAGAGCCTCACCGAGACCTGATTGATGCATTTCAGGGGAGTGGAAACATGCTGGGTGCTTGGACATTAAAGCTGCAGTGTCTGAGCAGGCCAGGGCTGAAAGGGCTCTCTCTGTGTTTGGGAAATCAAAACTGACACCTCTGATGTCTGGACTGGGATGGGGATTTCAGCATGGCCTTTGTGTACAAATATTGATGGTTTCACATTTGCTGCGGCTGACACCCCCTCCAGTGTCCCTGCTGGCTGGGACATCCCTCAGGATCATGCTCTGCTCTGGTGGGAGGAGGTGGGATCCATCACACTGGACTCAGCTCGTGGTTCCTCCTGGTGACAGTGCTGGTGGCTCCAGCCAGCCAACAAAATCCCAAGGGTGGGACTGACTCCACAGGACACTCTCAGTGAGGCAGGACCAATGTCTTCAGCAGCAGCCACGCTCCTCCCAGCCTTCAGAAATTGGCTTCATGGCTTGTGAAGCCAGTGATCCACAGCAGCAAACCCAAGATGGTCAGAAACCAGTTTGAGATGCCAAAAACTGGTTGGGAATCTGAGATATTTTAGGTTCAAATCAGCAACAGTGTCCAGCTGGGGGGAGGAGAGAGAACACAGAAGATTGAAAAAAGCTTAGAAGCAAAGTCCTCCTCATCCTCAGAGCCATCCAGTTGGGATGGAAACAGCAAAGGCAAATGGACAAATTGCAGAACAGGGATCTGGCACAACCAGAACCCAATGCAGGCAGTCAAGACACTGTGTGCAGGCAGAGGGGCTTCCTGGAAACATCAGGAAACAAGGGAAACAACTGGAGACAGCAGCTCTTGTGCTGTACCTTCTTTGGGAAGATTGCTGCTGAAAGGACCCTCAGGACAAGCAAAGCTAAGCCCACATATCTGCTGGATGATGGCCTAGGATACAGGAAAAAACCTTGGGATGAAAGAGGAAAGCAGTGGGGAAAAGATGACCCAAACACCACCGGCAGTGATGCCCAAAGGTGGGCACCAAGCACCACTCTGGTGGCTCCAGTGGGATGTCCCATGAGGAGGGAAAAGCCGTGGCACTGCACAGCAGAGCCCACAGCAGGCCCAGCCCCAGGCTGGAGCTGCATTCCAGCTGCCTGCTGAGACACCGTATGAATAATAAGCACTTCTGGAAAACAAAGCACCTCTGACATCCAAGGGAAGAATGAGTGCAGCTGAGCTTTCTCTCCCTGTGTGCTTTTCCCTTCCTACCTCAAATGAAAAGAAAAACCTGCAACAGCCCCTGCTTGAGACCTGTCAGCTCCAGAGGTTTTCTTGAAGCATTCATTGGGAAGGCTTTTAAATTTCCAATGTAAAATGGGAATTTGCAGGTCCTAGGGTTCCTTTCGTCTCCTTATCCAGCTTGTTTCCTCAAAGCACTGCACACAGTTCCATTTACTGTGGGGCAAGGCAGTGTTTTCCTGTGGCTGAGGGTTGAACCAACCTCCCACAGTCCCTCAGCAAATTCCCCAAAGTCCTCCCAGGGTCAGCCTCCTTGGGCTGCCCACACCTTGATTCAGTCAAGTCCTCAATTAGGTGTAAAAGCCATTATTCAGGGTTTCAGGCCCTGGCACAGGTTGCCCAGAGAAGCTGTGGCTGCCCCATCCCTGGAAGTGTTCAAGGCCATGTTGGGCTGGGCTTGGAGTAACCTGGTCTAGCGGAAGGTGTCCCTGTCCATGGCATGGAATGAGATGAGCTTTAAGGTCCTTTCCAACCCAGGCCATTCTGTGATCCCATAATTCTCCAGTAATTATTATCAGCTCATCCTCCCTTCACAATGCTCTGCACTGGCTGCCCAGGCTCCCTGTGCAGTCCACAGAGAGATGAGGCACTTCTGGATGAGGAATTAATTTTCCTATCAGTTAGGTGGCAATGCTGGAGGTCCTGCTCTTTAACATGATGTCCCAAGTCTGAAGAGACAAGTGAGCACCCTCACCCTCATCCCTTCCCACGGTGCATCTCCCAAGAGCCACCACACTCCTCTAAATCTGGTGCCTACAATGCCAAGAACCTGTGGGAGAGCTCAAAGCCTTGGATCAGCCCTCCAAGCACACCACTTTGTTAGGATGCAAGACAGACAACACACTGTCCTCCTTTAACACCTTTAGTCACACTTTTCCGTGAGCAAATTAGCACTATCTCCATGTCTGCCCACAGTGTGCCCAATTCTGCCTGATCATCCCTCCCAGGGCAAGGAGCCAGAGGATAAACACCAACACCAGTGCTCCCAGAGACCTGCATGGTTGCTCACAGGGCTGATGCTGTTATTTCCACAACCATTGGAAATTTGGCTTTCTCAGGGGCTCAGAGGCTCGGAGAAGGGCTGCAGAGTCACCTCATACAGAGTGTGTGCTGCACCTGGTCCTGCTGAAACAATGCAGGAGAGGAACATGAGGTTGGGGGGAGCATGGATTTGCTTAGAAGGACCAATGCAAATGGCTGCTCTTTCCCAGGAGATGCTGCCAGTGGAGCTGCTGGAGAGAGTCCAGAGGAGGCCATGGAGATGCTCCAAAGGCTGGAGCATTCTGCCATGGAGCCAGGCTGGAAGAGCTGGGGGTGTTCAGCCTGGAGAAGAGAAGGCTTCAAGGAGACCTAAGAGCTCCTTCCAGCAACTGAAGCAGCTCCAGGAAAGCTGGAGAGGGACTTTGGACAAGAACCTGGAGGGACAGGACAAGGGGCAGTAGTTTCCCACTTCCAGAGGGTAGGGTTAGATGGGATATTGGGAAGGAATTCTTCCCTGTGAGGCACAGGTGTCCCAGAGAAGCTGTGGCTTCCCCATCCTTGGAAGTGTCCAAGGCCAGGTTGGATGGAGATTGGAGCAACCTGGGCTAGTGGAAGCTGTCCCTGCCCATGGCAGGGAGATGGAATGAGATGATCTTTAAGACCCCTTCCAACCCAACCCAACCCATTCCATGATTCTCCAGTTCTGTGGCCCAGCTGTCAGTCTGGTGCTGCCAGTGGGCGCATGGCGAGAAAATACCACGATGGTGTTTGAACAAAAGCCAAATAAATCTGTGGCTGTTCCAGGAAATTGTATCCAAGCCTTTGCCTGTGCTGTGCTGAGGGGCAAAGCAGCAAGCTCTTGAGCTGATGTGAGGCAGAGAAGTTGGGAAAGGAGAATGGAGAAGGGAAATATTCCTGCACAAGCAGAAATGTAATACACTGAACACTCCTGAATCCTGCTACGCTGAGGGACGTGCTCAGCAGTCTCTGCGTGGGAGGGTGGCAGGATTGAAGAGGAGGGCACTGCACACTTACAATACATGCCATTATATGGTTTTCTTTAGAATTACGGATCTTTTAGCAGTCGATGCTTCAATAAACACAGATTTACCTTCTCACCAGGGACTGGAACGAGGCACAGCACCTCATACCTGAGCCAGCAAAGCACTGCGGGAGCTCAGTCTTAAATACCTATTCACAATGGATAAGAAATAAGGTGTTATCATGGATTTGGGTCTGTTAGTTGCACAGCAGAAGACTCACGGAGCCAGCAGTTGGATCATAGAGTCATAGAAGGGTTTGGGTTGGGAGAGACCTTTAAGGGCCATCTGGTCACCACCTCCTACCATGGAGTGCAAGAATAGAGTGGTCAACAAAACCAAAAAATTACAATGTGTAGGAAAGTGACTAGAGAAACTAAAGAAAGAGAAAAAGCACAGCTGGACATGGAAAATATGTCTTCAGGAACACTAGGCCTCTTTTAAAGCAGAGGCTGTAGGACTGTTCAAATGATGCAGGAATGGAAAACACAGTCAATATTAACTCTGTGTTTGGGAAACAAAGGTGAATTAAGTAATTCCTAGGAGAGATAAAGCTCTCCTAAACCATTAGCATCCATGCTTATATCTAATGTGGCCAAACAGCACCAACCAGCCCAAAGCTGGGCACAGATTTCTGGGCTCTGCTGCTTGTTTTGAGCAAAGCTCAGGCTGCCACATCCAGATGGAAAGGGCTCCCTCCCACCACCATTGCCAACCAGCAGTGAAGATGACCTAGTTAACAACAGAACGGTCAGCATGATAGAGGGCCCAGAAGGCAGGGCTCATCTGGAATTAAATTAAGAAATAATTAAAGGATGTAAGTTCTAATTAAAGTCAGCCGGTGTGTCTTGGTGGAAGAGATCTTGTCAGATGAGCTCGATGTCACTCTTTAATGAACACACGCTTCCAGGAAAAGGCCCCTTATACCTCACTGCTGCACAGGCAGAGCTCTAAGTGCTTCCTGACAACCTGATTTCAGAAGATGGGACTGTACAGCACCAATAAAGCACATTAAAGAGATTTAGAGCCGCCTGACAGGTCTCACACAGGAGTTGTCAATGGGGAATCATTAGTGAGGCTCCAGGGGGAACATGCCAGTCGATATTTCCATCGATGATCGAGACGAAAATACAAAATCCTCACTCAAAAAATTAGCAGATGACAAGAAGATTGATGTAATAGTAAATATTGATGAGGAGAGAGGGAAATGTGGGCTGCTTGGTAATGTTGAGCCCATTCAAACAGTGTACGTGTTAATGCAGCCCAGGACGGGATGACGCAGCTACAGAGAGTGATTTCAGGCCATATTTATGAACAGGGACTGGATCCCAGACAAGAGAGAGCCTCCAGGAAGGCTCAAGGGTCACCACGGGTGAGCAGCCCAGCACAAGGCTCTAATGTGATGCTGTGATGAAAAGAGCTGATGCAGCTCTTGGGGGAGCTCCATGTACTGCACTGCTGGGGCTGCCACTGCCACTCCTGCAATTAAGGTGCCCACGTTGAAAGGGGACACTAAAACAGCAGAGCCTGGAGGGATGAATCACAGAATTGATCTGAGGGATGGAGATAATATCTTGCTCTGAAAGATTTGAGCTATGTTGAGTTTATTGATAAAAAATCTGCCACCCACCTAAAACCAGAGTGGTGCCAAGTGCTTTTATCCAGCGAGACATGCCAAGAGGCAGGGACTGGGAGATGGAGTCCAACAAGTTCTGGTGAGTTTTGGGTCAGGATTAGATGCCTCTCAGGGATGTTAAGAGGCTTAGACAACTCTCAGAAGGCAACCACAACCTCTTCTGGAGCTCGTGGGCAACATTTATATCCCTGCAGAACACGGGAGGCCAAAGGAGGGATCTAATAGGCCTTTTCTTACCTAAATCCCACCCAAATGAAACCCAGCAGATAACTGGCACTCCAGGGCTAAACCCTGCCATGCACCAGGGCAAAGACTCAGGAGCTGTGCTGAATGGCTTTAAACTGACAGGTTTAGATTTGGTATTAGGAAGAAATTCTTCCCTGTGAGGGTGGGCAGGCCCTGGCACAGGTGCCCAGAGAAGCTGTGGCTGCCCCATCCCTGGAAGTGTCCAAGGCCACGTTGGATGGGACTTGGAGCAACCTGGGCTGGTGGAAGGTGTCCCTGCCCATGGCAGGGGGTGGAACAAGATGATCTTCAAGGTCATTTCCAACCTTAACCACTCTGTGATTCTATGAGGGAGCACCAGCCGTGGAGCAATGAGGAGCTGGGGAGGCACTAAGCTCCTTGAAGGTTCCAAGCTACAAGTCTGGCTGGCTATGAGAAGTCCCCATCAAGTCTCATGCCAGAAGCAAAGCATGAGGGAAAGGATTCCTCGGTCTTGGAGAAATCCCAGCAGTGATCGCTGGCTGAGCAGCTCAGGAAACACCTCAACCCACTTCTCCGTCTTGGTACTTGGCTGTGGGACCAGTGGCTGTTGTTGGTGGGAGAGTTACCTCCCAAGGCTAAAGCATCTCTGTGTTGACTCACTGCAGCAAACACTTTGCTCTCTTGCTTAGGGGAGACCACAGTCTTGGTTATTGGTTAAAAAATGCCCATCTTCCTACATTCAATTCCCTCTCGATGATTAATGCTGAGCGCTGCAGTCATGGCAGGGCTGCAGCTGGTGCTTAGGTGGCTCCTGTGCCAGGCTCAGCACTGAGCTGGCAGCATCGGCCTCCCATCACCAGAGGGGGAGGCAGCCCCACGTTCAGAGAGCAGGGCAGGCAGAGGCCATCACAATGTCCCCACCAAAGGCCCAGGGATGCCCAGTGACCAGGCATGGAGGGGCCGTGCCCACTGTGGTCCCTGGTTTCAGAAGAGGCAGCAAGGAGAGGCACCCCATGGTGAGTGAGGGGTCTTGTCCTGCCTTGGGGCACCACAGTGGGACAGGGGCTGAGCACCAGCCCCAATCCCAGTGGTTATTTTCTGGGGACAGAATCCCATCGGTGCTGTTGGGAGAGTGCCCAGCACAGGGGAACATGAACTCTTTGGTTGGGAACATGAACAGGAAGCAGTGCTGGAGACAGGGAAGCAGGGACAGGCAGGTTTTTAAATGGACTGGAACTGTAATTACAGGGAGGGGAAAAAAACCCCATCCCTGCTTTAGTTTAAAGAAAGGGGCTGGGGGAATTGGAGAAAAAAGCCCTGCAAGTTTCTATGACAACTGGCACAGTGAGAGCCCACACTGCAACCTCACTTAACACGTTAAAAGCTGCACAGAAAACAATGAAATCCAAAACTTTACTCTATGGAAGGCCTAAGAGGGCCAGTCCCAGCCAGAGAGCAGGCACACAGCAAGGGGCTGGCCCAGTGGTGCCATGGCCTGGGCACCCAGAGCAGGGTGAGTTCAGCCAGCCCTGAGAACTCCTCCTGCTGTCCCCTGGGCTCCAGGGACCACTAAAACCAAGCAGTCCTTGTCTTGACCTCTCTTGAGCCAAGATATTTAATTTTGGTTATCAAGAGCATCTGTGTTCTGCAAAACCATGGATACAGAAGTTTGGGTTGGAGATGCCCTTAAAGATCATTCTGTTCCACCCTCTGCCATGAGCACAACCCAGAGGGTGGTGGGCACTGAACATGCTCCCAGGGCCTGGTCACAGTCCCAAAGCTGACAGAGCTCAAGGAGCATTTAGACAATTCTCTGAGGGACTTTTGGGGATGGGCCTGTGCAGGGCTGAGGGTTGGACTCGATGATCCTTGTGGGTCCCTTCCAGCTTAGCATATTCTGTAATTCTGTGATTCTGTGGCCTACCAGACACATAATGCAGTGCTGCCCTCCCAGGCTGCCTGGGTAAGAGCAGGACAGCCAGACCCTTAGCACAGGGCCCTGCTCACTTCACTGGGTATGAACTGGAAGCAGTTTTCCAGCTTCACAAGCAAATAGCAATATTAGCCTGGGCAAAGAGCCCACATGCCACAGGGCAAACCAGCGGGGTGATGGCTCCTCCATGCCCGGGCTTCTGCCAGATCCCTGCCAGCACTGCTCCTCATCAGGGCTGTGTCCTGCTCCCTCTGCAGCCACAGAGGAACAGCCACAGGACTCATCCAAAGCCACCCTCTGCCATGCCATGAGATACCTCTGACTGTTCATGCCCACTTTTGCTAATCCCCACCTCCCTGCTACTCCCACTGCTCAATCCTGCTTCTCCGAACAGTCCACTCCCAAGCTTCTCATGGTCAGCTTTGCTCTCCATTCCCAGACTGGAATTCATTGAATGACCCCGTTTCTCCAAAGTGCCTTTTCAGGATTCCCTTCCTTTCCCAGCGCTCCAAGAGGATTAAAGCTCCTTCACCTGCCTGGAGTTCAGACTCTGAATCCACTGTCCAAACTCTAGGGGAAATACTGTTTAAGTTTGCTGTACAGTCTCACTGGCTCAGCCCTCCTGCTCAGATACCCTCCCCAGCCCTGGAATCTTCTTGAATTATGTTGTGTGTAAAGGAGTTCACTCCCAAATCTCCAACTGCCTTAGCCAGGATTTGGGGTTAGAAGCATGAGCCCATGTTCATGATCCCTTCTGGGTGGCTCCACTCCCCTTCAGCTGCCAATCTGCACCCATCCCACAGACCCCAACACCTCTCTTCCACCCTCCACTGCTCTGGTCATCCCATCCCAGAGATGCTGGTGATGTCATTTCATCCTTTCCTCCAACTAAAGCTGGGAGAAGCATTCTCCAACCCTGTGGAGGTGGTTTTTGGGCAGTTTCTGGCAGTGTTTGGTATCCATGGCTTCAGTACAGAGAGGTGGACTTGGCATTGCTTCCCATACCCCACCACTCCCTGGCATCATCGGCATCATCTCTTCCTCCCTACTTTCCATGTGTGTCCTCCTCCCACTGCTCAGCATTTGGAACCTGAGCTACCTGCTGAGCATCCCAGAACGACTCTCAGCCACTGCAGAAGAAGTCAAACATGGCCTATATGTGTGTGATTATCATCATTACCAGAGCAATAATGTCTGAGTGAAGGAGGCAACGAAATGAACACCCGGCTCAGAACACATCGCGCTTATTATGATGGCCCTTAATGCTTCCAAAATGTAAATACTGATTTCTAGATGCCTAAAACCACCACGGTTTTACAAGATAATGATTCAGCAAGGAAACACTTTCATCTGAGTGCTGGCACAGAAAGGTTTGAGTCGGGGAGATGAAATGTTCTGCTGTAAGAAGGAGGGTGACAAGGAATTAGCTGCAGAGACAGCTCAGTGTAATGACTGCGAGGCAAAACAAACAGGAGCTGCTGCTTTCTGGGAGGTGGTTTCAAAGGTTCCTTGTGTGTTTACACATCTGAGGCCAGAGGACAGAAAGCAGGGGCAGCCTTTAATCTGAGATGGAGACAGATCCACCTGAAAGGGCTGCAGGATTCTGCCGGAGCAGGAACAGGCTCCGAGACAGCTGGGCTCTCCAGCATGGCCACATCGTCCCAAGGGACGGGAGGAGCAGATCAATGGAGAACATTTTGTGTCACTACAGCTGTGTCTCTCTTGACACCTCAAAGTGCCTGGCAGATATTCACTGCTCCCAAGTGACAGCTCTCTTGACAGCTGAGCATCGCTCTCGGCACAGGAGACAGCATGGGGAGGGACACAGGCAGCTCCCACTGCAAATCAGTGACACTTTAATTAAGCCCAGGTATTTCAGTCTGCATTTGCCAGGGGTTTTATGAGTGTTATTACTACCAACGGTTCTTCCTGGTTTGAAGAAACTGAGTTCCAGTTGATGCCTGACATTGAAGAGCAAATATGTGCCTGGGGGAATTAGCAAACACACCGGACAACCTCAGTTCCTGTCAAGATACTTCCACTCAGCCCTGCTAGGAGAGTTATTACCTCCTGTCTCAGGAGAGTCTATTCCTGTCTCTGAGCAAGGTGTCCCTTGGTCCTCAGCTAGTGCCTCCTTGCTTGGGAAAACTGCCTTGACAGAGCAGTCAAGGCCTTCTGTTAGAAGCTTGGAAGAATCTTTGGAAGGCTGGATATTCTAACAGTTGTATGAGCATCTTCCAAAACTGGAGTGAGAGAGGAGTGAGCAGTTCAGGGGCTGGACTCATCCCACCTGATGTTTCTACCCTGATCCTTACAACTCTGGTCAGATCCCAGATGGAACAGGGCAGCAGCCAGGGTTGCAATGGGAGATGCCCAAACTGCATCAGATGAGAATTATTAGGGTGGGATGTATTAACCTGACATCTGAACCACCTGCTTTGGAAACACAGGAAAGCGTCTGTCCCCGTTCACATGGAATGGCTGGAGCAGCTGGGGTAGGTACCTGTGCAGATTTTGACTCACAGCTGGACTTGGGGCCATTCCCAACTCACCAGGCTCCTCTCCCAGATGTTTCTGCTGTGGGAGCTCTTTGTGTGCCTGTTCTTCCTTGGCTGGTCTCTACCCCTTTCAGTTCTCTTAAGCTTTTCTTAAGATTAATTCTTCAGCCTTCTCAATTTGGGCTGTGTCCCTCCATTTAACACAGAAAGAGGGAACATCACCTTGCAGACTAAAAGCCTGGAGTCCCAATTCCTGACATGGGCCAGCTCTTGCAGGAACATCCTTAAGCATGGTCACTGAAGCCCTTGGAAGCAGAAGTCCCTCTCCCAGAGTGGGCAGCAGCAGCGTCACAGCTCCAGTGGCTCCCTCCTGGGTACCTCTGAATTCCCACAGTGGAGATCCACCTTCATTACACCTGTCAGTGTGCTTTCCACTCCATATTTGGGGCAACCTAGCAGAAGATCTGTACCTTAAAATCTCAGGGATGACTGGGTGGAGGGGAAAAGCCATCAAAGGCAGGTGGGTGAGGGTGGACACCTCTCCATGCCCTTGATGAGCATGCCCTTGATATTTCAGGCACTTAGGGAACACCCAGCTGCTGGCTGAGACAGACTGATGGTAACTACGGAGTGAGGACAGCATTTCCATTTCTGAAGGGAAGAGGCAATAAAGGAGGGAACTCAGGGTGACACAAAGAAACTCAGCTGATGGAGTACCTGATGCCCAGGGAGGAGTAGGAGGACACCCAATCAGAGGAAGCTGAACATGGCAGGAATAGAGCAAGGGTCACTCCCAGGACAGGTGCTGACAAAGCCCACTGCTGAGATTTCTGGCATGTGTGTCTTTCCTATTTCCATAACCTACACCTGCTGTGAGAACCCCAAAGCCCTGACCTGAGAGCAAGGCTGCTCTGACCCCACTCCCACAGCTCAGGGCTTTGGTGGCAGGTGAATCACTGCCTTGGAAGCCAGAAAAGGAAAAGCAGAGGCACAGTCGAGTTTGCTCTGGCACATGGGAGCTGGAGGACCAGCCACCCACTGTCAGACTTCTCTCAGATCAACAGCCTTGCCACACAGATGTGTCCATGAACCAGCACAGCTCAGCTTAGCTCTGACAACCAGCTGCTTCCCATGTTCTGGCTGCTTGCCACCACCTTGCCCAGGGCTTGGGGAACTGAATCCGGGCTGTGGAGCTGCTGCAGAAGAGCTGAGCTCCCCCAAGTTCTTGGCAGATCCATCAGACCTCTGGCAGTTTCCAGGGGGGAGGAGCAGCTCCAGCCCTGGCAGAGAGTGAAGGGTCCATAAAGCAGCTGGTCCAGCCTTGCAGATGGGTTGCAATGGCAACGGTGCCCGTGTCAGCCAGCGGATCAAAAAGCCAAATGGGTTGGGGGCAGCGGTACCCGGCCACATCATGGCCACAACCTTACCAGTCACAACCCAAAACAGCCACTGAAGAGCACAAATAGGATGGGCATTAACCAGTGTTAGGATTAGCCAGGTCACAGCTCGTATCACAAGCTGCTGAGCCAAACCACCGAGGACCCATGGCCTCGTGGCACAGAGGGACAAGCACCCATAAGACACTCTGTATCTCCAAGACCTCCTGCACCAGCATCCACCACTCTGACCCAACAGCTCCACACCTTCAGCGAGATGGGAAGCCCATGTTCTCCCACTCAAGGTAGGAAAACATTCTTCATTTCTCAGAGAAGATGAGTTATAAATGTAGCACCACAAATTGTTGCTACCTACCGCCAAAACCACCCCACAGGAAATCCGAACAGTCAAAGCTTTTTACATATTTCCTCCAAACCTCTTGCTTAAAGCCTCTCCAAGGCTTCAGCTGGAATAGACACACTGGAGATGCTTCAATCTGTTCTAAGCCTGCTTGTCAAAACACAGACTCTTCACATGCACACAGCACCACTACAGAAAGGAGCACTGAAATCCTGGACAGCTGTTGGGAGAGGTCACAGAAACACGACAATGAGTCCTTTGCCAAGTGTGTGTTCATTTCATTGTTGCATCCACAATGACTCCATAACCTCCTGCGATATTCCTCTGATCTCCCAGAAAGCCATACAGGATTAAACAGCCTGGGAAATGTCTCTGGGTGTATTTTCACAAGTCTGTGGTCTTGGAAAGCTGGTGAGCTGCACTGCCTTGGGGTGAGTGGGCAGAGGAGCTCCCTGAAATCAGACTTTTCAGTACAGAACTAGGAACCAACATCGAGCTTTCAAAACTTTTGGTGACATAAAGAGAGACCAGCAGATAAATGAAGAACATGCACACACACACACTTGCTCTCCCATCCAAGACAGCGAGCAGCCAGGTCTGTACAATGCTCTGTGACACAGCCTGCCATGCCTGGACACACTCCCTCTGATGCCTAACTTGGCCCAAGGATGCCGCCATGCTGCTCACACTGCTGGGATGCAGCACTGCAGGAACCCTTTGGAAAGCAGCAAAGGGCAAAAGGATAGTGACTTAGGAGAAGAAATTTCCTCAGCCCCATTCCTTCTGAATTTTCCAAAGCCATGCTCCTCTGACAATCCTGCCTGTCAGAGTACTGTCCTGCAACTCCAAATCCACCTGTGGCTTCTTTGTCAGAAGAAAGGTGATAAACTAAAGACCTTCACTCCCACAATCAGAGGAGGAGCAACAAAAGGTCCCCCACACAACATGCTCAGCAGTACAACACCCAATTCAGTGTCAGGGCAGAACCCAGCCCCTCAGAAGGGAGAGTCTGCCACTATCCAAAAAATGATGGTAACAAGCCCATCCTTCCAGCAGACACAACCTTCTTGCCTCAAAGGTGCTATGCTGGGGCAAGACTCTGTTTCCTGGTCCATGCACTAATTAACCAATTGCTCATATTACTGGGGTGGTTTGCAGCGACTTTGCTCATGTCCACAACTCCAAAGAGCCTCTTCCCCTCCTCTCAGCCTGTGGCTCATCACACTGTACGGAACACAAGGGATGGAGGACGACAGGCATCAACGTCAGAGCGTGGCTGTGGGGGACGTGCGTCAAGAGCAGCCCATTGTGACACGGAATGAAGCCCTTTGATTCTCCAACGCAGCTCAGCTGTGCAAACCAGGAGCAGAGGGACCCAGAGGTGGGAAAGGTCAGCCCTGCTCCCGGCTCTGTCCCTCAGGCTCAGCCAAGCTGTCACGGTTCCTTCTGACCTGATTGAGCCATTTGCATATGCCCCGAAGCCAGGATGACTGACAGCCCTTCCACTGTTATCCTCACTTGTGTAATTGCAGCAGCTATTCTTGTACATAGAAATGTCTAATCTTAGCCAGGCACGGAGCTGCTGGGGAATATGGACCAGCCGGGAATTTCCATGCAATTACTCACCACTGCTACTGGCACTTACTTTGGCTGGTAGAAGTCCTTCTTGTCCGCTGACCCCAGGCTCTGCAAGACACAAAAGACAGTTGTATTTATTTTTAAACCATTTGCCAAGCAAGTACCATTGATGAGGATGTGTGGGGGGCAGAGACAGGCCATGTCTATTATTCTTCTGCTCTGTGGGTCTGGGTGGGCTGGACAGGAGAGCTTGGACCTCCAGCCACCCAACAACTGTAGGCAAAGCCCACAGCAGCCAAGGATGGAAAAACAGAGTTAAGGCAGAGGTGAGGGGATGCATTAGTTATGAACCCAATGTGTTCAGACCTGTCTGTGAGTCCTGCAACCTGCAGAAGTGTGGCACCTTGTGTCAGGAAAGGACTGATGTCCTTTTGAGTCTGCCCAGCTGAAAAGAGGACAAAGTGCAGGGTTTTGTGGAGGAACCAAACTGCCAGAGACTCTCTGGCAGGGCAGAGGCTGAGCCCCAGACCCACAGTTCCCCCCAGGAGCAGGACCATAAAATCCTTCTGCCAAGAAAACAACATCAGACCCCAAGCACTTGCAAAGCTGGGAAGCAGAGGCAGCTCCAGGCAGCTCCAATGGTTGCTCAGGTTCCCATGTGCCATCAGCTCCACCTCCAGCATTATCTGGTAGAAGTTTGAGAGCACCACAGATGGGCTGCCAGGGTGTCAGGGTCCCCTGGAAGACCCCAGCCCAGCTGATCCTCTCCATGTGGACCCTGGGGGCGATGGGCACTCCACAGACCCCAATTCAGGTGCAAGGCAGGGCATGTGCACAACATACACAGAGAGCACAGGCACAGCACTGGGACAGCAGGTGTGTCTCCACACATGTCCCAGTCCCTGCTCCGAGGCCCCCCTCTCTGAGAACAGGAGGGTCCCAGCACTGTGGGATGAGCAGGGACAGGCTGTGCCTGGCACAGCGAGATGCTCATGGCCCTGGCACAGACAGACACAGACCCACCGAACCTGGGTGTCAGCAAAGCCGTCGCACCTCCTCAGCCCTCTCCTCCTCCTCCTCGTCTCGGGGGTTATCCTTGTCCTTGCCCCGTGCTGGCCGGGGCACGGTGGGCAGCAGCGTGTGCCAGGGTGGTGCAGGCTCGCGGGAAGCCCGCTCGGGCTCCGGGGAGGCTGTTGCAGTTTGGCTCCGTGGTTGCCAGGCAATGCCGAGCTCCGACTGGAAACAGCGGGAGCAGCGGGGCCGAATGCTAATCAGGGCCGCAGGAGCGATCCCAGCGCTTCCCCTCGCCAGCCAAAGCCATCGGGAGCTCCCACCCCGGGGCTGAACAGCAGGAAGGGAGAGGAGAGCCCCAGCTTTTAAAGCAAGCAGGGATCCACTGTCACCAAATCGTCCCCCAAAAGGGAGCTCTGGCCAAGCAAGTGAGATGAGGACATGGTTTGGTGATGGCCAAGCCTTGCCTTGGCACAGAGATGTTGGTCGGTCGCTGGCACAGTGGGGAGGCTGCAACCACCCCACAGCGTAGGCTACGTGGGTCTAGGTGTGTGTCACCCTGCAAACAGCCTTCTCAGCACTATTGAAACAACACCTGGAAAACCTGCACCCTGCACAGCCAGACCCTCCACCCAGCTGTGGCTGAGGTCCATGGGAAAAGCTCCAGTCAATGCCATAGACAGTGGAAAACTAAGATTTTCGATACCTGGGATAAAACAATGAAGCATTAACTTTGCAGAGAGATTAATCCTTCACACACAATAAAGTGGGCAGTGATCGTAGTAATGATGAGCCAAAGTTACTGATTTTTAAAGCCTAGCAAGAAAATAGCAAATAAGGAGGAAAAGCAGAATTCCAGCAACGTGTCCAAGGAATTTGGACTGGAGCAAGACCTGAAACAGGGTTATTGCCCCTGCACTGCCTTTTGCCTCCTTACTCTCTTCCCAGAAGAGAACAAGACAGTGCCCAGCAGGCAGATGGAGTTACACAGGTCCATCCCACCACATTGAATTTCTCTCTCCCAAGCAACCACAAAACCAAGGTGGCCATGGATCCAGAGGTCTCCAGAAGAGTGTCAGGAATCACTGGTGAATGGAAGAGAGCTTGTGGGAGGACTTTCCAAGGGAAGGGATATCACAATATCCTGGTAAGAACTGGTTCAGAGCACTGCGAGAGCTCAGAGCAGAATCTGGGAAGACCCTCCCAATCAGGGGTTCACTAATGGCTTGAAGAGATTAATGAGGAATCACGTAGGGAATGGGTGATGGGAGGCTGAGGGCAGGACTGAGCCTGCTGTGATGTCACACACGAAGGGACAGCAGCATGGGCTGGGACAGTGCCACCAGCCACCGCCTCAGCCCCACTGTCCTGCAGTCTCAGCATCCCCCAGAGGAGAAGATTTGGGAAAAGTAGCCAAGGGAAGGGCAGGATGTAAGGAGGCAAAGGGAACACACAGCATGGATCTTAGGGAAAGTGTCCTGGCACTGGGATTGAACAGGGTTTCCAGGGGGAGGGATAAGGAGGTTTTACAACGCTCACTAAGGAAACTAGTACAGAAGGGGCAGCTCCTGGCCTTACTTTGAGCTGGGATTGGCTTTTCTTTCCCTGCCTCTGCCTGAAAATCCAGGAACTGAAAGAAGCAGATGAGCAAAAGGGGGCCTGATGTTTTCCCATGCCTTCTGGGAGGAAAGATCAGTTCCTCCTGAACTGAGAGGGCTTTTATCTATGCAAGTAAACAATAAAAGCTCAAATGCTTGCCTGTGTGTGTGCAGTGCTCTTGGATGGTCTCCAGGCTTCCAGAGCAGTGTCTGCTCATGGCTCCTGTGCAGCAAGGCATAGATGGCAACTCCAGAGAGGCATGGCTGCAGTGGGATGGCTCAGCTCCCAGAGAAAGGTGGGAGGCCCACAGGATCCCAGAGAGCCCCTGCTGATGCTCAGGATGCAGGGCAGCCTCTGGCCTTCCTGGGATGGAGGGAGTGGAGCATCGCCTGCTTCAGAGAGTCCCTTGTGAGCCCCAAGCCCTCAGCGTGAGTCACCTCCAGTGGGACCTGCTGCTTCTCACTTGCTCACTTCATTGATGACTCAGGGTTTAGGAAGCACAGTTTAAATCCCTTAATGAAATAATGGAGAGAGTAATTTTTATCAGCCTGCCTTTTTAAAACAAATACCTCAAGCGAGGCTTGTGCCCATCTCCACCCTTTCTTCCCAGAGACTGTGGGCATGGGCAGCATGGAGGCCCTTGGTGGGGCAAGAACAGTCCCTGCTGCCCTGGCACATGGTACTGGGCAAAGCAGATACCAAAAGCTACCAGCTTATCCCCTCCTTCTCTCTACTGTTCATGCTCCTGCTGCCAGCAGGGCCAGGAGAGGAAAGTGGGACATCAAGGTGCTGCCCCAGATGATGGACATGCCAACCCTGGAAGTGTTCAAGGCCAGACTGGATGGGGCTTGGAGTAACCTGGTCTAGTGGAAGATGTCCCTGCACATGGAATGGCATGGAATGAGAATGTCTTTAAGGCCCCTTCCAACCCAAAGCATTCCATGGTTCTATGATTCTGTGGCCCCAGAGCCTGGCAGTGCCCCCAGTGCCTCTGTCCCTGCGCGTGTGCCTCTGAGCACCTGCCCTTTGGGATGGGGCTGGGCATCATCTTGGGTCAATTTTCTCTGGAGAGAAACCAATCACAGGAGCAGAGACAGCAGCAGAAGGGGACACTGATGCCAAGCCCACAGTGCCTGGGTACCAGGATGTTGTCTGCCAAGGAGCAGTGCTTGCCTGCTGATATGGTTAAGAAAATGTTGTCTCAAGGTCGTTGTCATTTCCATCACTATCCTCTGCCTCTCCCCACACAAGAACACGTGAGCTGGGCTCACACTGCCCTCACTCTGGTTATGGGATGTCTCTGTGTGATGCTCAGAGCCCTTTGCTCTGGCAGGAAAGCCCAACTTTAATGCTGGAAGTGCAGCCTCACAGAAAACCCTGTGAGGGAAAGGGAAGGCAACAGGACACCAGTTTTCCTGGGGGTTTTAGAAAAAGAAAATCACAGAACAGGTTGAAAGGAACCTTAAAAGCTCATCTCATGACAGCCCCCTGCCATGGGCAGGGACACCTTCTACTAGCCCAGGTTGCTCCAAGTCCCATCCAACCTGGCCTTGGACGCTTCCAGGGATGGGGCAGCCACAGCTTCTCTGGGCACCCTGTGCCAGGGCCTCACCCACCCTCACAGGGAAGAATTCTTTCCCAATATCCCATGTAACTCTGCTCTCTGGCAGTGGGAAGACATTCCTCCTTGTTCTGTCACTTCAGGTCATTGTCCAAAGTCCCTCTCCAGCATTCCTGGAGCCTCTTTAGGCACTGGAAGGGGCTCAAGATCTTCCTGGAGCCTTCTCTTCTCCAGGCTGAACACCCTTGGCTCTCCCAGCCTGGCCCCAGGGCAGAGGTACAACTAAACCAAGCCAAGCTGAGAGGCCAGCCTAGATTTACCAGCCATAAGGACCCATGTTGAGGTTCTCCAAAATCACCTCTGCCAGGGTGTCAAAATGCAGCCTCCCAAAGCAGCAGCGCAACACCCAGCGGCATCTGGGCCTGTGCTAGGGCTTGTCCAGTGGCATCAAAACCAGTGGACCAGGGAGAAGATGTTTCATCTTCCTGGTGGCGTTCCCAGCACTGCCCTGCCCAACCCTCCTGTGGCGCAGGGTGACTGCAGGGACACGCTGGTGACAGCCCAGCTCCCTTCAGCACTGAGAAACAGGCTCCTTGTGCACCTGAGTCTTTATGCAAAGTGTTAAAGACATTTGTGGGGGTTCATCTCCACCTAAAACACATGATTTTCTTAGGATTTTCCAAGGGCTTTGCAAACCTGTTGGCACTAGTCCAGAGTAGGACAAAGGCTGGAGCCCCTCTGCTCTGGAGCCAGGCTGGGAGAGCTGGGGGTCTTCAGACAGAAGAGAAGGTTCTGGGGAGACCTGAGAGCCCCTTCCAGTGCCTAAAGGGGCTCCAAGAGAGCTGTAGAGGGACTCTGGACAAGGACCTGAAGTGCCAGGACAAGGGGGAACGTCTTCCCACTACCAGAGGGCAAGGATAGATGGGATATTGGGCAGAAATTCTTCCCTGTGAGGGTGGGCAGGCCCTGGCACAGGTTGGGCAGAGAAGCTGTGGCTGCCCCATCCCTGCAAGTATCGAAGTCCAGATCGGATGGGACTTGGAGCAACCTGGGCTAGTGGAAGGTGTCCCTGCCCATGGCAGGGGGTTGGAACGAGATGGGCTTTAAGGTCCCTTCCAACGCAAACAATTCCTTGATTCTCTGAATCTGGGCCAACATGTGTGCCTGAATTTGTTCACTTAATATCACTATTGAAGCACTAACTAAATAATTTTGCTATTTAAAGTCTACATTTAAAAGCTCCACTTACACAACACAGATAACCTCTCAGGCCAGCTTCCCCAGGTAAACTCATCTCCAGAGCCAGCCTTGCTGGTCCCTGGTCAGAATTAGCACAACATGCTGCAGACAGAAATGATGAGTGATACAAAGGAGTGTGTTGAATTCCAAAATTCAGCCAAGCTGGGGAGATAACAGACGCTGGGTTGGAAACAAGGATGCTCATGGAGGGGCTAAGACAGATACCTCTGTATTATTTATTTATTCCCGCCAGCAGACATCAATCCTGTTGTATTTTTTCCCCTCCTAAATGTTGCCAAGCATAATCTCAGCTCATCTTTTTTCTAGGCTGTGTCCCAGGGAGAATGAAGTTATTAGTGAGGCTGAAGAAGCCTCATGCAATTATTTAGAAACTACACCAAAATAATCCCTGAAGACCGGCGGCTGCTCACAGGTGGCAGCTCTCGAAGTCACACCAATAAAATCTGGCTCAGTAACTCCCAGAGTAATCAATGCCCACACAAACAAACCAGAGAAAAACTGAGGGATGAGTTATTTTTCCATGCTAAAAGAGGATTCTGCAAAACAAACTTGGGGGCCATCTCTGGCAGCAGGCTGTGCCCTGCCGTCCTGACCTGCTCACCTGTCTCAGCATCCCCGAGCCAGGCTCCTGAACTGGGCTGGGCACATTCCAGAGGCATTTGGGCACACAGGCAGGAGGTGCTTGGCTCCCAGAGCAGGACAGGGTTGGGGCACCAAGGCTGCACAGCCCATCCTCCCCATCCTGGCTTCCCCGCCTGGATCATGGTGGTTCTGCTCCCAGGCACAGCCATTCCTCAAGCTCTGTGTATCTGCAACATGCTGCAGTTATGAGTAATCAGGAGGTGATGCTTGACTGTCGGAAGGGGAAGAAAATGCAGAGCCTGGGATGCAAGTGGCTATTTGGAAGGAGGAGGAAGGCAATGCCAGCCCTAACCCCAGTCACCAGCACACCCTGAGCATGGGCTGGAGCAGCCCAGGGCTGGGCACAACATGCTCCCCATCTGGCTCCAGCCCTCTGCCATGGGCTTGGCAAGAAACCAAACGGCTGCAGGAATTCTGCCTCCTCCCTGGCACACACTGACTCCCCTCCATGGGATCCAGCACGCATCTCACCTGTTCCTAGCAATGGACCCCTTAAACAGCCCCAACTCTGCCAGTGGCCTGGGCTAAAACAGCCCTTGAACACCCCCAAAACATGAATGGAGGCCAAATGAACCCTCACATCCTCAAACCTGAATTTCAGGCTGGATGAGCCAGGTTGCTTAACCAGAAACAATGGTGGTAACTCCTGCCTCTGATACGGCTCCTAACCTGGAGAAAGCTCCAGGCCACCAGGCTGGTGGCAGCTCCACACCCCCAAAGCCCAGCCTGGAGGGATCCCACCTGGGTGCTGAAGTATGGGGGAGATCAAGGAGTAGAGAACAGGAGTATCTGATAAAGGTTCACACAGCGAAACAAAATGTGGTGGCAGGGAAAGGGTCGGGTGGGGCAGGCAGTGCTGCTCAGGTGGAAAGGGCTGGCTTGAGGGCACGAGGGAGAAGGACACATTCCCCTGGGAATAAGAAAAGGGTCTTTGTTGGAAGATGGCATTTCAACAAGGCCAAAGCACTGGTGGACCACGGGGAGCTGTGTGAGCCACCAGCGTGTACCAGCCCCAGCCTCTCACCATCATGATCTTGCCTTCTCCTGCCTCAACTACAAAGGCTCCAAGGAGGGGATGGTGATTCCCCACAGACCTGACCCAGCCAGGGGAGGATGCCAATGGCTCCAACATGTTCATTCTTCAGCAGTTACCTCATTCCAGCCAACTCTGGAGCAGGAGCCTAACCCAGCTATCACACCCACCGGCAACCAGCACTGACCCTGTGCACACACACAGGGTATTGATGCACATCCAAGCTGGGCTTTGAGTCCAATGGAAGGTGAAAAACAAGCTGGAAACTAGAGGAAAGAGGTTTGGGACCATTGAGTGGGGAAGGAGAAGGGAAACATGGCTATGCATGCACAGTACACTGAAGTAATGCAGAGAAAGGAACCAAAGCCCTGCAGCCACACCCCAGCAGAGCAGCTCAACCCACACTTGAGAACTGAAGGAGCTCCAGGCAGCTGACCCTGCCAGAGACACCACAGACCTACTGGGCAAGAGGTGCCATGTTTCAGTGGCTCCCTGGTGCCACAGCCTTGCTTAGACACCGACCTGACCCCAGCACTTCACAATGCCAGGAGTTGGGAACCACACTCAGGGGCTGAATGCTTGTCTCTGCTTGCTCACCCATCCTCATATCTAGGATCCAGGAGGTCAGACCTTGGTGTTTTATGAGGGGCTGAAACAACAGTATAAACTGTGTTCTATAGAAAATGGGGTTCATCTTGCCCCAGAGGGTGGTGGGCACTGAACAGGCTCTCCAGGGTAGTGGGCACAGCCCCAAGGCTGCCAGAGCTCAAAGAGCATTTGCACGATGCTCTCGGGGCCATGGTGGGATTCCTGAGGTATTCTGTGCAGGGCCAGGAGCTGGACTTAATGATCCTTGTGGGTGCCTTCGAGCTCAGGGTATCATGATTCTGTGGTGTCTCCAAGTCCCAGGACAGCAATGAGATGGGCTCTCCAGGACAGCAGCCCTGTTACCAGCCCCTCACTCCAGGGCATGTCTTTGCAGCTCAGCCTGGCCCTGCCAACAGGTTGTTCTCTTCAGGGCCAGGCCAAGCTGGAGCAGTGCCAAATTCCCCAACATCATTAATTCTGCTTCCTAGTCCTACTCCTCCTCTTTGGAGCTCAGCCTTACAGATACACTGCACAGGGCGGCATCGACCCCCATACACTTGTGTTGGACCAAGGAGGAAGGGAGCCAGGCCCCGGTGCTGGCACAGCTCCAGTGATCCCCCACCTCCCACATCACCTTCCACTCATCATTTAAAGCCACGCAACTGGTCTGGCTGCAGCACAGACCCTCGCAGTGACGTTGGGTTCCTCATCAGCTGGGTAGGGAGGACCAACTCTGTCCCCACCTGCCTTCCTGCAGAAGAAAAGCAACTCTGCCAACGAGCATCTGCCAACACCCCTCATTAAACAAGTCCATTTGCACTCCGTCCCTGCCTTCCCACTCCCTGGCAGCACCTCCCAACGCTGCTTTCCCCAGCTGAGCCTCTTCCCGGCTCACCCCCAACCCCCTCGCAGCTCACACCATGCTAAGGCTGACCCGAGCTCCAAAGCATTTCTTTCCCGACAGCTCATCCAGGAAACTTTGTTTTCCCCACTGCTGTTGTAGCACTGCACGCCTGCAGGAATTCAGCCATGCACACACAGCCACGCACACACGCACAGGCTCCGTGTCAGAGTCTCCTGTGGAAGGAGCTCCCGGAGCGGCGCCGGGACCAGCACAGCCAGACGCTGCACTTGCTGCTCCACGCAGCTCCTCCGGATGAAAGAACTTGTCAAATTGCTGGCAAAACCACCGGAGCTTGTAAACCTGCCAGCTCAACGGCACCCAGCGACACGCACGCACGGGCGTGGGCACCTGCGCTCCGCGTTTGCAGCGATCCAACCCTGCGGAGAGTCGGGGAGGGCGCGGGAGGTGCCGGGGGAGCCGCAGCCACCGGGCTGCACGGTCGCCTATCCCCAGTGCCACCCGTGGGCTGCACGGTCACCCATCGCCAGTGCCACCCGTGGGCTGCACAGCCACCCATCGCCAGTGCCACCCGTGGGCTGCACGGTCACCCATCGCCAGTGCCACCCGTGGGCTGCACAGCCACCCATCGCCAGTGCCACCCGTGGGCTGCACACCCTCCACTCTCCACCTTATTTCTCCTTCTTTCTCATGATTACAGCCTGCAAACTATTACAGTAACTCAGAGCACGTCAGGAAGGAGCTGTGCTTGGGCTTAAGTGTTTGCAGGATCAGGGCTGAGCTGTAGAGCTGAACATGCTGCTATTTATAGCGTGAAGCCCCGAGCACGGCACGCGCTGGAGGGGAGCGTGACTGGGTTTGTGTTCCTGCTAAAACCTGGTGGGTTTTCTTATTTTGCCTTATTTCAGGGATGTCAGCTGTCTGATCTCATAATTGCACTCATGTGCTGCCCAGTATTTACAAATTCTTGTTTTATTTTTGAATCTTTGGGCACACCAGCTCATGGAATCAGAGAGTGGTTTGGGTTGGAAGGGACCTTAAAGATCACCTTGTTCTACCTCCTTGCCACAGGCAAGGGCACCTTCCACTAGACCAGGTTGCTTCAAGCCGTGTCCAACCTGGCCTTGAATGCTTCCATCCTCCTACATGTTTATACTGGTTTATAGGTGAAGTTCTATATTTCATCACCAATAGAAAAAAATAAAAAAAGACATGAAAAGAGGCTGGCTCTGAGTAGTCAGCTCACAGCTCCCAGGGCCTGCAGCTAATTACACCCTGTCCTCCGGCGTGTACTTCACACGCGCCCGCAGCCTGGCTGGGTGTCAGGCAGCCTGACAGCAGCTCTGCTGCCAACCCTGCTAATTATAGCGTGGGGAGACAACGAGGGTGCCCTCCCTTCCCTTTCCTTCCCTCTCTTCCCTTCCCCTCCCATCCCCTCCTATCAGCTACTGCCTCCTCGACACAGAGGACCCACGGCAGCAGCTCAGGCTGGAAAAGACCTTTCCCTGAGGCAACCAGGATGGGCAGCACAAGGATGAGGGTGTCCAGGAGAGAGTGTCAAGGGGTGTCCCAGGGCCCTGACCACACCTTGGCAGGGAGCAGACTCACTGCCACCCCCACCCTTTCCCCTACCCCACCAGAGAGCCAGGCTGCTGGTCCCACCCCAAGCCTAGCTACTGTCCTCCAGCCACCCCACCTCTCCTTGGACTGACCTCTGCATCTCCCTTGTCTTCTCCCTCTGCCTTCACACACCCCCCAGGCACTGGGCCGGGCGGTTCCCTTCCATTCCATCCGCAAACATGAATGGTCTGTCAGCAGGGACCAAACAGAATCCAGCCCTTGCCCGAAGCACAGAGGCCTACAATGTTAGCATGGGTTGGAAGGGACCTTAAAGCCCACCTCATCCCACCCCACTGCCATGGACAGGGTCACCACTCACTAGATCAGGTTGCTCCAAGCCCCATCCAGCTTGGCCTTGGACATTTCCAGGGATGGGGCAGCCACAGCTTCTCTGGGCAACAACATCCATCCAGAGCTCAAAACACCATCAGAAAGCAGTTCTCTCTCATGCTTTTGGCTCTGAAACTGGCTCCCCAAGGTGATACAACATCTGACAAACAGTGTAAATATGAATCCCCACTCCTGGGAATGTGGCTGCCACCACAATATGCCCTTAACTGCTCTTAGCCCTGGAGGAAGAGCAGAGCTGTTTGCAGAATTACTTGCCTACCACAAAATAATGATGTTCCCCACAGCTGGCCTTTTCATCATCTTTCCCTTCCTCCTTGGTACCCAGCAGTGAGCCCAACTCACTGGGGAACCTGCTCCTGCCCTGCCCATCCCCAAGGAGCTGATAGGTCTGGACAAGCTGGGGGTTAGAGGAGGTTACAACACTCTCTTGGGGTGCTGCCTTGGCTTTATCCCAAGTCAACAGGAGCTAAAATGTGGTTCAGACAGGAAAGAGAGCAGATGTGACTTGGAGGGAGCACCTGAGTGCCTGGATGGCACTTAAGAGTCTGTGCTGAGCATCCCTTTCCCACCATCAATGAGCCAGGGTAACTCCTCTAGGTCTAAAAATTCACATTTAGCCCCAAACTAAAAGTCGTTCTTTTCAACGTAGGGCTGGAAATGTATCAACCAACCCATTCTGGAGCAGCAAGTCTCTCCAAAATGAATATGAAGCTGTGGCTGCTCCATCCCTGGCAGTGTTTAAGGCCAGGATGGACAGGGCTTGGAGCACCCTGGTCTAGTGGAAGGTGTCCCTGCCATGGCAGAGGTTGGACTGAGATGAGCTTGGAGATCCTTTCCAACCCAAACCATTGCATGATTCTAGGATAATGCCACAGGTTTTTGGGAGCATCACCAACATCAATGCTCCTCTGTGCAGCCCTTTGTCCCCCTGCAGACCCCAGGGACAGTGGCCCTGCTCTTCAGTCTCATCCTCACCTACACCCCTCTGTTGCTTGGCAGTTCTTCCAGACAGGCCCTCTCACCTGGCACTGCCCCCAGGCATGAAAATGGGTTCAGGAAAGCTGGACGAAGGAAGGAAGGAGGGATGCTGGGAGAGCCCAGGTGCCCCAAGAGCCCACAGGAAACCAAGCCCAGGGAATGAAGCCCACACTGGAATTGCTCAGCACAGTCAGGGGTTGGAGGCTGAATTTGCATCCCATGGCAGTGCCAGGGAAAGCTGGAAAAGGAGCATCTTTGGAAGGTGAAGCCAGTGCCACAGGTGGCAGAGCAGGGCTGTAAGAAATGTGTATACCTCTAAATATACTTAAGCAGCAAAAAGCTTACAAGAACTTTATGTAGATTGTGGATGAGGCTTTAAGAAGAAAAAGCCCCTTGAGCTTTGCACATTTCTCTTGGAAAAGCCTTTCTTGAGGGATGGAAGCACCAGTTCAGTCCTGGCCACCCACTTCTCATCCAGACAGGAGAGAAGAAGGAGCCAGGGGATGAGAATAGCCCTCCATCACCCCAAAGCACACAGCTTCCCCCAAAAGCCACCCCAGCTGGTAGTAAGGTTGGGATCAGCACATAAGATGGGCACAGAGATGACCTTGCCAAGTTCCCCAGGCCCACCTGGAAAGGGTGGAAAGGGACAGGCCAGTCCCTCACTGCTCTTGCAACTGCATCCATACCTCAGCTCTCACACAGGCTCCAGCCAGCCAAGCACCACGAAATATTTAGGAATCAAACTTCATAAAGGAAGCACAAGACACACTACAGAATAAATTGAGTACATTAGAAAAAGCCTGGAGGGGGAAAATAGATTTTTGGAACGTGTTCTCAATCTCATTAATTGGGAAGACAGCCTTGGAGGGGAAAAAAATGATTATATTCCTCCCCAAACCATTATCCGCTCTTCAGAGTGTATCATATGAAAACAGTTATATAAAAGAATAAATTATATTTGGAATGGCAAGAACCCCAGAATAAAGCTAGGAACTCTGATGTTCCCATATAAAGATAGGAGACAGTTATCTGTTCCAAATTTTCCAGTTTTCTGCTGTGCCAATTCAAATTCACTACATACCAGCGTGGCCATATAAAGGGGACTCCACCCATGTGAGCTTGGAACAAGCAATAATCCCCCAAACTATCAATTTAATGTATGGGGATACAAACTGAGGGAAGAATGCAGTCCCAGAAGGAGCACTCCATTAATGACATGGCACAAGGCTCCAGAACGTGCACAGGAATATCTATTTACAGTGACTTTTGCAGTGCAAGGCCAGATCTGAAACTGAGGTTTCTGCACGCAGACATCGTCCCCAAAGCAAATTAAATGTCCAATTCCACATCCAATGTGAACTTTATTTTTTCTTTTATTTTCTACTATGTCTTCAGTGTCACATTTCTTGGTGCTGGCACTAGGAAATCATCCCTTCCTTGAAGGGTTTTAATTAATTAATAAATCTTGCTTATCCTGAGCAGCAGAGGAGTGAGGATGGTTCAGGGTTGGTACCGGGCAGGGTCCTCTCAGCCTGACCCCAGTGGAGATGCCCTGTTCCCATCCTGACATGCAGCACTCAAACACACAGGTACCCACTACCCCAAGCTCCCCCTTACCCTGCACGGTATCCAAGGCAGATAAAAATCATCCTTTTTCACATATTTCTGCAGAGGCAGCACAGCACTGGGAACTGGGATGCTGTCAGCATGTTAAGGCTGGTGTGGGATCAGGCACTGCAGTGAGGGGCAGGGAACGCAGCACACAGGAGGGAGGGTGTGATCCCATGTCTGACCACCCACTCACAGTCCCCAGTGAATGAGTTGTCACATCTGACACCACACAACGAGCTGGTTCCTTGTCTAAACCATACAAACAATATCTAAAGTTCAGGTGGAATCTTTCCAAGTTTCCTCTCCTGCATGGAGTTCCTATGAAGAAGACCCCAGGGGTGCCCCAGCAGCTCCATAAGCCTCCCACCAGTCCTGTGGAGCTCCCCACAAACACCATGAGGTGAGGAGATGAGAAGGATGGCTAGAAGATGGGAATGAGGTCTAGGGGATAGGAACAACGGCTAGAGCTCATCTTTTATCAGTTTTTAAACCAGTCAAGGGCTAGACTTCAGAGGCCCCTGTCACTGGTCTGAAGCATCCCTGGAAGTGACCAAGGCCAGGTTGGACAGGGCTTGGAGCAACCTGCTCTAGTAGAAGGTGTCCTGGCCCATGGCAGGGGGTGGAACAGGATGAGCTTTAATGTCCCTTCCAACCCAAACCACTCCATGATTCTATGAAGCAGAAGCCTGAAGAAAAAAATACTTATTTTCGCCAGCTCTACCAATTGAATAAAAATCATTAAAAAGCAAAACCAAAAAAACCCAAAACCTAAAAGTTAAAAACCTTCCAGAAACTGCTTCTGTTCATGCCCCGAGACTGTGACAAGTACCCGCAGCACCATGTCCGAGTTGCCCCCGTGCCCATTGGAGCCAGTGGGCGCTCTGGAAGGCAGCTGGCAGCGAGCCCTGTCCAAGCCATGGGGATGGATACGCAGATAAACCAGGGCAGAGGAGTTTCCATCCAGGCCAGACAGTGACTAAGAGACGGCATTAATTTGTTACTCAGCCGAAGTCAAACTTTTCAGACCAAGAAGAGCCAAACGGTCGTTCCAAGTGAAAAAATGCTGCAGGATGCATTCCTTTGCCCTGTCCCAGGAATACCCAGGGATTCATGATTTCAGGACGGAGCTGACAGCTCTTTCATATATCACTAAGAATAACAAACTAACCTTTCTGTTTTTCTTTTCATTCCCCAAATGCTCTTTACTGGTCGCAAGAAGCGCGCGTCATGTTCACGCAGCGCCTGGGGAGGTGGGGGCTGGACGAGCTCCATGGCCTCTTACTGCAGCAGATCAAGCCACCACAGAAAACAAAAAGTTGTTTTCCTGGCAATGCTGCTGTGAGCATGGAGAATGGAGTGTGTGTGAGGGAGCATCCACCTTCCAGCCCTTCCTGGATTCAACGTGGAGGCCCGTGGGAGCTTTACCCAGGGGCATGAGACTGACAACACAAAGGACGAACCCTTTGGACCCTGGAATCCCAATTTCTTTGGAATCTGACAACCTACTCCAACACCTGTGGCTCTTGCACTGCCTGGCTGGGACAGTCCCCACAACACGGCAGGTATAGGGCAGCACCTCTGCGCCAGGGTGCAGGGACCCACATGCCCACGCACAGCAGCCCAACACCTTGCTGCAGAGCCCAGTAACCCCAGCACCACACAGAGGGTGAAGGATATCACCAGAACCTATCACACAACAGCTTTTTCATTTATTTTTGCCTTTTTGGGCCTCTAGAAAATGGACTCATCCAACATCATACCAGGATGGTGGCAGTTCTGCCCAGGAAATGCAGGGAGAGGCATCCCCAGCCCCCTGGTGCTGCAGCCCTTCTGTCCCCGGGCTGAGGCTGCAAGGCCTGGGGCACCACAGGGGCCCTGGAATGCCCCACGCCACTACAAAGCATTTGTTCCAGCAGACAAAGGAGGTTTCACCTCCTCAAGCTGCAGAGCTCTAAACAAACCCACTGCCCCAGCCATCACATTCAGCTCCACCCAAAACACCAGCTTAGGGAACCAAGAGCAGAACAGATGTTTGTGACGTGATACAGCCTTGGTAGATCCTTGCAGAGAGTACAGGTCATATCATACCCACATCTCCTTTCATACAACCAATGCTGCTGTCTCACAGTAGGTCAGGCTGGAGCTCTGCAGAGTTCTGAGCCCCAGGATCCTTCTCCTGAAAAGCTTCATAACCAGCTTCATGGAGGTTCCATGATCCAGAGCTCTCAGCCCCAGCATCCCCCTCCTGAAAAGCTTCCAAACCAGCTCTGCTGAAGTTCCATGCTCCAGAGTTCCAAATCAAACTCCCCACTGCCACCAGCATGAAAGCTGGTACCATGCACTGCTGTCTGGCCCCTTTTGGAACCCAAACAGTCCCCTCTCCTCCATCCCTTGGGACCTGGGAATCAGTTTTAGTCCATAATCAAACAAGTTTAAGGAATCCCTGTGGGACAGTGGGGTGATGATGGCAGTGCTCAAAGAGGCCCCAGCCCCAGTGAGGATGTCTGTGGCAGGGTGCTGTCACCTGAGGGACAGTGTGATGACAGTCCTCACACCCCCAAGGACGTGGACACCACGGAGACAGGTGATGTGCTGACTCCCGCTGATCCCCAGTAAAACCCCTGCCAACTCCACCCAAGTACGAGCACCATGAGGGAGGGCAGCTGAGCCCAGCAGCCACGGGCAAGGCGACAGGCATGCAAAGAAGCAGCTCTTACGTTCAGGCAGGGCATCCTCCCGTGGCAGGTGAGGGACGTTGGCAGGGCTGTGCCCAAATGCAGCGGCCACCCGTGTGGCAGGTGACACATTCTGTGTGCAAAAGACACATCTCCAACTTGCTGGGGTTTTTAGGGCTGGGCAGGGCTCGTGCTCCTCCTCCTGCCACCCACAGCTCTTCCCTGTTGAACCTACTCCTGGGTCCCCACCCTGTGACTCCTGCCCATGTCCTCAGGCTCACCCCATCCCGCCAGCTTTTGCCCAGCTCCAGTGGGCATGGAGAGCCCTCCAAAACTAGGTAGGTACTGGGCCAAATCCACACCCTACTCAGCCCTGGCTCGGAGCCACGACAGCTCAGTGCCAGTTGCCACAATCCTACTGGAGAGGTCCCTCCTCCAGCGTGTTGCTCTTCCAGCACAGGGATCCTCTCACACAAGGGTCTGGGTAATGGTCATCTCTGCACCCCAAAAGGCAGCAGCCCCCCAGGCTACTTGCTGAGCCCTTCTGGCCTTCAGCACAGCCAGTGCCACCATGTCTTCATGAACCACATGAAAAAAATACCTCCCTTGAATTCATTTTAGCTTTTTCCCCACCAAATCTCTTTGGTTACTCCCTAGTTTGATGTGAAGTCACTCACCATCTCCGTAGTGCTGAGAGGTGCACAGTAGGCCCTGCTTCTTTGCTATCCTTCTCCTCTTCCTTTTCCTTCTCCTCTCCTCCTGTCCTCCTCCCCTCCCTCCTGGCTGGGCTCTCCCTGCCGAGAGGGCAGCAGCCTATTCCGAGATTCCTATCCGGCCGCCCACAGCCTCTCCCAACAATTACAGGGCTCTGTGGCTCTCCCAGGTAAGCAGCAATGACAGACCTCGAGGCAACTTCCATGGAAATGTCTGTTTAGAGGCAGATTTACCTGCCCCTGCCACCTCCTGCCTGCAAAGGCGCATCCTGCACACCCTGATAGCGTGATGATCCCAAAAAACTGGGTGGAGGGCAGCAAAATGACATCAACCTGTCCCTAGAAATCAAGGGTATGGGTATTTCCTAGGGATCCTGCATCATTCCAGCATCCCCATCCCCAGTCTCATGGCTCCTTCCCAGCATGGACAGATCTGTGTGGCTGGAGTGGCCACCCCAAAAGCTGGAACCAGCCCAGGCCTCGCATGAGCCCAGCATTTGCAAAGATAAAGTGATCCTTTAATGCCACATCCAAAAGTTACTGGTGAAAACCCTCAGGACAATGTTTGCAGGGACACTCAGAGTGTGAGTGCTGGGGCACTGGGATGGGCAGAGCAGGGTACAAGCACCTGAGCTCAGGGTACGGCTGGACCCAGAAGAGGCACAGCCCAGGGGGGCTGGTGGCAGGGGGGGACATGTTTCATGTACTGTGGCTCTCATGAAACCCTCACTTCACCTCTAACCTCTTGGGTGCCATCACCATGAAAACCCAGAACCCCCATTGAAAGGGCAGAGCTGGGGAGTCCCAATTCCAGCAGACACCAAGCCTACACTGCTGATAGAAACTGCTTGTATGGGGCAAGGCAAGCTCACAGCTCACCTCCCTGCAAAGCTCTCCATACTGCACAAGGAATAAATGACCTTGTTCCCCCTGTCCCACAGGAGCTAAAGAACCCATCACCCCTCCCCTTGGCTTACCCTGGTGTGATTCCCAGCCCTGCCCAGCAGCACCAGCCCTGCTGGATTAATGCTTAGTGCAAACTCAACCCAGCTTCTCTCTGCTCTCAAGACAGCAGCCTCTGACTTCAGGAAGGGCTTGTGCCCTCCACAGGGTACCCTGTTTCCCACAGTCTGTCCCACAAAAGTCCTCACACCTCCCTGCCAAGGAGGACAACCAGTACCCCCAGCCCTGTCCATCCTCTGCAAGGAGTTCCTGGGTCACTTGCCATTGTTCTGCCAGTGTATTTTAGGGGCACATGGCACACAGGCACCTCAGGGAGGATGCAGGAACCTCTGGTCCAGCACAAACTTGTGGCAAGAGAACAGCACCCTAATCTCACTGGCCACAGGTGCCCACTGAGCACCTTTCATTGATGGAGAGAATCATTTTCAAATAAATACAAGCACAGGTCTTCAGGAAGGGCGAGGAGGGAAAAGGCAGAGGAAGAACTGACTGAACTGGGATAAAGACACTCCTGCATCCAACAGCCAAGACCTCAACAGGAGTTTGGATTAAAGCCTCCGATCTTCACTGGGGTTTCATCCCTGGGTACTGTGTAGTCACATGGCCTGGGACAGTCACTGCCCAAACCCAGTTTTAACCCAAATAACATTAAAAAGGTATTTCAGAGATTAAATGACCTGGCAAGCCACAGGCACAGACAGGGATGGCAAACTAATGATCTGTGTCACAAGAGGGGTGTGACCACATGGCTCTTCTGGCCCTCAGCCCACGTGCCTCAGTTTCCCCAGGTACAGCAACACCCAGTTCCTGCAGGGCAGCAGAGTTCAGGGACATATCACAGAATCCTGGCATCACAGAGCAGTTTGGGTTGGGAGGGACCTTAAAGCTCACCTCATTCCAAGCCCCTGCCATCCACTAGACCAGGCTGATCCAAGCCCTGTCCAACCTGACCTTGGACACTTCCAGGGATGGGGCAGCCACAGCTTCTCTGGGCAACCTGTGCCAGGGCCTGCGCACCCTCACAGCCAAGAATTTCTTCTCAATATCCAGTCTAAACCTATTCTCTCTCAGTTCAAAGCCATTCCCCCTTGTCCTATTGCTACATACCCTTACAAATATATATATACACACACACACCCACACACATATTATATATATAATATTTGTATTTCATGTTTAATAGTGCCATTTCCAGGACTGCTCCCATGGGAAGCACAGCCCTGTGCTGCTTTGGCTGGGGCTGGGATGCACAGGCAGGAGGAAGGCGAGCCATGGCCCTGGGGGTCTGCTGCAATCAGGCAGCATTTCAGCTGTTGGGAGGAAAGAAATTAAAGAAATAAATCGTGTTTTGTTCATGCTTGGTGAACACTCTCCAGAGAGTCATGATGAAACTGTGCATATGCTTTTGAAGGCAGGAGACAGCGGTGTGGGAGTCACAGGCGGGTCCCAGCGTGGCACAGGGGTGTGGGTGCTCACAGTAGGAGCAGGATGGATGCTGTGGGGCTGGGAGGAGTGAAGACAGGGATGTCAGAGCACAAGGACCTTTGGGGATGTGGGGTAAGGCACTGGATTTGCTGTGCAAGAAAAGCTGGGCTGAGATGGGATGGTGGAAGAGGAGCTGGGGGAGGAGAGGGAAGGAGCAGCCTGAGCCCCACGGGCAGCACGGAGAGGGGCAGCAGAAAAGCCCTTCACAGAGCAGACCCTGCCCGAGTGCCAGGGTGGCACTGCTGTGGCTGAGGGATCACCTGACCCCCAGCCTGTCCCGTGCCCTCTGGGACCATCCAGCTGGGAGCATCCTGACTCCTCGGGATTCCTACAGCAGCAGGGCGGGCACAGCCCCGCACTGCAAAAATGAATTGGGAAAGGCAGTTTTGGGGCAAAAGGGCCTTTTTTGGAGAGGAGGGGACAGGAGAGAAAAAAAAAACAAGACAAAAAAACTGCTGTGTAAGAGATGAAGGCAGGGGGAAAAATGTTGAAAAGAAATCCCTGGGGAATTGTGGAGAAGAAGAAAGAGCGTAAGCATGCCAGGCGAGCCGGAGCGAGAGCCAGGGAGCAGGAAGCGCCTAACTAGGATGGAGACAGAGATACTACAGAACCGTGGTGACGTCATGGCGGAGCCGCAGCGGTTTCCAAAACAACTCCAAACTCCAGCGCCCGGAGAGGGAGCGAGCAAGGCGGGAGAAGCGGAGACGAGATGGGGCTCGGAGTGAGCTGGAACAGAAGCTGCGGGAGGCTGCGGAGCTGAGCCTGCCCCGGCTCCCCGGCGGCTCGCACTGGCGGGACGGGCTCTGGGGAGCCGCCACGGAGACAGAGGTTATTGTAGAGCCAGGCAGCATCAGAAAGGAAATTCCTGAGGGTGTTTTCCTAATTGACACGTACAATGAAGTTACAGTCCCCTAAAGCCCCTTGCTGCAAGGAGGTGAATGCTGGATGCTCCCAAAAGCAGAGCCAAGGAGTGAGCAACAGCAGAGCCAGCGACCCAGAGGAAATAAATCTGCACTAAATGGGAACCACACACGGAGAGCTGTCCCGATGGCAGCGGGCGGCTCTGCCCCAGCCTGCTCGGATTAGAGGGTTTGTGGCTGTGCCCGCCGCGGGGAGCCCGGCCAAGGTGGCTGGGGCGGCTCAGGACTCTGGGCACAGGGTGGGGAACAAACCGAGGGAAGGCAGAGCAAACCCCCGGGGTCACGCTGTGATGCTCCTCACCCAGGGCTTGTGAAGTGGGGCCCCAGCCCACCCCATGGCCCAGAGCTGGCTGAGGATGAGGATCCCTGTGGATGAGAGAGGGTGACTCAACAGCCACAGGGACTCTCAGCGGCGACTTTTCTTGGCTTTGTGGACAACCTGGTGACCAAGCAGCTCCTCACCCACAGAAGGGTGTGAATTCATGCTTTATTTCAGGCAGAGAGCTTGTTTCAGGCAGGGAGAGTCTGGCAAAGACCCCTGCATCCTCTTGGAGTCCATACAGGACCCAGCTATCAAGGACAAACAGCCTAACTTCTAGGAAGTCCTTCTGGAAGAGATTTGTCTGCCAGGACAGTGCCAGACAGATGGGAGAATCCCATCTTGATGCCTTCATTTGCATCTCCCCTTACAATACTGCCAGAGCTCAGAGACTGGCATTGCCAATGCTCCATGGTTGGAATGCCTGTGGAAATGCCTGTGGACCCTTTGGTGGGGGTGACCTAAGCACACACTCACACCACCTTGGTCCAGCTGAGCCTGGTCAGTCCCAACCCTCCTGCCACGGTGTGTTCCTGTGGCCCCCATCCTTCTGATGGCCCCAAAGGCAGCCAAGATATCCAGACTGGTGCTCCTGGCACAACACACGTGGCATGGGGTTGTTTCCTATGTGTGTCCTCCTAGATCAGAGCTAGCTAGCACTTCACAAACTGCTCTCCCAACATTCTTCTTATGCCTGCAAGTTTGGGGAAGCTTTGACTTTTCCTGTCTCCCCCGTGCCAGGTGTGTTCCTGCCATGGGCTGCAGGCAGTTGTGGAAGTTGTCTGCTGCCTGTCTGGCCAGAGCCAAGCCCAAGGCAGCCTCTGGGTGCTCCCACACCTTTGCTCTCCAGCTTCCCCTCCTGCCAAGCTGGACCCCAGGTGCTGTCATGATCCCAGAACTGTGTTAACTGGCAAAGCTGTGACTGGGGCTGTCCTGGGGTTGGGGCTGATCCTGGGAGTGTGATATCCTGCAGCAAACCCTGGATCCTGCAGGGACACAAGGCTGCCCACTGTAACCACCACATGTGATGAACCTGCTTGGTCTCAGTGCAGTCCTACTGCTCCCATGGCTTTTCCCAAGGGATGCAGCGTGCAGGGAACACTGCCAAGGAGGAGGGGTGTCAGGACACACCTGCAGGCTGCTGGATGGTCTGGGGTGGGGAAAGGGGCTCCCAGCCTTGTGCCACACACCAAGAGGGTTGTGCAGGGCACAGTCATCACTCTGCCTCCAAACCTGTGACAAGCAGCAGGAGGGCACACACAGCACTCGGCAGGTTTGGCCACGGGCCCACTGTGCAAACTTCATCCCTGTGCCCACGGAAATCCTCGGGAAGGCAGCGAGACCCCTGAGCAGGCAAGAGAGGGGATTGCTAGGAGCAATCAGAGATGCTAGGAGCATCAGAGATGCCCTCAGTGCCAGCATGGCTGTGTCCCCTCTGCACAGCCTGAGTGGCTCAGAGCTGGCAGCACCTGGAGCCGGTTGGCCACCAGCAGCAGCCCCTGCCTGTCACCCTCCCCGCGGGCCCCTTCCGGGCTCCCTGGTTAAATCCCACCACGGCTGCTTTCCTGCCCGGGGGCGAGGAGAGCCTGACTCACCCACTAGAAGGAATTAATGAGCGAGCAGAGGAGCCGGGCTCATCCCAAGCACCCGGCAGCGTGAATCACCGCTCCGACTGCCGCGTGTATTGTTCCCGCGCTGAGTCAGTGCCGCTGCGCAGGTTAACGAGGGGAGGAATGAAAAGTTATGGCCTGTGAAATGCAGCAGCACTGAGAAATTAAAAAAGAAGTGCTGCTGTAAGCAAGCTAATAAGGCTACCCACGGAGTCCCAGAAAAGCAGTGCTCTGGGCTCCAGCTCCCCCCACCAGAGATCCAACCCTCCAGCCCCCGTTGCAGGCAGGCTCGCAGCCCCCAGCACGGGCAGCAAGCTTGGCAGCAGCAGTTTGCTTTCAGCTTAAAAGCTGCCACCTCTGTATTTACCATTTTTTATGTACAGTGTTAATTGGATGATGTGGTCTGGTTGTTCCTCCCACCCTGGCTGGGCTGCACGTGCACTGCACACACACACAGCCCGTGCCTTCCCCATCCCTGGAAGTGTCCAAGGCCAGGCTGGAAGAGGCTGAAGCAACCTGGGCTAGTGGAAGGTGTCCCTGCCCATGCCAGGAAGGTGGAATGGGATGGGCCTTTCCAACACAACCCATTCTGTGATTCTTTTCACAGTGCTCCCAAACTCACAGCCCTGATCTGTTGCTTCCTCTAAAGTACAAGATGAGATTTTGAAGGATAAGGAAAACAGTAACTCCTGGAGCAAGTTATCAAGGCAGGGGTGTCCAATTCTGGGCCCCCACTGCAAGAGAGACATTGAGGGGCTGGAGCACGTCCAGGGCAGGGAATGGAGCTGAGGAAGGGGCTGGAGCATCAGGAGCAGCTGAGGGAGCTGGGGGGGCTCAGCCTGGAGAAAAGGAGGCTCAGGGGGGACCTTCTCACTCTCTGAACACCCTGATAGGAGCGGGGAGCCAGAGGGGGTCAGGCTCTGCCCCTGGGAACTGGGACAGAACAAGAGGAAACAGCCTCAAGCCATGCCAGGGGAGGTTTGGGCTGGATATCAGGAGGAATTTCTTTGTGTAAAGGGTTGTCAGGCATTGGCAGGGGCTGCCCAGGGCAGTGCTGGAGTCCCCATCCCTGGAGGTGTTCAGGGAATGGCTGGGCATGGCATTCAGTGCTCTGGGCTGGTTGACAAGGTGGGGATTGGTCACAGGTTGGACTTGATGATCTGGGAGGTCTTTTTCAACCTCAAGGATTCTGTGAACCCCACTTCTCAAACCCCGCAGCTCCTCTCCAGCTGCCAAGCTGCCAGAGCTCTGTGTCTCTCCCAGGTAAGGAGAGAGTCCTGCCCCCTCTTCCAGAGTGTCCCAGCCCCAATTTCCCAGCACAGAACTTCTCCTGCCATACAACAATGCCTCACCAATGTGAACACCAACCACACACTGGGCCTTGCAAAATAAATCACATTTCACCTCAAAATGAAGCAAGAGCCTCCTGCACTCAAACTGCCACAACATCCTGCTTTCTGAGCATCTCAGCTTCTTTTAGGGTCCTCGTTCACCCACAAGCCACACACTTGGCAGCCTGGAAAGTGCTTAGCTGATACACAGGACACAAAAGGTTGGACAAATAAGGGACCAGAACCTGGCTGCATGGAGCACAGAGGTGGGAATCAGCTGGGGAGAAAGGGTCAGCTGCTGGTCTGTCCTTAAACATGGAATTACAAACATCAGCTCTGCCCTAAGTGCCTCTTTCTGATCATATCACCCCCAAATGAGTCTCATCCTCCTCTGACACCACTAAATGACTGGGCTTTGAAGGTGCTGCATGGCAGCAAGTTCTGCAGGTTAATGCCTGCTGGATAAGGGAGCACTTCCCTGCAGCAATGCTTGCCTCCTTCCTCCCAGACTTGTGTAATGTCCTTCTGCCCAAGGGAAAGACCAAGTGCTCAAAGGACACACTGTGACTCACAGCATCATCCTACAACCATCAACTCCACCGTCCTCAGACTCCAGTGCAGCTGTGGGAGCCCCGAGTGCTGCCAGCAGCCCACCTTCACCCCCCTGTGACCACAGTCACCCCTCTGGCTGACCAGGGTGGTGGTGGGCAGGTCCCACAGGAACACAGCGTGAAGCCCACTTGTCCATCATCCAACCCAGCGTCATCCAATCTTCAATCACACTAATCTCTATGAACCATCAACTCAAAACAAAACAAAATCCCATCAAAAATCCTGGTGAGCACCAGGTTACGTCTGTTTGCTCTTACAAGGATCTAATTCAGGTCTAATAGGACAGTTATTATTATATATTAAATGAGTGGCAATTGATTACTGAGGGTGTATTCATTGGACCTGAGCAGATGGGTAATCAGATACCTGGCTATTACATAGCTGTGAAACCACACTGAATATGCTTCTAATGACCAACTGATATTTACTTAACATTCAATATCCATCACTAGGAAAGGTCTCTCTAGATTTAATAAGCCTCTGTTATTTTATGTTTAATTAAATACCATCCACTATTAAAAACATATTTAACTGAGGTCGAAACCAGTAAAAACTGTATCTTATAACACAGCTGCTAAACCTCAAATATCTTCTTAATGATTAATTGGGATTTAGCACATGATCGCTGTCCTGCTGAGAGCGGATGGAAAGCGGAAGCCCAACGACTCAGGGACCAAAGTGCTTTGCTTCTGCAAACAATTCTGCTGGTTAAATACTCTGGCTAATAAAAGTAAAACAGAGCAGTGGGAGCCTCAGTTCCTACGTCACCCGACTGTGGAAAATTCAGAATGCACCACAGTCACTTCCACAGGGCCAGGCAATTCGCACGGCTGGGCAGGGAGCTGGGACCACTGTCCTACTGTGCTCAGAGATCTGGGCACCACAGGAACGTCCCTGCAGGCCAGGACACCACCAGACCTTTGTAGGGCTGCTGTGCCCCAGCTGCGATGCAGAAGTTCTGGAGCAGTGGGCTGAGGCATTCCAGAAAGGACTGTGAATGACATTCCATCTGCTTGAGCTGACCGGCCGTGGTTGTTCAGTGGTCCATCCACCCACCAGCTTCTCCAGAAGAAACCAACAGTATCTGAAGAAGCTGGAGGCAGATTTCATAGAATCATAGAATGATTTGGTGTGGAAGGGCCTTAAAAAGCCCATCTCATTCCAACCCCCTGCCATGGGCAGGGACACCTTCCACCAGCCCAGGTTGCTCCAAACCCCATCCAACCTGGCCTTGGACACTTCCAGGGATGAGGCAGCCACAGCTCTTCTGGGAAACCTGTTTGCCATGATAGTCCAAAACAAAGAGACCAGCACCACACACCATGTGTCACCTTCACCACTGAGCAGCTGATGGGGTAAAAGGGCCTCTTGGCAAGGGGCAATAAGCTTGAGCAGGGAGCAGGGAGAAGTCCAAAGCATGTCAGTGCTTGGGAAAAAGCCATTCCACCTCAGTGACCTCCTGCAAAAGGATTTATTTTTATTGTTTTTGTTTTGAAAGGCCTTGAAAGCAAAATCTGATACTAGCAAAGTATTAAATATAGCAGCACATACCCACACAGATTGCACAAGAAAACAACTTAAGAATAGAAACAGCAAGAATGTCTATAAATCCCGAGAAAAATACCAGGAGATGAAAGCCAAGAGGGTCCTTTCTTTCTGTTTTTCCCCTCCCAGCCTCAGGAATGTTGGGGAAATTGGGGTTAGACAGTGGGCTGCATGCTTTGGTCCTGGGAAATGAGTCAGGAGCCTGGAACGTGCATTTAGAACCAGGAAAGCCAGGGCAACCCTGGGCTATGAGCTCATGGGCTTCCTCAGGGGCACCCTGATGTGTCAGACCTGTGTTTGTGGGGCACTGAGGGAGCATCACAAGGGAGCTGCTGGATGGGGCTGGAGGCAACCAAAGCTCTTCCCCAAAGTCATGTCCCAAGAATGAATCATCACCCTGTCATGAATGGCATACCAAAGGAGTAAGAAAACGTTCCTGATGTCTGACAAGACAGTGCTATGCATGAGGGGGGCTCTAAATACCTACATGGAGAAGATGTCTTTGGAGGAAAACCTTGGTGCTATTCAGTGTTTCTGAAAACAAGAGTCTTTGGGATGGTTTAGGTAGGAAAGGCCTTACAGCTCATCTCATTCCACCCCCTGCCATGGGCAGGGACACCTTCCACCAGCCCAGGGTGCTCCAAGCCCCATCCAGCCTGGCCTTGGACACTTCCAGGAATGGGGCAGCGACAGCTTCTCTGGGGAAGAAGAACAAGTCTTTTTATTTGTCTTCACCAGAGAAGTCCAAGAGAGTCCAAGCACCAGAGATCCAAGCACTTTAACCAGAAGGAAGCAGTTCAGAGCAGACTCAGGTGGTTGCCTCTGAAAGAGGCTGCCTCCACAAATGCTCCCAGGAGAGGACATGAATGAGAAGGATCTCTTGGGAGGACACCAGTGGAATAACCACAATATCAAAAATACTCCATCAACTCCCAAATTTGAGAACCTGGAGGAAAGTCCAGCTGGATTTCATTTCCTCCTCCAAGCACTGCCATGTATATATTTGCATATATAGAGATACACAAACTACCTCCTTACCCTCCCTGAACAACCCACACCACCAGGGTAAGCAGCCACAGCAGATACCATCTGGGCTGCTTCAAAGCCATGCAGTCGATTAAGAAAATAGCAGAGGTGCCTGTCTGAGGGGTATGGTGATTAAGGATGTCTCCATCTCCAAATCAGCCTTGGAGACTTCACTGGAATGTTGACTCGTGCCTCACAGTGCCATGGAAGGAGCTGCATACCTGATGTGTCACTCTGGGGAAGTCAGAGGATGTGAAAAATGAGGAGAAAACCTCTGGAGATGCCTCCCTTGTCCATTGGAGGAGAGTGAGACACCTGCTCCCGACATATCCACTTCTACTGGACAGAGCTGGACTTTTCTCTTTCACCTCATTCAGACAGAAACCACCACTCATCTTTGAGTGAGTTAATCTCACTTTTGATCAACTCTTCACAAGAGCCTCACAACCCACAACTACATTTTGATATCTCCAAAACTCCCACAGGGTATGGGAGGCCTCAGGAGCTGCTCCAGCACAAACATAAGGGTTTGCCTTCTTCAAATATCCTATTTGTATCCTTGCAACTCCATGGTTCCCATGAAACTGGCTTAGGAGCAGCTTTTCCAGCAACACAGTCCTCCAGCTGAGGCTCCAGGCCACATCCTGTTGAGTGTGAGTGTTGCCAGGAGAACACTGCAGCAGGCTGACCACAGGAGAAGGGCCTGGGTGGCCATCATGGATGTGTGGGACAAGGAAATGGAGATGGGCTGAAAGGAGCCTGCACAGAGATCCTGTTGCAAGTTTCATTCCATAACAGCAAGCACATTCCTTACCCAAAGCTGAGATGGGGTGGCCAAGCCTTTCATGGAGTCAGACAACTAAACATGCACAGGGATCACAACAGAGCCAAATCCCACTTCTACTCTTGATGGAGGTTTCTCATGTCACTTGAGAAACATGCGCAGGCACAGACTTGACATCTTCCTTTCCATGTCTGCAGCAGAGGCATCTTCTCCAGTCAATGGCAAGATGGGGGTATCTCCAAATATCTTCCTCTCCTGCTTCACAAGCCAACAACACTCTGGTGAGGCCCATTTCCCTCCATCACCTAACAAAGGGACTCCACACACTCAGCCTGCACCACCACATCACTATTTGGAAAGGCTAATCCCACCTTTCCTCTTCCCATGCCGCAGCTTCCTCCACAGCAGAAGCCCATGGGTGCCATCCCAACCCAACCACAGCAACACAGCGAGGCTTAATCCACCCCAGGCTGCAAACCACCCTGATCCTCCACCGCTGTGCAGATCCCAGGCTGGTATTTGTTTAACCCCAGTGTGCAGACAGGGGCAGGCACCCAAACCCACAGCCCCACCAGCTTCCCATAGCCGCCCCAGCCCCACCAGGGGCAGCAGATGGATCAGCTGCTGCGAAACAACAACTTCCTTCTTTCTTTTTGCTGGAGTTAACTGGGGTTTAGGCTGGGATTTGGGTTACATTTGTGGGCAGCCTTTCTGGAGACAACCACCCGCCTGATGCTGGGGGAGTACGAGATGTCTGAAACCACGGGCAGAGCTTGGGTGTGTTTGGATTCCGATCTCCCCATCGTTCAAAATCCTTGGGAAAAAGAATAGATGTCACTGGGGTGAAATTCTTGGTTTGGAAATCGGTGTTAGGCTGGAGGTGGGTGGCTGTCCAGCCAGCAGGCAGGAGGCCTGACTCCCTCCCTGGGCTCTCCAGTGCTCCACCAAGCAGGAGCTCACACGGATACCAGCGAGTGCGTGGCCTCCGAGCGCTCTGGGGGCTCACAGGCCAAGGCAGCACACACGGAGCCTGCCCTCCACCACAACCTGACACCGCTTCGGAATGTGGAACATTGCAAGCGATACTTTAATTCCACAGTCACTCAACAGTAGCTCCAGCCATGGGAAATGCTGGGAAAGGCGCATGCTTGGGAGCGCTCGCATGGAGCACATCCAGTCCCAGCCTAATCCACAGGGCTGGGAACCACCAGGATACCTTTATCAGAACTTCCAGCCCTGGCAAGTCCCCACACCTGCCTGCCCTTGAATCAGCAAGGAACACTGTGAGGCATTGGCTAGATCCAGGACCATGGGGCAGCTCCTGCCAGCTCCCTGCCGGTGCCACAGCAGGTGACACTGGCACTGGGGCCACTGCCTGCAGTGCCATCCTGCCACCCCACACCTCAATGGCAGCACAGCTGTCCTGCCACCTCACACCTCGATGGCCACAGGCTATCCTGGCACCTCACACCCCAGTGGTGGCACAGCTGTCCTGTCACCTCAGTAGCCACAGTGCCATCCTGCCACCCCACACCTCAATGGCAGTACAGCTGTCCTGCCACCCCACACCTCAGTGGCCACAGTGCCATCCTGCCACTGCACACCATAATGGCAGCACAGCTGTCCTGCCACCTCACACCTCGATGGCCACAGGTCCCTCTCCTCCAGCCTGGGCACTGCAAATAACCCCACTGCCCCCTCCACCCAGAAAACTGGTGTGCTGAATGGTTTTGTCCAGATCTCCACTTTCCCTATAAGGAACAATCCAAAGCACATCCTGCACCCTCTGGGCATGGGGTCCTGGCACTTAAGTCCTCACTGACTCCTGGCCACCTCCAACTGCTGCCCCATGTCTAGTGCTGACAGGTCAGTGCTGTGGGAGGCTGTGTCCCCTGTCCCACTGTGGGGACATGCTCAGACACAGCACCTAAGGAGCCAACAAAACCTGCAAGACTCACCCTCTGGGTGCTCTGCTCCCTCTGGGAGCTCACTGTGCTTTTATCCTGCCCTGCACCTTCAGCCACCCCTGCAAGGGGACAAGACATCACCAAAAGATCCCTGGGGACCATGCAGAGTCAGGACAGACCCAACAAAGAGGATATGGCAAACTCAGAAGAGCCACATCAGGAGCTCAGTGACTACCATGGCTGGATTTATTACCAGGAGGGAGGATGTGAACTTCAAAAGAGTTTGCAGCTAAGATTTAACACCACTTAGTGCTCAGTCAAAGGCATTGGAGAGGAGAGGCTCAGCACATTGGGATGAAGCTGCTCTCGTCTTTCAGGAACTTCCTGCTCTGGTTTCAGGTCTTCCTTCCTTCCTCTCAACCTGTCCCCTCCGAAGCGGATGGGTTTGGAGATCAAAGAATGACACAACTTGCTTCTCTGTTACTGAAAAGGGGCTCTCAGGTCCCTGCTGTCCTTCTCCAAAAGCTCTCAGTGCCAGGCAAGGGGCAAGGGGGTGGGCAACCCCTGGGTGGGTGCCACATCCCACAGCTCAGCAGACCTTCCTGGGCCCCTGCCTATGCTCCTGCCTCCCCCTGCTCCCCCACCATGGGCAGCAGGTCCTGTTCCCACCTTCAGGCTCCTATTCCCCTCCAGCAATGCACAGTGAGAGCTGTCCCACAGCATGTCCCTGCTGTCCCCCAACATGTCACACCATGGAGAGCCAAGTACTATGTGTGACAAAGCCTAGACCTGCAACATGAGATCCCTCTGCATGTCACAGCCCACCTGGATGGAGACAAACTGTGCCTGCAGGGCAGCAGAAGGATTCAGTGCTTCTCCTGCCCTGGGTGACACAGCTACTGTAACCTTACAACGTCACCTGCCCCAGGGATGTGCCACAGGTGACCCACATTAAATTAAGGTTATCATGATGGAAAAAGTCCACAGTATTTGGTGTAAAATTCTCCTCTACCCTCTGGCACTGAACCAGCCCCTCAGCTGGAGGCTCTGCACCTCAAACACACAGGGCTCTGGACTAGGGACAACTGCTGCTCCCTCTGTCCTGCCCCCCAGTGTCTCTGTGTCTGGTCACACTCCAGAAAAACAGGTTTCTTGTGTCCTGTGCCAAAATACTGGTTCTTCAACAGAAAAGACTCAGTGGGATATCTGAGGCTCTGCATGAGCTCTCATCAATCCTGCATGGAGCTGATTTCTGAGCATTTAGCAAAATCGAAGAATCACAGAATATCCCAAATAAGAATCATCCAGTCCAACTCCTGGCCCTGCACAGACACCCCAACAATCCCACCATGTCCCTGAGAGTGTTGTCCGAACATTCCTGGAGCTCTGTCTGCCTTGGGACCATGACCACTACCCTGGGGAGCCTGTTCAGTCCCCAACCACCCTCTGGGGGAAGGACCTGTCCCTAATATCCAACTAAACCTCCATGACACAGCTCCAGCTGTTGCCTCGGGTCCTGTCACTGATCACAGAGAGCAGAGACTGGAGTTGCCCCTTCTGAGGAAGCTGCGGACCCCAATGAGATCTGACCTCAGTCTCCGCCAGCTGAAAAAAACAGGTGACCTCAGCCCCTCACTTGGTCAGATGATGTCCCTGCACTATGGGAGGCAACACACAGAGCTGAAGGTTCCCATCCCCTGCAGTACCAACACTCACATGCCATCTCCAAGGGTCCCAACTAGTACAAGCTCTGGCAGTGGTCAGTGTGCCCAACACAGCACATCCATCCCTCCAGGAACCACTGACTCCAAGGTCATCCTTTGGAAGGTTTAGGTCCCACTCACATCCATGGGGGAACATCTCCCTCCTGCCTGAGCGCTCCTCCACGTAGCTCTGGTTTCCTTGGAAGGTTTGACCCATGGCCAAATGCCTCGAAACCACAAGTCAAAACAGAGCCCTACCTATTTTAAGGAGTGTGTTGCAGTGGACAGTGGGGAGAGCACTGGTCCTCCACTGCCACCTGTACTGGTCTCAGCTCCCATAGAGCCCTGTTTGCCACCTGGAGCCAGCAACCTCCACCTTGCCTGTAGGGTGCCTTCCCAGCAACAACCCATCTTTCCACAGAGCTCCTGTGAGCCAGGACTGGGCTTTCTGCTCTGCCTTAGTGAGGCAAGGAGGGAGAAGCCCCTTCTGCCTCCTCACCAGAGCATCATGCCGTGCGCTGGAAGAGGGTAACCCGAGCTGTGGTTTCCCGACATTCCTTGTGGCTCCAGCTCCCCAGCCAAAACAAAACCAACATTTTCCTTTTTTTTTTTTATTCTCTCTTCTCCTTGAGGCCAAACAGGAGGGGAGGAGGTCCCCCACAGCACTTAGCCGAAGTCACGTTGGCTGGAAAGCAAGCAGCTAATCCCAGCTGGTTCCCTATTCCCAGCCACGTTCCTGCAGCCCCCTCCCCACAACAGCCCCTGGGCAAGCAGGGCACGTGGCATGACACTGTGGGGCAATGCCATGGGGCTGGGGCACACAGTGAGCACGGGGGGACACTCTGCCTGCTCCTGGCTCGTGGAAATCAGTGCTGCTTCGAGAGGAGCCGGGGAAGCTCTTAAGAAACGTCTTCAAGCACAGCAAGGGAAGGCAGAGACGACTCAGCTCCAGTGATAACATCAGTCCTGTTCGGGTGACCCCACGGCCACAGCAGTAGCTGTGGGGCTTTCCAAGGAACGTGGAAAATGATTCAGGGGCCATCCCCTACGTGGTGTCCTGAGCACAGCAAGTGTTGCCTGGGAAGAAAGGAGGAAATTGCACCTCAAGGCTGCAGAGTGAGCCCAGCTTATGTCACCCCAATGAACCGGTGGCATCCCCATGTGCCACATTCTCACAGTACTTATAAAGAGGCCCCTGCTAAGGACATCATCCCACAGCAGGGCAGGTAGCCATGGAATGGGGTGTCTGGAGGGGGCACAGCATCTCTGCTGTTGCCAAGTGCCCAAATCCACCATCCCATGGCATCCCACTATGCCACAGGGCACAATGAAGTGCAGCTGGGAGGCAGGTTGGGACAAGGGGTCATGCTGAGCCCTGTCCCCAAGCAGGGAAGGTGGCAGGGAGCAGCAGGGAGCCTCAGCTGGCAGGGGTGGCTTGGCTTTACCTGGACTGGCTGCTCAATACCCCCAGGCCAATCTCCTGCTTCCTTTCCTCAACAGCAGCTCCAGAGCTGCAAATCCCAAACAACTCAAAGCTGGCTTGGGAAGCTGTGTGGTTTGCTACAGCAGAGCACAAAGCCTGTAAGCCCATGTCATAAGCCACTGTGCAAAGCACCAGCTTGGGTAGGGCAAAGGAGATGCTGCTGAGCTGGGCTGGCCCAGGCACTGAGCAATGACGTCAGTGGGCATGTCATGCTGAGGGACTCTGGGGATAGCAGGGGTAGGAGGGTGAACACAGTGCCCCCATGATGGCAGGTCTTTTTTGGACCCATAGACAGCAGATAGTGCTGTGAAAACTGGCTTTCATCACCCCAGGGGAAACTCTGGCACTCCTGCTCTGGCAGCCAAGTGTGAGTGGGCTGAGCAGGGTGAGAGGGTTGAGCAGGGTGCCAGTGCACCAGCCACAGTGTGGCCACAGCCCAGAGCAGTGCCCATCCCCTGGGCTGGCACTGCTGAGGCACCTCCAGTCCTGGAGTCAGTTTTGGGCCCCTCATGACAAGAAAGACATGGAAGGGCTGGATCGTGTCCAGGGCAGGGAACGGAGCTGGGTAAGGGGCTGGAGCAGCAGGAGCGGCTGAGGGAGCTGGGGGGGCTCAGCCTGGAGAAAAGGAGGCTCAGGGGGGACCTTCTGGCTCTCTGTAAGTCTCTGAACGTGGGGGTCAAGCTGGGGGTGGGTCAGGCTCTGCTCCCAGGAAACAAGGGACAAGATGAGAGGAAATTGCCTCAAGTTACACTGGTGAAATTTAGGTTGGATATTGAGAAAATTTCTTCATGGAAAGGGTGCCCAGGCACTGGCACAGCTGCCCAGGACAGTGGTGGAGTCACAATCCCTGGAAGTGTTCAAAAGACGTGTGGATGTGGCACTTGGAGACATGGTTTAGTGGTGGCCTTGGCAGTGCTGGGGGAGTGGTTGGACCGTTTATCTTAAAGGTCTTTTCCAACAGTAATGACTCTAGGACTCTATGATTCTGTGCTTACTGACTTACAAAACAACTGCTGCCTGCTGGCATAGTCCATTCCTCAGTGCTGCCAGAGAGCTGGGTCCACAGTGCAGGGAAAAAATGGAACATGATGGGAAAAATCCCTCCATGCTGTGAAAAAAAATTACATTGACTGTCAAGGAAGAAGAATCTTCTCCTGTCCTCGTGAGCAGGAGATGTGACCAAGGACAGGGCAGGTGTGTACCAGTCTGAGGCAGTAAGTGGTCCCAGCTGGGTCAGCACACACGAGAGGCAGAGGCACTTCCCAGGTGGGGAACATCCACTCTGGAAATGCCAAAAACTGCTCCTCATTCACCAGGACAGGAGGAAAAAGCAGAGATGTGCCAAATTCAACAGCAAGAAATGCCCTGTCATTTCATGTGACTACATTGATAAACTCCTAACTAATTTGTGGTAAAATGTGCCTCTCTCTGCATCCCTAAGCCAGGCTAACAACAGACGGGGAGGGACAAGGTGCCCACTGTCCTTGTCCCTGTGCCTGGTGTTGTGCAGGGAGCAATCCTAGGATGAGGGACAGGGTTTGAACATCCCCAGGGCTGGGTTTGAACATCCCCAGCCCTGACCATGGAAACAAAGCTCTCCCCCAGGGGCTCCCACTGCAAGCTGCAGACGAGGGAAAGAGTTAACGCTTCCCCCAGTTTCTGACAGTGTTATTCAATCCATTATTGACGTTGCAAAGTCGTCACGTTCCAAGCCAGCAGTCCATGAGTATTAGGGGGAAAATAGAGGCACGCAGGGAGAGACACACACGGTGGAGCCGTGGGCCCCTCCGAGCTACAGTTACGTTACCGCACAGAAACTCCTTTCCCAGACTCGTTTTCCTCCCCCTTTTGGGGCAAAACCAACTTGTCTGTTATTTGCATTTAATGCCATAGTGAATCCCTAAATCCAGCTCAGAGAACGGATTACTGAGGGGGGAGGGATAGCTGCACTGGGGTTTTTTTTCTCAGGCTTCAACAGTTCTGATGCTCTGTGGTTGAAATGAGGACCAGGGAAGAGGTCCTGGGAACCAGAACCCCTTCATGGCTGTTTTCCCAAACCTGTGTCCCCATATAGGGATCTCTCAGACAGATCCCCAGCAGTGCCCACCTCCCCAGCTCTCCTGGCTGCAGTGCCTGTCCCCAGCCAAGCTCCTGTGCTCAGCCTGGCACTGCTGCCCAGCACAGCTTTCCCAGCTCTGACTGCTGTGGTTCTCACGGAGCCAGGGATGGCAGTTACTGGTGCCAAGTTCACAGAATCATGGAAAGGCTGGGGTTGGAAGGGATCTTAAAGATCAACCAGTTCCAATGCCCCTGCCATGGGTCGGGAACCTTCCACTAGACCAGGATGCTGCAAGTCACAGTTTTCTCCAAGGTCCAATCTGACCTTGGACACTTCCAGGGATGGGGCAGCCACAGCTTCTCTGGACAACCTGTGCCAGGGCCTGCCCACCCTCACAGGGAAGAATTCCCTCCCAAGATCCCATCTAACCCTGCTCTCTGGCCCTGGGAAAACATTCCCCCTTGTTCTGTCCCTTCAGGCCCTTGTCTCAAGTCCATCTCCAGCTCTCTTGGAGCCCCTTTAAGCACTGGAAGAGGCTCCAAGGTCTCCCTGGAGCCTTCTCCTCTCCATGTTGAACAGCTCCAGCTCTCCCAGACTGTCTCCAGAGCAGAGGGGCTACAGCCCTTGGAGCATCTCTGTGGCCCTTGGAACCATTAAAAACAGAGCATCAACATCACAGCTGTTCACAGGAACAGCTTTATTTCCTGTTTCTTCCTCCAGCCCACACCTCACCTTCCAGTCCAGGCCCTATGGATGGTGCTTCTCTGGGGAGGTCAAGCCTAAAAGAAAATTTAAAATTAATTTAAGGAGTCTAATCCCTATGGCCAGCACTGAGGAGCAGAATCCTACCATGGTACAGACCTTGTCCTGCCATGCAGCAAGAGCATCCCGAGGGCTTCAGGCTCCACCTGTGGGTATCTCCACCCTGCCAAGCCCCAAACTGCATCATGTCCCCCTGTGTGCTGGTTTAGAGGTAAACCAGCAGGAGAAATGAGCTCAACAGGAGAGAGATTGTAAGTCAGAGCTACAATTTAATAATAATAATATGGTAAATACACTGACACAAAGGGAAATTGCTTCCAACTCCCCAAACCCAGCAGTATAACCCAGTGCCCTGGGGTACAAACCCAAAGGGGCCTGTCAGCCTTATGCTGAGACCCGTGTGGCTCCCCCAAGTCCAAAGCAAAGAGAAGTGAAAAAACCTGTTGGTGCAGGTGATGGCTGTAGTCTTGTTGAGAGTGGTGGTCTCCTCCTGTCGAGGTCCTGCTGCTTCTCTGGGTCCAACGAAAAGGTTCCCGAGGTCTTCTTACCTACCCCTTTTTGTACCCTCAGGGAGCATCCAGTCCCTCCCCCGGGGTGGGGACCCACACAATGGGTGATTAACTCTGTGAGTCATGGGCTATTTTTGGACTGTTAATGGCCCATTAGCACCTACGCCCCCTCAGGCTGGGAGTGGAGGTGCTAACGACTCCCTGGGAAGCTGCTGCAAATGGGCCATTGACCTTGGGAATGAATAGATGGGGGTAGAATACATAGCTTTGGCCACCCCCACACAGTGACAACTGGTCCCACTTGCTGAACTAGGACACCCTGCCTACCCCAGCAGCCCAGGCGAGCTGGGGAATGATGGCAGACAAGGGACGGTGCCCTGCCCATGCAGGGCAGGCAGGAGCCCGGCAGCACCTGCCCATCCCAGGGTCTGCCACACGCAGGGCAGAGGGGGCTGGACGCCGAGAGGGAGCTCGCCAGGCACACTCCCTCCCTGCTCGTATTTTATTTCATCTCCTGATGGGTGAAATGTGTCCTTAATTTGTTCAGAAAGAAAAAGCGAGTGAGCTTCATTCTCACACCCATAACGAAGACAACACGCAAAGCCCTTTAAAAGCCGGCGCCACACATACTACGCGCTGCCCTGTTCTAATTAACGATGTCTTTGCTCGTTAGCCGGGGCCGTGTGTGCTCCGGGCGGCGCTGCCTGTGAGGCGAGGGTCCCGCGGTGCCCAGTCCTGCCCGGCGGCCGAGAGTGCCCGCTGGGCACTGCCTGGCCCGGGGCTGAGCAGCGCCTCAGGGCTCCAGGGCCGAGCACAGGGCAAGGAGCACATCCAAGCCCTTCCCAGACGATCCGTCCCCAGAGGGTTGTTTCTGGCTTTGCTGGCGTTTGAGAAAGAGGGGTGCATCTGGTTTCAATCTCCCCCCTCGCGGTAGCTGTCACCATGGGTTTGCTGTCAGGGTAAAAGATGCCTTCGCACAGCCCCGTGCCAAAGCAGCAGGCATGGAAAGCCCGGGCTGCAGCAAAACCCCCACGTCCCGGGCTGCCCTGGGCTCTGCACCTCAGCCCGGTGAGCAGGGAAGGGCCATCAGCCCTGTCCCATTGCTCACGGGGTGGGCAGCTGACAGCGAGCACAGGAGCCGAGCGACATGGCCTTAGGGAGCAGCGAGAGGGCTCTGGTCTCTGGGGACCATGGGTGGGCATGCTGTGGGCACCGTGCCGGGCCAGGCTGTGCAAACACTTCCAGCGCCGCTCGCCTGCCCCGGAGCACGCTCAAGCCGCGGGTCCGTGCTCCAGTTGCCTCTTCCCTTCTCCCAAAAAACACAGGGAACCACAAGAACCACAAGAATGCATCTCGTCCACAGCGCAGAGCCTGTGTCTGTGACGGGCACGGCGCTGCCGGAGGAGCGGCCGCTGCTCAGCCCCGGCTCAAGCTGCCTGGAGAGCCGCCAGCCCTTGGGAGCAGCTGTCACATCAAAGCAAACACTGAAAGCCATTACACTGACAGCGGAGCGGCTTTGACGCGGCTCCGGTTTTGACGTTGCTCCGTGCTGGTTCAGTTCGACGGTTTCCCCCTCGCCCCCCGCAGCCGCTGTCCCTCCCGGTGTTCACGCCGGCCGGGAGGCTCCTCCTCCTCCTCCTCATCTGCAGCACTCTGACATCATGCTGCTGTGCCACAGTGACGTCACAGGCTCGCATCCACCGCCTTCCCAAGCATGGGAGGAAGGGGAGGACGGGGGAGAAAAGGTAGAATATGGTGAGGAGATACAGAATCATAGAATCATTAAGGTTGGAAGAGTCCTCAAGATCATCAAGGCCAACCACTAACCAAGCACTGCCAAGCCCACCACTGACCCTTGTCCCCAAATGCCACATCCGCATGTTTTTTGAACACTTCCAGGGATAGTGACTCCACCACTGATGTCACCAGAGACTGGAGCAGAGTAGTACACGGGTTGTCCAAGCAGGGACTTAACTCACCCCAACCCCAGGGTGCACAGTCAGCCCCATGAAAGGGGTTGGAAGCATGTTGGAAGCCAAATCAGCATTCCCAAATGGGCTGAATCAGGACCAGGACAAACAAGGCCAGTAAATACCAACAGGCAAACACAGGAACTGGGTCTCATGAAAGGCTCTGCTCACAATAAAAAGCTCAGCGTGGCAAGATTTATGGCACTTCATGGGCTGGCATCTCCTCTCCCTGGTACAGTCACTGGGGAATGAGCCATTCCCCCAGGCTGCCACCTCCATAGCAAGCCTGGAAATGGCTGATGGGCTGGGAAGCAGCTCCTGCGTGTTGCAGTGTCCTGGCAAGTTGGGTAGCAAAGGGCTCCAAAGCTGCAAAAAGAACCTGAGCCGGGCAGTTCCTTTGCTTGGGCTGAGCAGCTGCTGTGGGGTGGGGGATCCCGAAGGGCCTGGGGCTTCCACATCAGTGTCATTGTATCTGAGGATGGAGAAGCAAAGGCAGATGCCTGGCACACCATGCTCTGCTCCGTTACCAGCTGGAGTCATGGAGGGTAAGGAAAGGTCACACTGCCCAGAGGTTCCCACAGGAACCCTGAGCCCCAGATTTCAGTGGGCACAGGGTCAAACCCTCCCTTCCAAACCTGGGCATGGTGCTGGCAGTTCTGATGGAAAATCTGAGCCAGACCAGCCCTACCACGGCAGAGTTGGCCAGAGGGTGGCACGACTCTGGCGCTGGACTGGCTCCTCTGACTCCCAATGACTTCCATTTTGCCCTCGGCAGAGTTTGCTGCCTCACCCATCAGCCAGGAGAGTTTTACGGATCTCAGCAATGACCAGCGCAGCCCTAAAGGCTGGGAACAAGCCTGGCCATGCTGTGCCCCGGCCAAGCCTGCAAAGAGGCTTGGAGGTGCCAACTGCCCCCAGTCCCGCTTAATAAGGTGTTAACTCCCGGCCTAATTGGCACCACTTAACATGTCAACACCCTTCACCTCGCTCCTGCTGAACAAGGAGAAGATTTGAACCGGCACGGCTCGCCTGTGTTTTCTCTCCATCGCTCCAGTGTCAGAGCCCAGCGTTCCCCCATCTCCTCCGGTCTCTCTCCCCAAGCAGGGAGCTTTGTCGAGCATCTCCCCAACAACCCGTCGCGTTCCTCCCTCCCTCCCTCTTTTCTCCACACACCCACGTGCACAAAGGGAACCTCACTCGCAACATCCTAAGGTTGCACGGGGAAAAAAAAAGGCAGGAAATTAAAAAGGTTCATGTAACAACATTAACAAAGCTGCAATGCACAGCTATATAAAATATCTTATAAAATAACGTGTCAGCCAGGCCCCTCGCCAGAAGGGCAGGAACACAGCAGTGCCTGTACCTGCACAGCACGAGATCACACACGTTTGCCATGATCACAGCTGTGCCCTTCCAGCTTTTCCCAAGATTTTCCTGAATCTGGCCGTTACCATGTTTTGTATCTACTCACATCGCTCAATCTTTTGCTTTTTAAGGCACAGAAGATGAAAAAACAATCAAATCAGTCTCTGAGTTTAGTTCTCTGCTCCATTCACACAGACAGTTTCAGCAATTTATTTCTGAGGCTGCTGTAATAAATGCCTCTTGCTCATGTCCTAGCAAACCAGTAGCACAGAACTCTCCAGAAAAGGGACATTCATGCATTATTTTTCTTTAAAAAGGCTACTTCCTAAAGCATCCAAAGCAGCTCTTCCCCACTGCACTGGGATACAGTTGCCATCCCTGCAAAGGCAAGCAGGAGAGAGGAGATGGGCTCACAACTCTGAGAACAAGCACCAACACTTAGACTTGCAGAGTACCTGCCCGACCTGCCCTGGGGCTCACCCAATACCTTCGATACTCAGCAGAGCAGAAAATTCACCTGGACTCCACATTAGTCCAACACTCCCACAGTTCTCTTTCCAAGCACTCTCCTTCAGGGTCCCAAGGGATGGGCTGATTCCACTCTGGAGGTCTTGCAGACCCTTGGATTCAGGGTGGAATCTCATTTTGGGTGATCAGGCTCTCTCCTCACTCATCTCGTCCCTTAACTTGGAATTAGGGACATCTGAGCAGTGGTATCCCCACCCCCCTCACCCCCCCATGGTCTCCCTGGCAAGCACTGACTTTGAAGGTTGCAGCATTGTCTGTGCTTGGATGTGGCAGCAAATTCACCCCCTGAAGTTACAGGGCAGATGCCAGCATAGCCATGAGATTCCATGCAGATGCTCCCTCTCAAAGCCAGGATGACTTTGGGAAGCAGAGAACAGACTCCAGCCACCTTGCTACTAATTAGCAGGACACTGACCTATGTGCATTGGGTTCACCCTTCAGGGACACACCTGAGCTCTCCCCAAGTCCTCCCATGAAGCCAGACGGGTGTGGGTGAGGGGCCACAACCCCCACTGTCACGGCGAGCTGTGGGCTGAGAGACCAGCCTGATGCCAGCCCAAGAGGCTCTCCTGCACATGGACACCCACCAGATCCACAAGAGCTCATTTTCTGCAACTTATGGCCCTAATGGTTCCCTCATCCCTTCCTCACCAGGGAAAGAGCCAAGAACTGAGCAGGTCGAGCTTTGGAGAGTGTCCTTTGCCATGGGTGCAGACACCCCAGAGCCTGGCAGACCCTCTCATGGCCTGGGCCGAGTGGTTGAGATGAGCTGACCCTCCACTGTAGTCACAGACACCCTTACAGGGCTGGTCTCATCACTGGCCTGCTGGATACTGAATTATGAACAGAGAGCCAAGTCTCTTGGCCAAACACAGCCAAGTCTCCTTTCTCAGCTGTCCACCTTCCCTGACATCCTCCTGTGAGTGGAGAAAACACAGAGGGACAGCAGGGAATTATCCTGCTCCATACTCTGCTTTTCTGCCAGGACACTCCACTGGAGCAGAGCAAGGTGCTGATGGGTGCTCATCAACAGCCTGGTCCTCACATCAGCAAGGACACAGGAGCTCTCCAAGAATCCCACAGCGATGGTCTCAATGAGCTCTCCAAGAATCCCACAGCGATGGTCTCAATCAAGTTCCCACTCCATCACAAATTAAAGGCTCAACTAGAAATGAGGAAGGGGATGGAGAATCTGCTACGTGGGAAATGTTATGGGAGAGAGGAGGGAGGGCCTGGAGGAGATCAAGGAAAAGGAAGGGGGAAGGCAAAGTTTGGGAAAGCAGAAGCCAGACAGCCGAGAGATTTCGCTCCATCACCAGCATCGGGAGCCACGGCCCCGAGCGCTCAATGGGGTTGTGAACAGCGAAACCCGATCGGCTGTTAACCCAGGAATGCGTGGAAATGGCAACTGCACATAACTCCGGGGAATCCGCCAGCGGTGCCCCAGCACCCGGAATCGCACGGATAACCCGCGCGCCTCCCGCATGAGCTCATCCCGGGGCTAATGCTCTCACATGAGCCCAGCCGGCAGGAATTCACCGCGCGCTCAGTGGGCCGGGGGGGCTCGGGGGACACCCTTCTCCTCCTGCTCCCTTCCCCCTGCCCTCCTGCCACCATCCCACATTTCCCACGGATCGCGCGTTGCGCCCTGGGAGCGCGCGGGTCCCACAGCCCAGTGAGCTCCGCTCGGCGCTGCAGCCTCCAGCTCTGGGGAACCCATAAAACACCGTAAAGTCAGAGGAAGGGAAGGGAGGGGAGAGGCTCCCACATTGCCAGCACGGAACCTGCCTCTTTCTGTTCCTCCAGCCTGCTGGGAAAGAGAATGGGAATGTTTTTTCTGTTTCACCCATGTCCCAGCTGCTGGTGGAGCTTCATGCCCCCAGCACAGCACAACGGGACCAGGAGGGACCACAGTCCAGCCCCGGGAACACACTAGACCCCATGAGGTGTTGTACCATTCCTCATGGCACTGCATCCATGAGGCTCATCTCCTTGCTTCTCCTTTCCTCTTTTACCTTGTGGAAAGAAGCTGAAATCCATGGAGGTCCCCTCTCCCTGGGAACCATCCAGCAACCCCATACAGCTTCCTTCTCCCAGGCAGTGAATGACCCAGAGAAGAGCCATAAATATTAATTTCTTATTCTCTTCCTCCCTCTCCCAGATGCATCAGCCCAGATCCTGCTGAAACGGATGGTAAAAATTGCATAGAGCTGAGACAGGACTTGGCCTTCGGTGGGGGATTAGCCGTGCTCTGCAGGGCAGACATCCAGGTGGTCAGTGGAGCCAGCTTGGCTCTCAGATGATACATTTGTCACCTCTCAGGCACTGACACCTCCTGCCCCTGGTGGCTTTTCTGGGGACCGACTACAAAGGAAAGTCAAATAGCTGCCCCTTCTACACCTCTAAGGGCCTCCTCCAGAAAACACCTTCCCTGTATCCACCTTTTGGTGTAAACCAAGGGGAGACAAAACCATCATGGGCAGAGAGAGAGCTCAGACCAACAAGGCCAGAATTCAAGTTGCAGATAGTGGGGACACGGGGCTGCCAGTGCTGAGAGGGTCCCTTTGCAGGGATTACTTGCAGGAGGCACAGCACTCATGCCCAAGGTCAGATCATTGGAGTTTTGGAAGCAATTCCAGGCTTTTTGAACTGCCTCCAGAGAAGCAGGATCTTCTCCCTTTGAGTTGAATGATCCAATCTTTCCACAAGTGCTTCACAACCGAATCCCTCCTCTCCAGCAGCTCAGCTCTGGAGCCTCTGATGTCACCCACCCTGGAAATGCCAGGGCAGGAACAACATGAGCCAGCCCAAAAATAACTTAGCCATGACAAAGTGCAGCCTGGGCACGTGAGTTTGGGTCCCTAACGTGTCCTGCTCCGGCTGGACAGGCCCCCAGAGAGGACTGGAGATGCAATTTATTGTGCCAGCAGAAAGACAGGCCACTTAACACCTGGACAGCTCTGCTCAAAGAGGTGCCACATTGGGCTGTGGCATCTTAGAGATGCCCCAAACTCCTCTGGAGCTCCCAGCTTTCCTCCATCCGGGGCTATGCCCTCCTGTGGGGCAGCACGACCCAGGAGCTGGCTTGGAATTCAGAGGTGGGCAGAGAGATGGCAGTGGGAGGAGAAGGGACCGGGACTCAGATTGCAAAAGGAACAAGAAAATGAAAAATTAGGCCAAGAAAATAGAAAGCTGAGGGTAACACAACAGCAGGACAAAAAATCCAAGGGGGGAAAGAAAGACAGCAGAGGTGACACAGCCAGCCAGTCCTGGGGCAGAGGGGTAGGAGCAGATGCAAAGTAGCTCCTACTTTTGACCCCTTCCAATCCTCCATCCCACCCCAGAGCAGGATTTCTGCTTGATCACCAGTGCACGGGACACGGAGAAACAGGAGACCCGTGTTCCTGCCGCAGGAGTTCCCAGCATTCCCCCAACGCTGCCCACACCGTGTCACCGCCAGGGAACTGCGATTTTTCCCCAAAGCCGGCCAAGAGCCCTGAGCGAAGCGTTAGCATGTGAGGCGGCCCCACGAGGAGGATGCCTTGGAGCCCGGGGAAACCGGACACCCGCCTGGCTGCCGAGGGGACAGTGATTTATCCCTGTCCCGGGAGAGTGGGGCCAGCGGGAGCCCCGTCGTGGGGTGTGGGACCGGCACTGGCAGCACCCCGAGAGACCCCATGAGATCCCAAAGATCCCAAGAGATCCCCAAGCTGCTTCTAAGCCGCACACCAAGCCGTGCCAGCCCCTGCGGTCCGAGCCAGGCGGCATGGTAGTCACGGCTCCGCCTGACTCGCCCCGAGGCAGCCGCCGGCAGTTACCGGAGTGCCCGCGGCCAGGCTGGAGCCCGGGGAAGGACAAGGAGGAGGAGGCCGAGGGCTCACGGGGGACTCGCCGCTCCAGCGCGACACCTAAAGGGCTCCACATATGGGTGCACGAGGAGGATTTCGCTGCTGCATCCCAGCTCCCAAGGCATCCCGCCGGCCCCGGGCACCAGTGCTGGACACGCACACGAGGCTGAAGCACCGCGGCTCCTGCCCGAGCTCGGAGGGGGTTTACGTGGTGCTGGGTTTAAAGTACCAGAGTGAGCGCACACGCCTCACCTGTAGCAGCCCAGATTTTCAGCCCCGCATGGGATCAGGGTGTGGGGGGCACAGAGATGCTGCCAATGAACGGCAGCTCAGTGTCCCCAAAGGGGTGGCAGGTTTGGGGCATCTCCCTCTCAGCTCTTCGCCCTCTCCAGGGTCTGCAGAGACAGCAGACACATCCAAACCTGGCCAAAGCATTCCAAAGTTTAGGGAGGAAGGTGCAGGATGCTTTGGAAGGTGAGGAGCAGGGCTCGGGTTGCAGGAGCAGCAGAGCTCAGGAAAGATACTGAGGGGCTGGAGCGGGGCCAGAGAAGAGCAACGAGGCTGGAGAAGGGAGTGGAGCACAAGTGCTGTGGGGAGAGGCTGAGGGAGCTGGGGGTGTTTGTGCTGGAGAAGAGGAGGCTCAGAGGTGACCTCAGCACTGTCTGGAACTACCTGAAGGGAAGTTCTGGCCAGGTGGGGGTTGGTCTCTTCTCCCAGGCACTCAGCAATAGGACAAGGGGGCACGGGGGGCTCAAGCTCTGCCAGGGGAAATTTGAGATGAGAAAAAACTTCTTTGCAGAGAGAATAATCAGGCATTGGAATGGGCTGCCCAGAGAGGGGGTGGATTCCCCATCCCTGGAGGTTTTTCAAGTGAGCTTGGCCGTGGCACTGAGTGCCATGATCTGGTAAAGGGACTGGAGTTGGACCAGGGGTTGGACTTGACGATCTTGGAGGTCTTTTCCAACCCAATCCATACTGTGATTCCATGAATTTATACTCTACAGACCCGTGGGCTGCTGCCACGCTCTCAGTTCAGGCAGGACCTGCTGGAAAGAAACAAAACCACTGCTGAAGAGGAAAACAGGCGAGATGGAAAGGTGCAGGGCACAGCAGGTGTGGGCACAGAGCCAAAGGCAGCCCCACGCACAAAACTTCTGATTCTCCCTGCCCCAGGGAACTGCTTCCCAGCACTCCCTGCTCCCTGATAAAAGCCTTGTGGCAAAGTACTGCAAGGAACTTCACAGGTATCAAAACATTGGGCTGCTCGAGAAATTCTTTTGAAACCCACAGAGTTTATTATTCTCGAGAGTCTTTGCTGTGTTTCTTCTACACCAGCCTAAATATTCCTCAGCAGGTGCAAATTTCTTTCCTGAATTCCAAACAAAGAGCTATTCCTAACAAATTACAGACATTGCTACGTACCAGAGGAGAGGCTGCAGTGCAATGGCCTCACCCCAACCAAATCCCTGGGACCTCCATTTGCCCTGCCCAGAGCAGAACAATATTTCTATTAAAGGGAACAGGATTTTTGGAGCAGCCGCAGGCTCAGGGAGCAAAGGTGGACTGTGCTTGGTACTTCCCCTCCCAAATCCCTGAAGGTGATGAGTCTGCTGCAGACAGGGTTCTGACACCAGACCTCAGCCAGAAAACACCCATAGGTGCTGCCTGGGCCACAGCACCTGTCCTGACCCAGCTACCTCTCCCAGGGGGAAAGGTTGATAGGGCTTGGAGCAACCTGGTCCAATGGAAGATGTGCCTGCCCATGGCAGGGGGTGGGACAAGACAGTCTTGAAGGTCCTTCCAACCCAAACCATCCTGTGATCCTGTTATCAGCCTCTCTCTCTGCTCCCCACCCAGCCCCTCTCTGGCCCCCTCGTTATAGACCTGCTCCTGGATAGGGATACCAAGATGTTCTAAGTGCTTCAGACATTTGTCCTGTTACTCCCAGCACTTTTCTCCTGTCCAAAGTCCCTCTCCAGCTCTCTCGGAGCCCGTTCAGAAACTGGGAGGGGCTCGAAGGTCTCCCCAGAGACTTCTCCAGGCTAAACAATCTACTGGAGGGAGAGAGACCCAAAAGCGAATCGAGCCCACTAATTACCACAGCTGATTGTCTCCTGGAAGCCCCGGCTGGGGTGGTGGAGCAGGGGGTGGGTGGGAGACCCTCCCCGTCCCTTTCTTGGTCAGTGAGAGGAGCGAGGCAGCTCTGCCCTCCCTGCCAGCAGTGTCCCATCCCACACACCTCGCCCTCCTCGGCCGGGGTTGCATCAGCTCCCGAGCTCGTATTTATAACCGGCTTTTAAAACCTGATCTGCCATTTCCAGTAGCTCGGTGGGGGGAGCTGAACGCGCGGGGCCCCCAGCCAAGCAGCTGCTGCCAGCGTGATCCCTCTTCCCTTCACAGCCTGCTCAGAAAAGCTCCCCACCGGCAACCTGGTGCCACAGCTTACTGGCATGGGCTCTTTAATTAGCTGAGAGAGGCACGAGGCAGGCCCTCATTAAAGGGAGAGCTAATTGAGCCCGGGCAGGGGGACGGCGAGCTTGGTGGTGTTTTACACGGTGCTGGTTAATTGAACAGTGTGCAAGCTGAGGCACTTTGCTCCCTCTGCTTCCCAACAGGTCTTACCACCAGCCTGAGGCTTTCTAGATTAAAAAAGACCCCCAACAGCTATTTTTTAAATGGATGGGTGGGTGGGAAGGGGCTGCATGAGAGAGGGAGGGGACCCCCTCTCCACCCCAAGGGCTGTCTCTCCCAGCACAGCCTCTCCTTGCGAGAGGAGCTGCAGGCTGGGAGAAGCTGGAGGGCCCTCTCCAGAGCTGCTTCTCTGCTCCATCCCCATGTCAGAGGAAGGGACACTTCAGCCACCACAGCTCTCAGACTCGCCCTGATGACAACTGGTGACAGCAGAAGGACCATCCCTGCCACATGGACTTGATGATCTCAGAGGTCTTTTCCAACCCAATCAATTCTATGATTCTATGATCTCTGCCAGTGCAGCTCCAGGACANCCCTCCCAAATCCCTGAAGGTGATGAGTCTGCTGCAGACAGGGTTCTGACACCAGACCTCAGCCAGAAAACACCCATAGGTGCTGCCTGGGCCACAGCACCTGTCCTGACCCAGCTACCTCTCCCAGGGGGAAAGGTTGATAGGGCTTGGAGCAACCTGGTCCAATGGAAGATGTGCCTGCCCATGGCAGGGGGTGGGACAAGACAGTCTTGAAGGTCCTTCCAACCCAAACCATCCTGTGATCCTGTTATCAGCCTCTCTCTCTGCTCCCCACCCAGCCCCTCTCTGGCCCCCTCGTTATAGACCTGCTCCTGGATAGGGATACCAAGATGTTCTAAGTGCTTCAGACATTTGTCCTGTTACTCCCAGCACTTTTCTCCTGTCCAAAGTCCCTCTCCAGCTCTCTCGGAGCCCGTTCAGAAACTGGGAGGGGCTCGAAGGTCTCCCCAGAGACTTCTCCAGGCTAAACAATCTACTGGAGGGAGAGAGACCCAAAAGCGAATCGAGCCCACTAATTACCACAGCTGATTGTCTCCTGGAAGCCCCGGCTGGGGTGGTGGAGCAGGGGGTGGGTGGGAGCCCCTCCCCGTCCCTTTCTTGGTCAGTGAGAGGAGCGAGGCAGCTCTGCCCTCCCTGCCAGCAGTGTCCCATCCCACACACCTCGCCCTCCTCGGCCGGGGTTGCATCAGCTCCCGAGCTCGTATTTATAACCGGCTTTTAAAACCTGATCTGCCATTTCCAGTAGCTCGGTGGGGGGAGCTGAACGCGCGGGGCCCCCAGCCAAGCAGCTGCTGCCAGCGTGATCCCTCTTCCCTTCACAGCCTGCTCAGAAAAGCTCCCCACCGGCAACCTGGTGCCACAGCTTACTGGCATGGGCTCTTTAATTAGCTGAGAGAGGCACGAGGCAGGCCCTCATTAAAGGGAGAGCTAATTGAGCCCGGGCAGGGGGACGGCGAGCTTGGTGGTGTTTTACACGGTGCTGGTTAATTGAACAGTGTGCAAGCTGAGGCACTTTGCTCCCTCTGCTTCCCAACAGGTCTTACCACCAGCCTGAGGCTTTCTAGATTAAAAAAGACCCCCAACAGCTATTTTTTAAATGGATGGGTGGGTGGGAAGGGGCTGCATGAGAGAGGGAGGGGACCCCCTCTCCACCCCAAGGGCTGTCTCTCCCAGCACAGCCTCTCCTTGCGAGAGGAGCTGCAGGCTGGGAGAAGCTGGAGGGCCCTCTCCAGAGCTGCTTCTCTGCTCCATCCCCATGTCAGAGGAAGGGACACTTCAGCCACCACAGCTCTCAGACTCGCCCTGATGACAACTGGTGACAGCAGAAGGACCATCCCTGCCACATGGACTTGATGATCTCAGAGGTCTTTTCCAACCCAATCAATTCTATGATTCTATGATCTCTGCCAGTGCAGCTCCAGGACATCCACTGCCTCCAAGAGGAAACTTCCAGCTGCTTGAGGTTATAAATAAAGAATGACCTGATGAGAAGAGCCAACCTCCTGGGCACCAGGATCAATCATATACCTATTAAGTGTACAAAGCTGCCTCTCAGATTAACAGCAGTCCATAAACCCTGGCACCAGGAGCAGATTTGGAGCTTGGCTGGGAACCATCACCCAGTCTGCTTCCATGTCCCAATTCCACAGTTATTTTGCCTTGGCTACTTGTTGTGGAGAACTATAGACCCAATTCTGGCAGACACAGCATAAAAAGGAGAGCTCAAGCTTGGGACTTGTAAATAAATCCTCTCTCAGCCTCAGCTGCATCGTGTGTGTCCACAGAGGCCAAGCAGCTTCCATGTGCACAAGATTGCTTCCGTGGAAAAGGAAAATACCATTTACTAGCCTGAAAGGAGCAGTAAAAAGAAAAATTGCCTATTATTTGAAGTGTACTTTGGGAAACTCTGCTGAAAAGTATCTGGGAAACACAAAATACGCCTGAAATTATCCAGGCTCTCGGCTGGATGTTGCAGCACTGCTCCATCCCAACCTTGAGCACTGGGGACCAGCTCATTTTGGGGGGTCTGTGGGGCAGGAGGGGTGGGTGCCCAGCAGGCAGCAGTGCATTTCCCTGCCTTTACTTCCAGAGCAGCTGTCTGACCCTGTCCCATCCCCCTGGGCCTCCAGTGCCACCTCTCCAGGCAGCCCTTTGCAGCACCAGCCAGAGAAAACCCTCCACACAAGGAAAACACAGCACAAACAGTTTCAGTGCTGTGGGGACATCTCAGCCCCCCAGTCCTCATGGCTGCTGCCAGGATACCCCCTGCCCTGCCAGCTTCCAACCCTCCCTGCAGAGCAAAACAACCACCACCTGCTTTCATAATGGTCCAAACTAATGGAAATGAGTAATTTCCTGGGACCCAGAATGGGTTTCAAAGCACTTATTTACAGAAGAGTTCACCTCCATAACCAGCCCTGTGTCATCCTGTCCCTCTTCATTTTGGGAGTCCCATCAGCTGCTGCCCAAGCTGGAACAGGCTGGAAGCACCAGACATTCTGTGACATTCCAGACAGGGATGTGATCCCATTTTGGAGAAGGTACCTGTTACTGCCTGATAACCCTGGAGAAGAATCTGAGCAGACACTCAGTGAACATGAAAAATAAACTGCAGAACTCAGTCCTACTGCAGCCTGGACCTTGAGGCCCTGCTGAAACCCATGGGCAAGTTCCTGATGGGAAGCTGTTTCAGACAAAGCTTTTTATGGCACCCACAGAGCAGGAGAGAGAACGGGGGTGTTCCAACAGTCACGACAAACTTTTTGGAGCTGAACATCCATTGGCCTGCAGCAGGGAGGCCAGGCAGGGCTGCCTCTGGTCCGCCTCCCCCTCGCTCCCCCATGCAGCACCCCCAGCAGGCAGGCAGCCTGATTAACGAGGTATGAACAGGCCTTGCCATAGCCAGTGACAGCCCCTGCCAGCCCCACCATCGGGGAGAAAGCAGGGCATCTTCAAGAACCTTGTCCTGACCAGCTTCACCTCTGGGAAGCAAGGATAAGCCTACACCCAGAGCACAACATTAATCACAGAATGGTTTGGGTTGGAAAGGACTTTCAAGGCCATCTCATTCCAACACACTGCAGGGACACCTTCCACTAGACCCAGTTGTCCATGGCCCCATCCAACCTGGCCTGGAACACACCCAGGGATGGGGCAGCCACAGCTTTTATGGGCAACCTGTGCCAGGGCCTGCCCACCCTCACAGGGAAAAATTTCACAGAATCCCAGACTATTCTGTGTTGGAAGGGACCCACAAGGATCATCGAGTCCAACTCTTCAGTCAATGGCCCACACAGGGGATTGAACCCATGACCTTGGCATTATTACAGCCAAGTTTGAACCAACTGAGCTTTCCTCCTAACATTCCCTCCAACCCTGCCCTCTGGCAGTGGGAAGCCATTCCCCCTTGTCCTGTCCCTCCAGGCCCTTGTCCAAAGACCCTCTCCATCTCCCTTGGAGCCCCTTTAGGCACCTGAAGGCTGCATTCATAATTTCTGCTCAGGTCTGGAATTATTTCTTCTGCTCTATCTGATTTCTCCACTCCCTCTGTGTTACAACTGTCAAATACTTCAGCCATATGTTGACAAGATGGGAGGGATCCCGTGGGTTTGCTGAGGCCTCCAGACCTGCTCCCAACCCTGCTCCGGAGCTGTCTCCTCTCGCAGGGAGGACAAGGACTCCAGCTGCCTCCTTCCTTGCTGATGTCTTGGAGCTTCTAAGCTGAGAGGCACTGGAGTGCTACAAACCATAAACATGTTCAAAGTCAGAAGGATTTAAGAAACATAATCTTTATCAGTTTTAATATTAACATAAGCCTTGTACCTCATAAGCTGAGCTAAAGAGATCCCAGTGCAGGGAGGTGCTCTCTTAGATCCTTATCTACGACAGCAAGATCCTTCCACGTGATACCACCACCAAATTTCGGTCATTATCTTGCAGCCACCCAGCAGCCAAGTTTTGTTTGTGCAAAATCAGTACCAAGCCACCATTTCCATGTCCATTCCCCCCTCATGTCAGAGGTGTCATCATGGGAAGGCAAAGCAGGCTGCTCGCCCAGGGCAGCAGCTGAGCACAGCAGGGCACACATGGCTTTCACACACCAGACTTGGACTGTCTGGATAAATGTGGTTCTCCACCTTCACAGAAGATGCTCTTGGGTACCCAGCTGAGATCTGGATGGGAACTTCACGCTGAATTCAACTCACCAATCACTCTAACCCTGAATCTTGGAAAGCTGCAGGAAGAGGCAGCAGGATTTGCAGCATCTCCACTCAGACACCTGCATGGCCTGCAGCTCCTTGTAACAAGGAAACGCTGTTTTCTTCTCACCCAGCTGATGTGGAAATGCAGTAGGGTGGGAGCACCCCAGGAAAGGTGTGTTCTGGTTTCCAGCTGCTCCCAATGACCTTGATCCAAGACAGTCTGGAGGGCAAGGGACTCTCCTGCACTTTTCACTGACCAGTAAAGCAAAGTGGAAACAGAATCACAGAACGGTTTGGGTGGGAAGGGACCTTGAAGCTCATCTTATTCCACTCCCTGCCATGGGCAGGGACATCTTCCACCAGCCCAGGTTGCTCCAAGCCCTGTCCAACCTGGCCTTGGACACTCCCAGGGATGGAGCAAAGATGCTGCCTCAGTGCCACTGCAGCTTGGCACAGGTAAGAACAGCAACAACAAAGCTTGTGACACTTTTGCTTTGATTACAGGCTCCCTGTAACCAGAACAAGAGCTACTGCAACAAAACAAATTGCAGGGCAAATCTTGTGCAGGAATAGAGGGCACAAGCAGAGTCATCACCACCACCTGGGGGGGTGAGGTGACAGCCCTCCTTTCCTGCAGGCTTCAACAGGGTGAGGGTGGCCAGGTGATGTGTTCCACATTAAAATCTGGGTCTCACTGGGCTGAATGTTAAAGAAATGTAGGAAATGTCAATCCCAGTTTGCCTGAGCTGCTGTATCTCAGCCACAGGAGACAAGACATCGCCAAGTTGGCCGCCCATTCCCTGCCCAAATGCACCTGGTTAACAGCCCCAGGGGCCTTGGCAAGTCCAAAACCACACCAAAACCTCCAGGGATATAGAAAGAACACTATGGAGCAGCTGCATCCAGAGCAGACCTCTTGGCCCACCAAAACAGAGGTGATTCAAGCACAGAGCCTGCAGCATAGGCTTGCATTCCCAAAAAACTGCTTCCTGCTTAGCCCACAGGTGAACCAGCTGAGTGGAGCAGAGACAGGCACCAGAGAAGAAAATAAGGGCATGAAAACCCAAGGGGGCTGAGAGGGAGGCATTTGCTATTGGAATGAGGTGTCTGGTGATGCCCAGCTGGCTCTTGGTTGGGAGAAGGGGGCAGCAAGTACTGGGGCTGTGTCAAGAAGAGATCACAGGACCTTCTTCCAACAGAGGCCAGCATGAAAATGTCAGAAGAGCCCTAAATGCAGCAGAGAACCTGCAGGCAGGACTGGGCAGAGCACGGAGGGGAGTGGTGTCTGTGCCACCCTGCAGAATGGCTGCAGTGCCCTGATGATGAGTACCAGAAGAGACCCGCACTGCTTGTCCCCAGGGGGGACAGACAAGCTGGATTCTGGAAGCCAATCCAGCAGCCAGGTGAGACATCTCTCCTCCTCTGACCAAGGGGGGTTACCTCTGCCTGCAGCTCCTAGCAATCTCTGAATGAGCAAAGGTGCTTTGAACTACCCCCTCTCCTCAGGGAAGAGCTTCCTGGTCCCCAAAATACCCAGTAAAGCAGGAGCCAGTGCACACCTTGCTAAGCAGACTGTGGGAAGCAGGAGAGGCCAGGAGGGACAGCCCCAAGCGGGGGCTGAGCACAGCAGGAGCACTGGTGGGCATGGCTGGCAACAGGCTTGCTGCATCACCAGAGGCAGCTCCAGAGAGAAACCTTTCTCCTATGGCTTTGGAAACAAAACTCCACCCTGCCCAGGTCTGTGGGGAAAGTCCTGGACCAGGAAACACATGAGTGTGGGAGTCGCTGCCTGGCTAAACTTCCCCACAGATGAGCTGCCTTTTGATCACCTCCCTCTTAACTCTTTGCTTAATTCTGGGCAATGGAGGACTTAAAAAGCACAAAAATTCCTAAAAACCAACAGATGCAACACCCCAACAGGAACGAGCCACTAAACAGGAGGGAAAGCCTGATCCTTTGGTTTTATCTTGCTTAAAGACTCAAAGGACTCAATTTTAGGAATAAGGAGACTTTTAAAAATTAAGATTCTTTAAACCTAGAATCAAAATCAAAAAGAATCCTCTGGGTCTTTCTCAGTTATTGAAGAGAAACTTGCCCCCAGAAAAGCAGAAATCCATGTTTCTAGTGTAAAGAGAAAATGTGTGCACACACAGATGAACCCACACAGATGTACTTACACACTCTGCACCCAAATTCATGACCTACACGTGCATGGGAATGCAGCCCCCACTGCAGTGTGTGTGTGGTACCAGCACAAAGCCGTCTCTGGAGGTTTGGGGTTTGTCTTGTCGTGTCACAGGCACCAATTCATTTATTTCTTCCTACAGAGGCAGAACTCCAGTAACTGATTTCTTCTCTGCTTCTTGATCAGCAGCTGTGCCATCTGAAAGATCTCTGCTCCCGAGGGAACCAAACCTTCCTGCTTGTCATTGCCACATTCATATTCATGATGGGGAGTAAAGGAATCACTCAACTCATTTCACAGGCACATCAGTAACAAATTTCTCTCCCAAGGAGTTGATGGGAACAGAGCTCAACGAGGGTTATTTTTAAAGCAGAGCAGATACCAGCCTGCCCTGCGTTTGCACACTCAGGACTTGCTCTTTCAAGAGTGCTGGCCATGGAGGCTGGATCACCTCCTCCTGCCCTGGGTGGGTGGGAAAAGAGCTGGAGGGTCTGGTCCTTCATCACAGTGGGGAACAAAGTCTTCCTCTCTGTGTATCCCAGACACCCAGAGAGAGAGCTCTGCACTGCAACAGCAGCTGGCACCTTCCCCAGGGTGACAATGGCCACCCTGCCTGTCCCTGTGCTCCCCAACAAGGACAAGCTCCTTGCCATAAAGCCACCACAGCACTGGGAATTTGGCACTGATTGCTTTCCTTTGGACTCCCAGCTCTTCCTTTCATGCTCCCAAGCTCTCGGCCAAAGGGGAGCAGCCATGAAACCTCAGCTGGGGTCTGCTGTGCTCAGCTGGGATGATGCTCTGTCAGCTGCAAAACCTTGAGCAGCACCAGCACCAGCATCAGCCCCAGCCTTTCCAGCAGCATTCCTGCTCCCTTCCAAGGGGACAAGCACGAGCTGAGGCCAAGGGCAGGTTTTCTCTGAGGAGGCCAGCAGGACCCAGCAGGCAGCAGGGATGCTGGAGCCATCCTGCTCCATGAAGCCTTTAGGTGCTCATGTGTATCTGGGGGTGGCTCTTGCTCCTCAAGGAGGTGGGACCACGTCTGGAGTGGAGAACACACTCCAGCTGTCCCTCTGCACTGCTCTTGGTCAGAAGTGTCCAAGCTCTGACTCAGCAAGACCATTCTGATTGTCCAGCACAGCTCCAGGAGGGGATAAGGCCACAGCAAACCTGTGACAGTATTCCCCAGGTGAGAAGACCCCACCACAACCCAGTGTAAGAACCTTCTCTCCCATGACACTGGAGGCATCTGGAAGTGTTTTGAAGGTGATCCCTGCAAAGCTCTGTGGTTTCACAGCTTTCCCACTGAAGCAGATGGTGGCAAGGCTGCTGCCACCCCCAGGCAGCACCTCCAACTTGCTCCCAAACCTCAGTGGAAGTGTTGGGCTGCAGTGAGGGCCAGGAGTTGGGAGGACCTCATGGCCAGCAGAGCAGGACCATCCTTCCCCTGTGAGGAGCAGGGCAGACCTGGAGACCACAGCCAAGTTCAAGCAAGAGTCCGGATCACCAGTGAATTGGTGGGAAGGGATAGGTCTAAGGTCATGCTGGGACATCAAGGCACAGTTAGGGTCAGGATCACTGGTGCTCACCAGAGGTGAGGGCAGGGTCAGTGGGAATCAGCCCATGATTTGGAGATGGAGACAGAGGCTCCAGAGCTGAGCATGGCCAGGCTGAAGCCTGGCTCTCCTGGAATGATAGGACCCATTCATCCCTGCCCCCAGGGAACAAGGCAGTGTGTGGGTTGGCTCCATGGGCACCTCAGAGACTGGTGGATCTTGGGATAACATCCTGTGCCACGGCAGGGGCTCCTTTTCTTGCCAGATGCAGGTCTCCTGCCAGGTGCTACCAGTCCTGCATGGCCACATTTCTCCAGCACAATGCTCCTTGGTGGCTGAGGCCACGTGGGCAACCCTGATTCCTGCCACTGGGCATGAGCTCTGCCCACTCCAAAGGTCAAGGAGCCACTCAGGGCAGTGTTTACTGACTCCAAGCAGCTGCACAGCCAGATGCCAGGGCACAGTGTGCTTCCAAACCCAGCTGGCAGGCTGGGAGCTGTGCTGAGTTAACGACACCTGATTGCAATGCTCAGGAACAACCCTGCAGCTAATGAGATGTGTGTGTGTGTCTTCTGCTGCTCCACCTCATTCCTAGTCCAAGGCAGGCAGGTTCAGGCTGGGGAGCAGAGAGCTGAGGTTTAAAGTGCTGGACAGCAATTACAGCTCTTATCTGAAACGCACTGATGCCAAAAGAAACTTTGACATTGGCTTCCACAGGCTACTGGGGAAAAGTCTCTGCCCACATTGTCAAGGCCTTGAGCAAAGACAGATGATCCTGTAAGCAGGTAGCTGCCCACAGGCAACTGCCCTACACCAGCCCAGGTGAACATGCCCTCTCCATCCCCTCTCTCTGCTGTAATGGACCCTCAGGAGATCACAGAATCCCAGAATGATTTGGCTTGGAAGGGACCTTAAAGCTCATCTTGTTCCACCCCCTGCCATGGGCAGGGACACCTCCCACCAGCCCAGGTTGCTCCAAGCCCTGTCCAACCTGGCCTTGGACACTTCCAGGGATGGGGCAGCCACAGCTTCTCTGCCCAACCTGCGCCAGGGCCTCACTGACACAGGGAAGAATTCCTTCCTTACATCTAATCTAAATCTCCCCTCCTTTACCTTAAAGCCATTCCCTTGTCCTGTCACTGCACGTTAAAGCAAGACCTTGAAGTGAGGTCCCATTGGAGGTCAATGATCTCCCAAAGGAGAAGCAACACAGCAGGACAAAGAACTTGACTCAGGACATCAGCAATGGCACCATGGGGATAGAAAAAATCCTCCAAAGTTTTGCACTTAACTTGGTCCTAACACTGCACTGAGCTTAAAATGGTGTGAGCTGCTCCTGCATTCCCTGCTGAGGGGTGTCCTGGTGGAAACACTTTGTAGAGGGTAGAGCAAGATCAGGGCAGAGCCTCGCTGCAGGCAGAAGAGCCAGGTTCTAGTTGGGTTTGGATTATTACTCATGCTCCAGCACTGCTCCACCCCAGCAATGCTGGACATGAGGAAAGCCAGGCAGCTGCCATGGGCTTGGCATCGGAACATGGGAACAGCTCTGCAGCCTTCCGTGCCCAGGTGGCTGCCTGGGGCCACCAGCAGAGCTGGCCTGAGCTGAAACCAAACCTCCTGCAGGCATCAGCCTCCTGCATCCTCCCTGCACACGCCCCCTGGGACTATGCACTCTTAGAGGCACGAGTTCAGCACCCAGGCCCCATGGATGTGCCCTCCCAGGCTGTTCCCAACCCTCTGTGCTTTGCCAGGCTTGGGGGGCAGCCACATGATGCTTAGGGACCGTGGCTGAGCCCTGGCCCCCTGCAAGTACCAGCAATGTGCCCCTGCCCAGCTCCACTGGTACCACACTGGGGAACAGGAGCAAGAAGGGAGCCAGAGCCCGAGGCCTCACTCTGTTTTGCCCACCCTCTGTTGCAGCTGCTGGGCTGGGAGCTGGTGGAAATTCCTTCTGCATACACAGGGGTTCATCCAGACCTAGGTGGAAATCAAATCATGTCCTTCAGGCAGTGCTGGGCATGGGCACAGCTACCAACAACAGCTTGAGAGTGTTGTTAGAGCTGGGGCTGCCCCCTCCTCAGCCCCTGTGGGGAAGACAGAGGGAGATGGAGAGCAAAAGGGCCTGTTGCAGCCCCCCAGGCTCAGAGCAGCTCAAAGGAATTGGAGCAGCAGAGCCCAAGCCCAAGTCAACACCCCAGGCTCTGTGCAGGAAGGACGTGTAAGGTGCTGTGCCATGGAAACCACAGCCACAGGTGCCAGGAAGGACATGCAACCACCTGGAGATGAATTCATCACAAACACATTGCTTGACATTAAACACCATGTACACAAGGGTTGGGGACTGGAAGTGCCAGACCAAGACCTTCAGCCAAGAAGAAATGGGGTAGGGAGTTGGTGTTAGCACTGGGACTAGTCTCATGCATGAGACAGAGACTAAAGAACAATTTTGTTTGTATCCTAACGGGATAAAACCACACCAAGTCTCAACAATAGGAAAAGCCCTGTTACCATTTGGAAAAGTTCAATCCCTGCAGCCCCAAGCTCTACCTCAGACAAGCTCTCTCCTAGGAGAGGCCAGAGCCCTTTCCATTGGAGCTGCTGTCCACAGGAATGGCCATGTCTTACCTCTTCTCCCAGACTTGCCCATTCATGTATCCCAAACCAACATAAGATTTGGGACACACGGATTTCTGTATTTCAAGGGGGTTGGTTCCATCATCACCCACCTGCTTAGTTCTACTGGAGAAAAAACAACACAGCCAGATCCCTTTAAAAAGTGCCAGGCTGGCACACTGGGAACAGGGATTTTGCTCGGATGAGTGTAAGGGGAGTGAGGGTCTCTTTCCCATGTCCATTTACACATACACCTGCCTACCTGCCCTATGATTCTGCAAACCAGAGAGCATCCTGCAGTGGGAAATGGGCCCTGGAACCTCCTGGTTCCACAGCTGGCCCAGTGACAAGGACCACTGGTACAGCTGAGGTTTTTAAGGAAAACAGCAGGTCGTGCCACAAGCTGCCATGGAAAACAGGCTGGAGCCAGCGCGTGCAGCGAAGGGCAGCGGGAAGAATGACCCCTCAGCTCACACACTGCTATTTTCTCAGCAAACTTTGGAGCTGAGAGGTGGTGGCTGAGCTTGGAGTGTTTAAAATAGCAGCTGGGAGCAGGGTGGGGAGGCAGTGCAGGAGAAGGGACATGGACATTGCTCCTGAGTGAGCATCAATGAGAGCCTGTGTCTGGCACAGAGGGGGAGCACCGTGGAGGGGGCAAACCTTCCCTGCACCAGAACCTTCTGGGTGGGCTCTGCTGATTCCCTGTGTTCCAGGGAAAGTTCAAGCCCATGCTGGGTGAGGGCACGGAGAGCTCCACGATTTACTGAGATGCTGACAGGCACCCTGGGGGCTGACCCTGGAGCCTCTGGGGGTGCAGGAACACCAGTGTGGGGGCACTGCCAGGAGGGGCAAGGCTGGCCCCAATAAACACATCGTTTTCTCCTGGGGGCTCGTGTACAGTAACGACTAAATACACACTGGGCGGAAAGTGTGGAGTGATTTATTTTTGTTATTGTTGGTCTAAGGTCCTGCCGGGCTGGAACGGCACTGCTGAGGTACAGGGACTTGTTGGGCACACACCAACCGCTATCAGGGATGTGTCATAAAGCAAATATTAGCAGGACCTGCCGTGGAGGGTGGGCAGGGCCAGGCTGCCAAGCACAGCCACCACACAGCAGGAGCCACCGCAAAGGGTGACCTAATCCTGCAGGTCCTCCAGCCTCCATCTATCAGGGTGGAGGTGGAGGAGGAGGACCATGGCATCATCCCACCTTGGGAAGATGCCAAGATGCAAGAGGCTCAGCTGTGTCCAACTCCTGGCCACCAGGCATGAGGCAGGAGAAAAGTTCCCCCTGGAGAAGGGGTCTGAGCTGCCTGACTTTTCCCTGGAGCCCATCTCTGGTAGCAAGATGGAATCCCCTTGATTGCTCCCACCCAGCAGTTCTCAGCCTTCCATCAGCCAGTGTGCAGATAAAAATCCCAAGCCACCATGTACTCCAGACACCCAACCCACCCAAACTCAGCTTTTCTCTGGGATGTCTTTGCAGAATTTATTTAGTGCTGAAGGGAGGGGGAAGGCACTGACATCAGCAGGAACTTCCCTCATCTCCTCTTTCTCACCAGGGTGTTTCCCTGTGGTGGCCATGCCATGGTCCTCACTGCATGTGGCTCAATGGTGATTGCAAGGCAGGATGACACCTATGCCATGGGGGTGGGCTTCGAAGCACAGTGGTGACCTTGAGAAGGTGCCACCTTGAGAAATGCTCATCACATGGGGAGAATGAGAAAGAGGAGAGGAATGTCCAGAGGGCAGGCCCATGGCAGAGCTCATGCCAAGCTGGACAGCCTGTGCTGGTGAACTGTGGTGCATGGCCAGGGATGCCTGGTTGGTCCCTGGGCAGGAGGGTAAGAGCTCCCACATCCCCCAACAGCAGTGCAGGGCCTGCAGGGAGTCCCTGGGCCCAAGGGTCAAAGGTTCCACGTCCCCCCAACAGCAGAACAGGTCCTGCAAGGGGTCTCTGGGCAGGAGAATCAGCGCTCCCACGTCCCCCCAGCAAGGGAGCAGCACCTGAGGTGCCCCACAGCTCCCCCGGCCATGGCCCCACACACGGAGCACAGGGCAGTGGGTTCCTCACCAAAACAGCAGTGGCAAGAGTTCAAGTTGCCAAACCTGGGGAAGCTCTGCCCTTTGCAAGTGCAATTCCCTCTCTGCAGCTGCCTCAGGTGGGGAGCAGGACACAGAGTGAGAGCTCCAGCTCTGGTGTACCATGGCCAAAGCTGGCTTTTGAGCAGCATTGTGCCACGCAGCCTGAGCCATGCAGAGCCACAGCCCACAGATCCTGGGCTCCAGCACATGGAATGTGCTGAGCCCTGCAGCATTCCCAGCACCACACAGATCCAGAGCCCACACAAGGCTGGAGCTCTCCTGAGCCACAGGCACCAATTCACCCTGGAGATCACACAGACCCCCTGCCTCCTGCCATGGCTGCAGACTCCAACACAGCTGCTCCAGAAAGTGCCCATGGTAAACAGGGATGCATGGAAAACCCGGAGCTCCAGTTAAAGCCCAGCAATGCCTGGAAAGCCACACCCACCACAGTGTTGCTCCTCTCCCACTTCTAGGACTCCCCCTTTTCCTGACACCAAAAGTGACCCAAGAGACCTCACCATGGCATCCTCCAAGTAGCCTGTAGGAAACCCTCATTTATGGAGTCTAATTTTACAGAACTTTCATCAGAAACCATATTTTTGTCTGAGGACCAAGGCTTCTTCCCACACGGTGCTTGAGCCTCCACTGCCACCTCGTCCCTCTGTGCAGCCCTGGCCCCAGTTTGGCCCTGGCACAAGGATTAGACCATGGATATGGACTGACCTCACACTTTTTGACCTATTCCTCTATCCCAAGCAACTCTCCTGTCTGCCCTAGTGCCACATCATTTCATACTCCCTGCTGTGAGAGGCTCTGGACCTTGGTAGCAGAGTTTGCATCTCTGCCCTCGCAGGGCACTGCCTGCTTCAAGCCCTCTGCCAGGCAAGCCTGGGATAAACCCAAGCCTCCTGCAGCCCCTCATGTTGCAGTTGAGAAGGTGGCTCAAATAAGGCTTCGTAGGTCAGAAACCTTCAATTTGATATTGCAAGGAAAAATGTCTGAGGCCAGTGACACAGAGCTCTGGGTCCCCAACATCAGAAGGATGTGGAGCTGCTGGAGAGAGTCCAGAGGAGGCCACAGAGATGCTCCAGGGCTGGAGCCCCTCTGCTTTGGAGCCCGGCTGGGAGTGCTGGGGAGGCTCACCTGGAGAGGAGAAGGCTCTGGGGAGACCTGAGAGCCCCTTCCAGTGCCTAAAGGGGCTCCAGGAGAGCTGGAGAGGGACTTGGGACAAGGCATGGAGGGACAGGACAAGGGGGAATGGCTTCCCACTGCCAGAGGGCAGGGTTAGATGGGATACTGGGGAGGAATTCTTGGCTGTGAGGGTGGGCAGGCCCTGGCACAGGTTGGGCAGAGAAGCTGTGGCTACCCCATCCCTGGAAGTGTCCCAGGCCAGGTTGGACAGGGCTGGGAGCAACCTGGGCTGGTTGAAGGTGTCCCTGCCCATGGCAGGGGGTTGGAAGTGGATGATCTTTAAGTTCCCTTCCAACCCAAACCATTCTGTGATTCTGTGATGATTCTATGATAAGGTGGCACTTAGGGACATGGCTTAGTGGTGGCCATGGCATGCTGGGTTTATGGTTGGACTTGATGTTCTTTCAGGACTTTTCAACCTAAATGATTCCATGATTCCACACCCCAGCACTTCAAATGCCACCACTCCCCTCACCCGCCTGATGCTCTCCCTGCTCCATCACAACCAAGCTGAGGAGGCAGATGCCTCCAGACCTCAACAAAACCATCCAAACTGCTTACTCAGTGCTGCTGACTGATGCAATTTCTGCTCTCCTGGGGGAAGAGGGGTACAGAGTTCAGTGCTT
>VWZD01007583.1:201977-214125 GCA_013396695.1 Sakesphorus luctuosus | reverse complement strand
CTGGGAACACCTTGGAGAGGGGCTACCAGGAACACCTCAGAGCAGGACCACCGGGAACACCTCAGAGAGGGGCCACCGGGAACACCTCGGAGTGGGACCACCAGCACTCTCCCCACAGCTGCTCATTCCCACCCCTCACTCCCCTGAGCTCAGAGCTTCCTCCTCCTGCATCAGACAAGGACGTGGCGGTCACGGCCTCATAACAAAGTCCCAAGAAGTGAGAAGGACCCTTTAAAATCTCTGATGGATGCAGATAATCTGGTTTTGATCAGCTCATGACAGCTCTGAATATCACAGCTGGAGCTCTCTGGGGCTTCCAGTGTGTTTTGTGTCTCGTTTATCCACTCTCAGCTTTCAAAGAGCCCCATGGAATCCCTCTGCTCTCAACCCCTGGTCCCATCCAGGACCTCTGGCAGTAGGTGTTCCCCAAAAGTGGGGGTTGTATAACAGTGAGGATCAAATGGAGTAATTGGTGAGCGTGGTGGTAAGAGAATGGGCTGCTGGCCTTTGGGAAGCACAGGAGACCCGAGTCCTCTCCAAGGAGAGCCCTCATCTCCCAGCCCACTGTTGCCCCTTTAGGAGCACCCAAGCAGACTGTGCTGATGCTGGGGAAGTTTGTCATCTCCCAGAGCAGCCCCAAAAGCAGAACAGTATTTTGAAAACTCCAGGAATAGAGAGCACTGTGTCCCCAGACCCTGCCTCCACCACAGGGCAGCATAAACCATGTGGCTCTTCCACACCACTGGCACCAGCAGCTGGTCCTTCTGCCATGAATGGCACTGGCAGAGGACAAAACACCCCACCCCCTTTTCCCGATGTGAGTTCATGTCCCTGGCATGTGTTTTGAATAATCACGTTGAAAAGAGCAAGCTGACCCCCTCCCAGTGCTCCAAGGAAACATTTTTGGTGGGCAGACAACCACAGCCTTGGATGGCAGTGATGGCATGCCAGGCTGGAGCCACTGCTTTCATCCCAGCTCACTCCCAGCAGCTCAGAGTCCTTTAATCCCATGCCTTTAGTTGGGCCAGGCTCAAGCCAGCTGCTACACACCCACTCAGGCACTGGGGAGGTGGCAGTGTCCGTGGTCACTGTCACTCAGCCCAGAGCAGTGCCCAACTCGAGGAGCTCAAACAGTGCCCCAGCTCCTCCACTGAGCCCAGGCAAAGCCAAACCAACCAGCCACAACCCACAGCGAGTTGGAATTTAGCATTTCTACCTTCACTGTGACAGAAAAGTAGACCCATGGAAGGAAAACAAACTTGAGTACCCCCCTGGGCTGGGAGCAGCCTTGGAGATGGAGCCCAGCCCCTTCCTTTTGCCACATGGGGTGGGGGGGGTCATGGCAGCCAAAACGCACCTATTTGGATGTGCCATGGGATGGAGATGGTCACCTCTGAAATAGGATCCTGGGGGGCAGCTCAGGAAGGGGCAGGTGTGAAAACAAGGGGGAGCATTGCTGTGTGGAGGCACCTGAGTGCTGCCAGGCTTGTGGGGATGCTCTGCAGCTCCAGCAAAGAAAAACAATCTCTGAGCTCTTCCAAAGAGGTGCTTTTGCTCCACAACCACTTGAGCACTCTCATGGTCATCTCTACCTTCCTTGCAATCTCTCTTGAGAGAGGGGAAAGAAAATGGGCATCTTTGTTGCCAAAAGTTCCACTGACAAAAAGCAGGAGAGTCAAAGTGACTCTTCATTTGTTCCCACTGAGCACCTGGAGTCTGGAAATGAAGCAGTTGCTCTGGGTGAACCTTCAACATGCCCTATGAGCACCCAGTGCACAACTCCCACCCCAGCTGAACCTCAGCTCTTCCCTCAGCCCCAAAACACACACAGTCAGCCAGGGAAAAGCATTTGATGGAGCAACTCCAGCCTGTAGAGCCAGTGATAAAGAAATTACCAACCGGAAATGTGCCTTGACAACAGAACTCCTTCAAACCAAGCAGGTTAAGGGCAGGAGGAAAGGGGCACCACTGGGGTGGGAAGGTGTCCTGTGCCTCCTGACTGAGCTGCACAGCACAGGTCACCCAAGCATCCTCCGTGGGCTGTGCATGGAGGGGCAAGAGTGCTCCCCAGTGTACAGACACACAAGTGGCAAACGGGAGGAAATGACTCTCTGAAGGGAGCTTTGAGCTGTGCCAGGGCCCAGCTGTGCCCCACCATGGCAGAGGAGCTGGGGCTGCTGCAGCAGCTCCACCCACCGAGCAGGGACTGAACCAGCCTGGGAGGGGATGGGGCTGTTAGGGGTTGCCAGCCCCCAGCACCTGAGATAGGATCACAGAGTGGATTGGGTTGGAAACCCCCCACTCTGCCATGGGCAGGGACAGCTTCCACTAGCCCAGGTTGCTCCAAGCCCTGTCCAACCTGGCCTCGGGCACTTCCAGGGATGGGGCAGCCACAGCTTCTCTGGGCATCTGTGCCAGGGCCTCACCAACTTCTTCCCAATATCCCATCTAGCTCTGCCCTCTGGAGTTTAAAACCACATCCCCTTGTCCTATCACTATCTGCTCATACAAAAGTTCCTCTCCCTCATTTTTTATAAGCCCCCTTATGGTTCTGGAAGATGTAGTGGCAAATGGCACCAGAGAAATGATGGGAGCTTGTACATGTGGGCTCCAAACGTGGGGTGCTCCTCCTGCTCACCTCCAGCCCCTCTCTGCTCCTGTCCTCTCCAGGGACTCTTGTTGTCTCATTTCCCTTCCTCCTTTTCCCTGTTCTCAACCCACCATTCCTCCTCCAAACCCCTCTCTGACTCCACCAGCAGAGCCCAGAGCTCTGGGCAAGCCCTGCCCTATGCAGTCTGGTTTTGTCAAACAGCTGGTTGGCTTCACTCACCAATTTTGGGAGGAAAAGGGATTTCATTCCCTTTTGGGAGGAACCATCAGGACACTGGGCAGGGACACAGCTCTCCTGCTCCAGTGCACTGGCTCTGAAGGGCATCGTTTCCATTTGGCAGTGGCACAATCACCTGCACTGAGCAGGGGAAGCACAGGAGCAGCTTGGCCAGTTCCAGAACCAGGGATCTACATGCTGCTTTTTGGCAGCATCCCCACACTGTATGCCCACAGCATGGGCAGCAAGTCAGGGAGGGGATTCTGCTCCTTTGCCCCACCCAGGTGAGACGCCACCTGCAGAGCTGCCTCCAGCTCTGGGGTACAGCACAGGAAGGATGTGGAGCTGCTGGAGCAAGTCCAGAGGAGGACACGGAGATGCTCCAAGGGCTGGAGCCCCTCTGCTCTGGAGCCAGGCTGGGAGAGCTGGGGGAGTTCACCTGGAGAAGAGAAGGCTCCAGGGAGACCTCAGAGCCCCTCCCAGTGCCTAAAGGGGCTCCAGGAGAGCTGGAGAGGGACTTTGGGCGAGGACCTGGAGGGACAGGACAAGGGGGAATGGCCTCCCACTATCAGAGAGCAGGTTTAAATGGGATATTGGGAAGAAATTCCTCCCTGTGAGGGTGGGGAGGCCCTGGCACAGGTTGCCCAAGAAGCTGTGACTGCCCCATCCCTGGAATTGTCCAAGACCAGTTTAGACAGGGCTGGGAGCAATCTGGGCTAGTGGGAGGTGTCCCTGCCCACAGCAGAGGGTGGAACGAGATGAGGTTTAATGTCTCTTCCAACCCAAACCATTCCTTGGTTCTCTTCAACTTCAGCTCTGCTTCTGAAAGCCAAACCAGGTTTCCCTTTGGGCACTGTGAGCTGTCTCTCTCCTGCTCCAGCTGCCATGGTCACAGCTGAGACCAGAGCTCCCAGGCAGCCCAGCCCTGAGTCACAGCCAGTGCTGCATCCCTTGAGAGGGGGCAGTGGAGCAGGAACAGCAAGCCCAGCAAACCAGCTCCAGAAGGCCTTTCTCCCTTCCCTGCTCTGTCTGAGCTGTGGTGCCACCAGAGGCAGGGCCACCACTGGAGCCCACCAGTGCCATGGAGAAACCCTCCAACCACCCCAGTGTGCCTGGGGTGAGGAGGGAGACTCAGCACAAAACCGTGGGTGCTGAAGGAACCCACCTGCTCCACCATCCCATCCTCCCTGCAAAGACTGATCCCCAGACAGGCCACTTCACCCTGTGTTTGTCAGTGAGGTTATTTACACAGGAGGGTTTGCAGACACACTGAGAGCCCATTTGCAGGGACCTCCCTCAGCAGCAACCCCTTTAGCTGTTTATTTATTTATAGAAAGCTCCTGCTGCAGGATAACACACCCACAGGGACTCAGCTGCCCCTCTCACACCCCCTGGCTCACAGGAGCAGCTCCTACGGGAGGATGATTAATTAAAGCCACTCTGAATTCACAGAGGGAAATACCCCCAGGCAGCACAGACTGCTGAGTAAACTTGGAACCAGAGCACCTGGAGACTTTGAGTCTGGAGACTTTGTACGTGTGGTCTTGGGTAAGATGCTGAGCTCATGTCCCCCCTCAAGGAATGACAACATCTGGGCAGCACAGAGTGGGCACTGAGGCTCCAGGCTGGTTTTGCCACAGGTATCCCTTGAAAAGTTCCTTCTCTATACTGCCCTGGCTTGTGCAACTCTAGCAGGGCACCCAATACCCACCATGCAGGATATTTGCTGAGAGAAAACTCCAAAAAATGGGCCAGACCAGAGCACCTTCACCTTCCCTTGTTGTGGTTGCACCTACAGGTCCATTTTCTCCAGGCAGAGCAGGGAGGAGTGGAGGATGACAGGAGATGCAGTGAGGATAAAACACAAGAAGCAGCAGAACTGGGGAAAAGAGACCCAGGGAGAGATTTCCCAGACACCACCTTGTGCAGGGACAGAGATTTTGTGTTTCAGCCCATGGAAAGTTACATCCCTTCTGCTTCTATAAGAGGAAACACAGGTTCCTAATCTCAAAAAGATATTTGGGAAGGCTCTGAAGTAGGGCATTTTGTTTTTTAGAGAAAAGAACTAGCATTTGCTGGGGCTGGGGAGAAGAGAACAGGGATGCTGCAGGCAGAACACACCTGCAGGTGAAGCCCAGGGCTCCAGCCACAGGTGGTGCCTGGGACTGGTGTCCTGAACCTGCTCCCCTGCCCAGCCCTCTCCTGTAAAAACCCTCCTGGTACCAGTGCTAGAACTGGGTTTAAATGCACACAGGTATTCAGGTGGTGCTCCTAGGGTGTCTCTGAGCCTCAGAAGCTCCACCAGGGCCAGACTTTGCTGCTTTCTGGATGCAGACTGGTAGTTAATAACACCAGCCCTCTTGAGCATCCCATGATTAAAGAAAACCAATGAACTTCTATTACAAAGCTGCATCTGGCAGTGTCTGGGTGCAAAACTGGGAAAGTCTCTTAGTCTTTCTGGATTTTATCTATCAAATAATACTAGCAGTGACCTACCTGGTCTGAGCAATGTGAGACAATTCTATGGGCTCTGCAGCTAAAGGTGATGTGTCTCAGCAGACACCAGGACCTGGCTACTGCTCCCACATGGCACAGGAGTTTGTCCAGGCCTGATCCTCGGCTCCCCACGCAGCCTGTGTGCCTTTCCAAGCACTGTGTACTGAAGGCAGCAAGATCTGGGCTGATATATTCTCCTCAAAGTAGAATCCAGCTTCCAAAAACCACATCTAAGTCCCTGACCTGCTCCATGTGCATAGACAGCTGGCAGGAGCAGGGTGCCACCTGCCCAGCTGTGAGCCCAAGAGGCACAGGAGCCCCACAGCTGTGTTCCTGAGCCCTCTGGGTCACTCAGGAGAGGGCCTTTTGCCCTCAGCAAGCCCAACCCTTTGCCATGATGCTCATCAAAGTGCTGGGGATACTCCATCCCTGAAAATGTTCAAGGCCAGGTTTGACAGGGCTTGGAGCATCCTGGGCTAGTGGAAAGTGTCCCTGCCCATGGCAAGGGGTGGAATGAGACGAGCTTTAAGGTCCTTTCCAACCCAAACCATTCTGTGACTGTTCCTCCAACACATCGTATAGACCAGCCCAGTGCCCTGAAATGGGCAGGCAGAGGGGAGGTACCTGTTGGAGGGCTGAAGAAGGATGTGAAAAGAGAGAACAAGAAGAAGGACCATCTGTTGCATAGACTAGATTAGTGGGTTAAACCTTTCCCTTTCTACCAGGACAGCGTAAAAGGCCACAGGACAGCCAGACAATGAGAATGTGCTGAGCAGGCTCTGCCCACACAGAGCAGGTTGGTCTCAGCACAAACAGCAAAGAAAGAACAGGTATGACATGTCCAAAGCCATGGTGAGGGCTGTCACCAACCAGCTGAGGCTACCAGGACCTCCTCCTAGCACTGCAGCACAAATCATTTGGAAAACCTCTCCCATCAAAGAGGTGCCTGGTCCCAGACCTGAGTCTGTGGCACCAGTGCCCACAGCCCCAGTGAGGACCTTTCCTGAGCCCCACAGGCTCTTGGACGAGCTCTTCTTTCCCCAGTCCCACTGCTCTGCAGAGCTCCTCTGCTCCACTGGAGGAAGGCACATCCTCCATCCCAGGCTCTGTCCTCCATCCAAGCATTACTTCAGGGAGCTACCCCACCCTCCATCATCCTCCCACTTCCACCCAATATGCTTTGGCACAGCTAGTCCACACACAGGATTAAAACAGCCACAGTTTCTGCTTCTGAACCCCTCTGCCCTTGAAATCATGAAATCCTAAAAGCAAAAGGAAGAGCATAGCACCTCCTGCTACCACTGGCAAAGCCCCTGGTGCAGCTCAGGGACAGGCTGAGCCACCCTGGGGCCACCCAAACCCAACGTGGGGCCACCCAAACCCACCAGCTGGGTCAGCACTGACATTTGTACCAGCTCACACATTGCTACACTGGGAAGTTTGGAGGTTTCAGGCAGAGTTATATACTGAAAGGGGAATTATGAGTCAAATGAATTCATTCTGAATAAAGAAACCTGCTAAGGTGTGCAGATCACCCCCTTATCACACCCTGCAGGCAAATATTGAAAAGCAGTTTGCCAGGAATTCTCCATTTTTACAAGTGCAGTCAGTGTTGGCTCAGGGACCCTTTGCAGCCCATGGCAAAGCACGATCCATTGCCATGTGTGCTGTCAAACCAGGGTCCCAGGTCCCAGCCAGCACAGCTAAACCCCCCGTGCCAGGCACCTCCAGCCCAGAGCAGTGTGGCCATCACAGCCTGAGCACTGAAACAGAGCCAGTGAATACCCCTGAAACACATGGGACTGAGAATTCCCACACAGCTCTCAGTGTTCGGCGTGGACCATTCACAGCAGCCACGAGAGACTGCAAAACCAGCCCCAGCAAGTCATCTTCTCCCACCCCAGGGATGGTGGCAGAGATCCTGTGTGGGGGTGACAGTGAGTGCATCCCTTAAGGAAAGATGTTTGGAGTTCTACCTTAAAGAGAACAGAGCTACTTGGAGTATGTGTGTGGCTTGTAACAAATGAGAGGTTGTGGTGTATGTAAGGTGAATTGGTTAACCAATTATGTGGTGGCATGTTGGATGTGAGAGTGCATAAAAGGTGTGGACATTACTGCGTGAGAGTGAGATCTAGATCTACTGGATGTGAGATGATGTCATAGGAACTTCTAGGAACTATCTACTTCTACTAGGAGCTATGAAGAACTGTCTGTTAATCTGTCTTGAATAAACTCTCTAAGTTGTGAGCCTTCTGATCAAGCCTTCCGATGTCTGCTGTGCCTGAGCTCTTCTGACCATCAGTCCAGTGCCCCAGCTCGGTATAAGGGGCTCCCCCCATAATCCTGCCCCATCCTGCTCATGCTGTGTGCCAGCTGCACATCACCAGGAGCTCAGAGCTTCACCTGGCCAGTCTCTCTCTCCAAATATCCATCCTCTGTGGAGGAAAGCAAAGGCCTGGGCTTGCTCTCACAACAGGGATGGGCTGCTCTGCCTTGGTGCTGCTCAGCACCTCCTTCAGTCCCACAGCAAAGAGCAAAGCCAAAGCTCACAGAATCACAGCCTGGCTTGGGTTGGAGGGGACCTTAAAGCTCATCCCTTTCCACCCCACTGCCATGGGCAGGGACACCTTCCACCAGACCAGGCTGCAAGCCCCATCCAACCTGACTCCCACTGGCCAGGGATGGGAAGGGACTGGGACACTTGGCTCTGTGCATCCCTCCATCCTGCTTGCACACCTGGGCTGGGGGCTTTGGCTTTGCCTCTTGAAGCCCTCACCAGGTGCTCCCCCATCACTGCTCTGTTCTGCAGTTTTCCCTAACTGTGACCAAATTCCACCTTTCCCAGTACCATGGAGAACATTCCATCTGCAGGAACATGGCTACACAGCTCAGTGGTCCCTGTGCCACAGTGCCCTCAGAGAGCCTGTTCTTTGGCCAAAATAAAGATCAACAAACTGATGTTAGAGCTCACAGGCCACTACAATTCTTAATATTCCATGGAATGGTGGAATTTTCCTTAATTTGATCAACTATGGGTTCCCCACCTATTTTTCCATCTGAAAAATGGGGCAGAGTTGGCATGAGTGTGTTAAACTGTCCAAAAGCAGCCAGAGAAAATGCCCACAGCTGCTGCTGCCCAAACACCCGATGGTGACTCACCTTCTCACATGCAACAACACTCCCTGCGTGGAGCCACCAGCCAGGCTCCGCTCCGTGAGACCAGTCTGGTGGAACTGGTGAGACAGCTCCGTGTTTGTCTTGGAGGGGAAGCAGTGGGATATGTGGATATTGCTGAATAAAAAATCATTGCTCCACATGAACAACAAGCCAGTCATCCAAAGGCAAAATATTTCCCCCCCCACAAAAAAAAAGAAAAATTTGAAAAAAAGCAGATAACTCTTCAGACACTTTTTGCTGTGTGGCTCTTGAAAGCCCATGGAAACGCCTTGGCCTTGGCCTCCCCTGCACATCAGGCCAACACAGGATCCTTGTACAGCACAGCTCGGCCTCGGATGACAAAATCCTTCCAAGCACCAGGAGATACCATCAACACTGCAAACTAATGAAGGCCTTCCAAATCCCCCTGGAAAAGGCAAGCGCTTTCCCTGCCAAGCCCACCAAGAAGGGATGAAAGGGGAGCCCTGCTGGCTGCAATTTGCACCAGGCAGGATAAATGGAGGGCTGGGTGTTACCAGCCCTCATCTGAGATGCCTCTGCACGGATGGGGCTGACCCTGGAGCCACACCTGCTGATCACATGGGAGTCACAGAATCCCAGAATGGTTTGGCTTGGAAAGGACCTCAAAGCTCATCTCATTCCACTCCTCTGCCATGGGCAGGGACACCTTCCACTCTCCCAGGGTGCTCCAAGCCCTGTCCAACCTGGCCTTGGACACTCCCAGGGATGGGGCAGCCACAGCTTCTCTGGGCAACCTGTGCCAGGGCCTGCCCACCCTCACAGGGAAGAATTTCTTCCCAACATCTAATCTAAATCTCTCCTCTTTCATTTTAAAACTTTTCCCTCCCACTTATTGGGGTGGCAACAGAGGATTCCTGGTGGTGGATGACCCAGAGTTGGGCAGTGCCAAGCTCTGTGCTCCCCAGCCATGCAGGACCCACACATCTCCCTCATCCCTGCCTTTCTCTGCCAACCCCCCCAGCCAGAGCAGGGACACCCTGTCCCATCTCTGTCCCCCCAGGATGCCAATCCAGCAAAGATTTGCTCCCACTGCAGAACCTTGACAGGGCTCTGAACCACATGGAGGGATGACCCCAAGCAGGTCTCCCCTCTGGGCACTCAGAGCCAAGCACTGATGCCATTGAGAAGTAAAAATAACTAAAAATCAAACCCACTGTGCCCTCTGCCTGCCCCTGGCTCACTCCTGCCCTGCCACCCCGGGGCCTGGGCTGCCCAATCCTCTCCCAGGTTGGCACCCAGGCTTCCCTCAGAAATGCAAGTCTTTACCCAGGAATTCAGAGCAGCAGAAATCAAGAAGAGAAAGGGGAGGAGTGGAAAAATTAGAAACCACTTTTGGTATTTTATCCAAAGTGTTTTGCAGGTCTGCTTCCCCTTGGCTCACCCTCCCTGCAGGGTCTACCAGCATATTTGGGGTAATGAAATGCACATTTGCTGGTCAGCTCTAATAGACCCACAGGGACTGGGTTTCGTGTGTGTTTGTTTTAAACTAAAGGGTGTTGTAAAACTGTTCCAAGAGCCCAGGGCTGGGATGATAAGCCATGGCAGGCAGTGCCTGGTTAGTGGGTGGTTGTGGTGTTAATGTTTATCCCATAACTGAAGGAAGACGTGACAACACGAGCAAAGCAAACCACCACCACACTTCCTCACGAGGCACAGGCTGAACCTCTGCAGAGACCACCAGACAGGAGGCATTTCACACAATCCTTGTGCACAGCAGAGAGAAAATCCTTTTAATGGACAAGTTTATAAAAAAAGAAAAAAAGAAAATAAAACAGGGTTCAGGGTGAGAATTAGGTGTGGTGGCCCCAGAGCCTTTGCAGCCACATCCTTCAGCACCTGCACAAGGGACCTGATCGATCAGGTCCAGAGGAGGTCATGGAGATGCTCCAGGGCTGGAGCCCCCTGCTCTGGAGACAGGCTGGGAGAGCTGAGGGGCTCATCTGGAGAAGAGAAGGCTCCAGGGAGACCTGAGAGTCCCTTCCAGTGCCTAAAGGGGTTCCAGAAAAGCTGGAGAAGGACCTAGGACAGGGGATGGAGAGACAGGACAAGGGGGAATGGCTTCCCACTGCCAGAGGGCAGAGTCAGATGGGGAGAATATTGGGGAGAAATTCTTGGCTGTGAGGGTGGTGAGGCCCTGGCACAGGTTGGGCAGAGCAGCTGTGGCTGCCCCATCCCTGGGAGTGTCCAAGGCCAGGCTGGATGGGGCTTGGAGCAACCTGGACAGTGGAAGGTGTTTTTGCCCATGGCAAGGGGTGGGTTGAGGTGAATTCTGAGCTCCTTTCCAACCCAAAGCATTCTGTGGTTCTCTCTCCCTTGGGCAGTGCCCAGGTCCCAGCTGCACCCTGGACAGCCCCCTGAAGCCCACTTTGTCCCAGCCCTTCCTGCCCCAGAGGATGTGGCTCCATCCCAGTGCCTGCCAGGGCCAAACCACCTACAGGCAAGTCCTATTTCTACCTCCAAGCAGTTTGCAGATCACAAATGAAGATCAGCTCCCAAAGCTGAAGGGGAAAACTTCTCATGTAAATTGATTTTGTGCTTAAAAAACTAAAGGTATCTTATTCACCCTGAAAAGAAGGAACAGGCTTCCTGCCTGGAACAGGAATCAGGAATTCTGCAGAGCTACAGATCAGCAGCAACCTGCATGGTGTCAGGGCAGGGGAAATTGCAGCTGATGGGAAGCTATCACTGCCCATGGAGAGCCATGCCCTGGGTGGGCAGTGGGTGCAGGAGGGACAGACCCATCTGGGCAAAAATGTCCTGCAGAAATGACAATGTGATCTAAAATCACTGACCCAGTTTGGGAACAACAGCTTTCCCTTGCTTGAGAAATCCAGGAGAGGATGAAAACGGTTTGCTGAGGCCCCAGGCATGAAGAAAAGTTATCTGAGATGTTGTAGGGAGACCTGGAGATCAAAGACCTGCACTAGAAGACAGGAACACAACTAGAGACTGAGTCCATCTCCATTACTTACCCACCCACTGTGCATTTGGGTAATGGCTCCAATGCAGAGCTCAGTGACAGGGAAAACTGTGTCACTGCCATGGTGGCCTCTTCCCTCCCCAGATCCCTTCTGTTCCACAGAGCCTGACAGCAAGAAATGGAAAGGAACACAATTCCCCATAAAATTCCCCAGCTGTGGGCAAGGATCAAAGCAATGAATTATACCTAATGCTCACTGGATATGGACCATGGATGGGGAGGGCAGGGGCTGACATGGCCAGTCTGCTGCAGAGCCCAGGGGTCCTGCTGGGACTTGGAGGTGCAAGTGGGCACCAAGCAGGGAGCTGGGACATCAGGGCACAAACCCATCCCAAAGCCATCTCTTGTCTCCTGTGGTCATTTAAGTTAATTGTAAAGTAGCTTCTTCTAGGCAGTCCCATGGTGCAAAGCAGAGCACTCTAGACTCTGAATCCCAAAGTCCTGAGTTCGAGTCTCAGTGGGACCGTCCCCTGGCAGTTCAAGCCTCCCTGCCATCCCATCCCATCAGATCTCGGATGCTCAGCAGGGTCAGCCCCGCTCAGTACTGTTATGGGTTTAGCCAGGTAGGCCTAAATTTAGGCTTTAAAACTCAGATTTGGGCCTGAAATTGTCAGCTGCCTTGAGCTGGGCCAGGCTAGCTGACAGCT
>VWZD01007583.1:93343-201640 GCA_013396695.1 Sakesphorus luctuosus | reverse complement strand
CTGAGCCTCACCTAAACAATCCACTGCACAGGCTGGAAGGGCATGTGGGGAGAGCCCTGCCCAGTTCTGCGTTCGCGAGTCTGGCCATATATACGTACAAACAAAGTAGCTTCTTCTACCCACAACCAGCCTAAAACCCCAACCCAGGCTGTCTTTGCCTCAAGATTAGTCTGTGCAAAGCCCTAGTATCTATCTAGGTGAGACTCTGCTACAAGCAATAGGGCAGTTGAGATTTCCCCCAGAGCAACACACATTTGTCATCTCAGATTTGCTATGCTCAGTGGTTTCACTCTCAGATCTCTTATGCAACATGGGGCCAGGTTCTTACATGGAGAATCCAAGATTGTTCATCCCTGGACACAAGCAGGAGATGCTCCCTCACTTCAGGGTTGTCCCCATGGCAGTGCTGACCTGCACTCTGACAACCTCCACATTTTCCACCCCTTTCCTTTTTTCCCAGGACAGACAGGACTTTATTTATGGCATTATTTGGTAGCTGGCAGGAAGCCACATGCATGTCTAGGCAATCAGAAACCCTGAATCAATGGCTTAGGGACATAAATTCAGTTTACCTACATTTTAAGCCCACCAACACTAGAAGGTGACACGGCCTTAAGCTGGTGCTCTGTGGTGGGGTCCTGTAGCTGGTCTCCACCAGCTTCATCTCCCTCTTGTATGGATGAAAATTAAGAGGGAACTGACCACCAATCATCTTCCTGCACTCAGTTCTTGTCAGGCTCATTTATGGAGAGACTCTGGGAAGAGGCAAATAAATAACTTAAATCAAGATATTTGAAGCCAAGAGCACAATTCCAACTGTTCCAGCACCACACAGGGCTTGTCCATGGCAGACAACATCTTTGTCCAACAAACCCTTTGAAGGTTCCCTGATCACTGCTAGATGTGTCAGAAACTTCCCTGCATAGTTTATTATCCCCATAAATCTCTATAAAACTATTTTATCTCATCTGGATTGGCAACGAAGCAAACTTTGCTCTGTGTTTGGCTTACCAAGCCAGCCCCTAATGCCAACACACGTGCTGTTAAAAAGGGGGATGAAGATCCCACACGCCCTTCCAACACTACACAACACCCCAAGCACAGCAAACAGCCCCACATGCTCCATGTGCTTCCCTCCAGGAACAGACCTACTATCAAATAACATTTCTTCTACTTTCTTATCTTCTAAATGTGCTATTTAAAGGGGAAAAAAATAGCTTGGAGTCTTAGTCAGCCTGCTTTTCCCAAATGTGCCCCCTGCATTTCATTCAAAGAGTATTTTTGCTCCTGGGAGCTTGGTAGCTACTTTGTCACCAGCTTTTTGTTGGGATATGGTGATAGTTTATGGCTTCATTTAAATCAGGTGGTGACTGTAAAACCATCATCTCCTTGGCTTTGCAAATACAAAACACAGAAATAAATGCACTGTCCAGGTTGTCCTACCTCCTACATGACTTCCAGCTTTTCCAGGCAGCTCAATTCATTTTTACTTAGAAACAAAACATGGTTTGGGTTGGAAGGGACCCTAAAGCCCATGTTGTTCCAACCCCCTGTCATGGGCAGGGACACCTTCCAGTAGAGCAGATTGCCCAAGACCCATCCAACCTTGCCTTGGACACCAGCAAGACCATGAGCCACTGGATCTCCTTCCATCCAGCCCTGGTGCCCAAGGACAAGCTGAACCACAGATCTGTCACCCACCAGTGCCACCTACAGAAGAGCTGCCCTTGCACAGGAACCTTTTGGGCACAACCACCAACCTCCTGCAAGACATGCCCAAGAGCTCCCTACCACCAGCTGTGCTCCCAGCACAGGAGAGGGCCAGGTCACCCTGAAGAGCTCCCAGACAGTGTGATCCCTCAAGAGCAGGACCCACAGAAGTCCCACTGAGCCCTCCTCTCACAGTGGAGCTCTGTGGAGCTTGAAAGCTCCGCACTGGAGCTTAGGAAAAACACCCAACACCATCACAGCAATAACCAACCTTCTGAGGATGGGATGGCAGTGCCTGCCCCTCAACTGTGGCACCAGGATCAAGGTCTGCAGCTGGTACACACAGGCCCTCAGGTCCTCCTCCTCCTCTCTGCAGAGACAGCCCCTCACCCTTCCAGAGGGCACACAGCTACTGCCCACATGGCCTGTCCCCACTCAGACCTGCTGCAGCCTGGAGCAGAGGACAGTCAGCTCTCACATGAGCCTTAGCTTGAGGGAACACTTGGTTTAAATACCTGGGGCTTCGCTCACCTCTTTAAGAGTGAAGCCATCTCATCCACACTCCTGTTTACCAAGGCTGCCCCATCCTTCCTTAGTCAGGCACAGCCTTGAGGATGTGGCTCCCACACCACTCCCACACCACCTGGGGATGTGGCTCCCACACAGCCTGGGGATGTGGCTCCCACACAGCCTGGAGATGTGGCTCCCACACAGCCTTGGACCATGGCCCATCCTGAGCTACACCTGCCCTCTGCCACCACTCCCACAGAAGCCCTCCATGCCATGCCAGGACACTGGAGCAACCATCCCCATCCCCATCATTGTCCTCAGGAAGGGCCCAGGAGCCTGTGCAGCACCCAAGGGAGAGGTCCCAGGCACCTCTGGGAAGTTTGATGGGCAAATGCCTCTCACTGGTCTGTTGGATTCCAGGAAGGCGAGGACCAGAAGTTGTGGTTAATTCAGGAAGCTTTAGGATGAGCTGTGGAACATTTACTAGAAGAACCTCCCACTAAGGCAACAGCAGTGTGGATGCAGGGTACAACTCCAGGGAACATGAGGAAGCAGGACCACCAGGTACCAGGGAGAGGCCTTCAGGTGACTGACCACCCACACTTCCATCAGCCAACACTTCTCCTGACTGATAAACAGTCAAAGCCACAACTAAACTTGACATATGGGGACCCTGCTGATGCCACCCATGTGCCAGTGCCCTGCTGCTGCTGTAGGCCATGTATTGACCTCCAGCCACCTTCAGCCAACCATGGAGCCAGCGGCAACGGTGTCACCTCCCCACTAGGTCACCACCAGCAGATCCAGATCCAGCACTCCAGCAGGCAGAGGTGGAGCAATTCCTATGGCAACACAGGGATGCCATCAGCAGAGGATTAGGCTCCAGTGGGAGGGGAAGCAGGACCAGAGGAGGGAGTTGATCCACAACCACGACAGGGACGCTGCGGAGGAGCGGAGGCCACGGCATCGATTTTCACGCCCATCTTCCCCCTTCAATTCTTCTCTAGCATGAAAGTCTCGATTTAAATGGCAAACTTTGATACCATTAGAAACTATCAGAGCATTTAACACACTGCCCCTTCCTCCCACGTCACTGCACCCACGGCTGCCACGGGAATAAAGGGGGTTGCAGGATCCAGACATCTCCCGGCAGTGCCGGCACCAAAGTGCAGCCAATCTGCGTCACACAGAGACCCTTTGAAAGGGGATGAATGAGAAGTGCAGGGAGAAATGATTACTTTATTTGTGAAGACCATGTCTCTTGTCATTGTAATTCATCCCAAATCCTCCCAGCACTGGACAGCTGCAGGTTTAATCATGAATATACAAACCAGTGACACATGAGCAACAAAGAGTCTCCAAACACAACAGAGAGACCCAGAATCTGGTCTGGTTTGGCTGCTGCTCTCCCTCCTTTGCACTGAAAAAAGGAGGTGATGGGTAAAACCAGGTCCTGCCACCTCCTCCTGCCACCACAGTGCCTCTCCCAAAGACATGGGAATGCCAGCCTGCACCTGTCCCTACTCCAGCAAAGCTGCTCCCAGCTGCAGGAAGGGAGTGAACAGGAGAGGAGAGGGAGAAGCAAGGGAGGGTGGGCAGAGCAAGGGCTGGAGGAAACAAGAAGCTGGGCCACAGAGAGCAGCTGGAGCTGCACAGGCACTCGAGCAGGGAGCTGGGAAGGGGAAACATGGGGTTTAACCTGTGCAAAAGATGGGAAATGCTCCCTTTGTGTGTGCCTCGGGCAGGCAGAGCACGGGGCTGACCCTGGTGTGCAGAGGGGGGCACAGCTGAGGGAGGGAGGGCACTTCCCACACAGGCACTGATGCTGTTACACGTTATTAACATGAAACACCTCCCAAAAGGGGGGTCCTCCAGAGGATGATAACTGCAGACAGGCTCAGGACCTCTCCACAAGTACCCAACACCTGCCTTCTGCTGCCCTTGAGGTGTTTTCTGCAGATTCAGATGCTACCAAGCTGGTGAGCAATTGGACATGGGGCAGCAGCAAGTGATACCCATCAGTGCAAAGCACTGCAAAGAAAGCTGGGAAGCAGGAGGTGCCCAGAGCTTCTAGAAGGTTACTTTGCAGAATAAATCTCATCAAGGTCTGCAGCTTCCTCTGGAAGGACAGTGGAGGAGCAGCTCCATCTCTGCTCAGGGACAGGACCCAAAGCAAAAGGTGGAGCTGTGCCAGGGCAGGGACAGGTTGGATCTCAGGGAAAGGTTCTTCCCCCAGAGGGTGGTGGGCACTGTCCAGGCTCCCCAGGGCAGTGGGCACAGCCCCAAGGCTGCCAGAGCTCCAGGAGTGTTTGGCTGATGCCCTCAGGGACATGATGGGATTGTTGAGGTGTCTGTGCAGGGACAGGAATTGGATTGGATGATCCTGGTGGGTCCCTTCCCACTCAGGACATCCTGTGATTCTGTGAAAAGAGTAGGGACTGAGCATGACACAGGGCTGAGCATCAGCCCAGCTCAAACCACTCTCTGCTGTCACTGGGACCTGTGCACTGCCCCTCACTTCCAGCTTTGCTTGCCTAAACTCAGCACAAAACACAGGAGGAATTTGCTTTCTGAGGGCCTGAGATCCTGCAGGGCTTTGTGGCAGAGATCTGGGCCAAACCCTTGGTTTTCAACTCAATGGTGTCTCTGTAGAATTACCTGCTTTTGCTTAAATCACTCTGTAGAATTATTCATTTGATCTGGATTATCCTCTGCCTAGAAGTGATAGGGAGTGAGCCTGATGTGCTTCCAAAATGTAAGTTTTAGAAAAAAAAATCAAACCAGTTGGGGAACAAGTGGTTTTTGAGCCTCCCAAAGTGCCAGGCTGCACCCAGGGCTGTGGGTGGGACATCAGAGTGGGCAGAGGGACAGTCCTGCCAGCCTGGGAGACCAATTTCCATGCAAGCCCCAGCTCCAAATATCAGTCCCAGTGACACCTTCCTGCATCATAATAAACTGCACATCAAGCTTCAAACCATACTGTGCTCATGCAATGGAAGAATCAAATCCCATTTTCCTGCCCACTGCAGTGCAGTCCTTGGACCCCAGCACAGCATCTACATCCATCTGGCTCCACAGGGGAGGGTCCCAGTGTTGCAGCTGCCCCACGCTGGGAAGGGATCTCTCTTGTCCTCTCCTGTCCTCTCCTGTCCTGTCCTGTCCTGTCCTGTCCTGTCCTGTCCTGTCCTCTCCTCTCCTCTCCTCTCCTCTCCTCTCCTCTCCTCTCCTTTCTTCTCTTGCACAGGGACCTTCTCACTCTCTACAACTCCCTGGAGTAGAATCAGGTGTGGTTTGGGCTCTGCTCCCAGGGAACAAGAGACAGGATGAGAAGAAATGGCCTCCAGTTGCACCAGGGGAGCTTTAGGTTGGATATTGGGAAAATTTCTTCATAGAAAGGGTGGTCAGGCCCTGGCACAGCTGCCTGGGGCAGTGGTGGAGTCACCATCACTGGAAGGATTTCAAAGCCATGTGTATGTGGCACTTGGGGACATGAGTTAGTGGTGAACACAGTTGGACTTAAATATCTCAGAGGGCTTTTCCAGCTTTAACGATTCCATGATCCCCAAACAGGTTTGCAAATGGAAGAAGAGAGGTGTTCTGGCAGGTTCAGCTGAGCTCTCAAACATGCAAACTACATCCCTATAGCCACCTACAAAAGGAGACCTGAGAGCCCCTTCCAGTGCCTAAAGGGGTTCCAGGAGAGCTGGAGAGGGACTTGGGACAAGGCATGGAGGGACAGGACAAGGGAATGGCTGCCCACTGCCAGAGAGCAGGGTTAGATGGGGCATTGGGAAGGAATTCTTGGCTGGAAGGATGGGCAGGCCCTGGCACAGGGTGCCCAGAGAAGCTGTGGCTGCCCCAGCCCAGGAGTGTCCAAGGCCAGGATGGACAGGGCTTGGAGCAACAGGGGGTGGGATGAGATAGGCTCTGAGGTCCCTTCCAATACAAGCCATTCTATGATTCTCAAACCCATCCAATGGTTCAGCTGGTAAATCCAAAGCCCAGTGAGCAGGAAAACAAAAATACTGGGGGTTGTCCCCACCCCAGCCCAGCCCCACAGCTGGGGATCCCTGGCCAGCTCTGCACATCTGTGGGAACCATAATCCTGGCCACAAACCACAGCCTGGGGCTGGGCTGGGGTGTCAGGGCCGTGCTCAACAGAGCTCCCACCACTGAGAAACACAGACACAAACCCACAATCCCCTCGGGCCAGCTCAGTGGCTTTTAGTGCATTTTCAGGGATGGTCTCAAAGCCTCACCCTTGCAGGGAAAACCTTCCCATCAGCACAGGCTCGGCCACAGCCCTCCCAGTGCCACTGACTGGGCTGAGCAGGAGTGGAGAGGGGAGTGGGGCTCCAGGGCTGGCAGAAAGCAGCACCCTGAGCACCCACCAAGACATGGTGGATGACATTCATTCCCACAACAGACACAGGCTGGATTTCACATTCCCTGTCTCCTCCATGAGCTTGACATGAAAGGATGGGGAAACACATTCCCTCCCGTGAGTGAAGCCTGAGTGACTCTGGGAATGGCATCAGTGACAAAGCCACTCCTGTGCCCACCTCTGCCCACCACAACTCATCTCTCCCTGCAGCAGGAGAGAAAGGGCTGTTGTGCCCTCCACCCTCCTTAAAAATTGCCTTTCTTTAAAAAAAATTCCTTGAACAAATGGCAGCAAATCCCAGTGCAGAGCTGCACAATGGACACTTCAGTCTGCCCAGGGGAGGAGAGACAGGGCCTTCAATGCCTAAATAAATGCAATTTGCTTGTTAAGAGGGGGCTGGGGAAGGTTAGGCAGAGGGGAGCTCTGCTTATTCACTTCCCCCAATTAACATTCCAGCAGCACTGCTCTGCTTTCCAGGAACAATAACTTTTTGGGAAGGGGGAGCGGTGCCCATGGGGGTGTTGGATGGTCCTGGAGAAAGGAGACAAGTCCCAGGGTGTGAGGGTCCAAGTCTGGGTATGATGGGAACTGCTAAACAAACTCAAGACAAAATAAAGATCTATCCTGTGCAAAAAGAACCTGCAAAGTAAAACCCTTCACATCCATGGACCAAGATTTGCCTTTGCTGCTGATCTAAATACTTTTCTGTGCCCAAGGCCTGCGCAGAAAAGAGGTGGTTTGTCACTGTTTGTTTGTAAAAGGTCTCCAAATGCAGCGTAATTAAAAATATTTAGACCAGGCTTTGAGCTGTGCCATCCCCAGTGTCCTGCAGCCCCATACCAGCTGACAGCAAGCAATGACCACGTGGTTTAAAATAAACCTGAGCCTTGTCCCCTTCACTCTCCGCCAGGGTCTCCATCACCTCCAGCCTGGGTTACAGGTGGGAGGGTGGGCAGGGCAGGGGGTGCCCTGTGCCAGCTGGGCATGAAGGAGCCACTTCCCAGGTCCACAGGCTGGGTCTGCTGCAGGATGCACAGGGATGGATCTCAGCCTCTCCTCTTCTCCAGTCTTCCAGAATTAAGGAGCATTTGGACAAGGCTCAGGCACATGATGGGACTGTTGGGGTGTCCTGTGCAAGGCCAGGACCTGGACTTGATCCATGTGAGTCCCTTCCAACTCAGGAGATTCTATGACTGGAATTCTGTCCTGGGACACTCCCAGCCCCCTTTACTGAGGTTCCCCCAACACTTTGTGACAGTAACTTCCTCACTTATCCCCTTCCCAGGATGAAAAATTGGCCTCTTCTCAGCAAGGTCATTAATTTTCCAATAAATTAATTCTCCAGTAAAGCATTTGCAGCACACTCAGAGCTCCCAGTGACTCTTGCAGCTTCACTGCTGCTCTTCCAAGGGAGGCACATGGGCTTTTGTCAGACCCACAACCCCGTGATGGGGCACACACAGAAAACAAGGAGCACAAACCAAACCCAACTGCAGCGGCACCAGCAGGAGGAAAAGCACCAGAAGGACTCTGAGTGCCAAGCCCTGCCCTTCCCAACTGGCAGAGCCCAGGGCTGCTCCCATGAGGGCACAGAGCCCAACACCAGACAAAGCCAAGCCTATCACTGAAACTGCTGCAAGCCTGATAAGAGCAGGCTCATCCTTGTAAAGCTGAAAGCAACACTCCAAAAATGAACAGGTCCATCCATGCCCCAGGGACATACGTGCTGGGGTGGATCTATCACACCACAGACCTGGAGCATTCCCATGAAAATCCATCCCAAACAGACACATGGCTGGAGCTCAGCATTCCCAGCCACCACTATAAGCAAGAACAGGGCACCCAAAAGCAGGACCTTGGAAGGACAGACAGCCCCAGAAGGAACACAGATACCCCCAGAGGGAGGGCAGACACCCCCAGAGGGAGGGCAGACACCTCAGAGGGAGAACAGACACCCCCAGAGGGAGGACAGACACCCTCAGAGGGAGAACAGACACCCCCAGAGTGAGGTCAGGCACCCCCAGAGGGAGGGCAGACACCCCCAGAGGGAGGACAGACACCCCCAGAGGGAGGGCAGACACCCTCAGAGGGAGGACAGACAGCCCCACATGGAGGACAGACACCCTCAGAGGGGGGAAAGACACCCTCAGAGACAGACCCCACAGACCGTGGAGCTCAGTAACATCATCTGTGCATGGCTGTGTAGGGAAGGAAAACACTTTGATCTGCTGAACATGTCAGGAACTCAAACCAGTTTGGTTTAGCCTGCAGGTGTCAAATCAGTGCAGGAGCCGCAGGAGGACGTGCCCAGCTGACAGAGCTCCTGTCACACAGTGCTCAGCCACAGTGACTCCTGTGTCCTGTTGGACAGACTCAGAACAGGCCATGCCCAAGGATGCTCCAGTTATTAATTCACTGACAGCAATACCCAAGTTGAAGATTTGCAGTTTCCCCACTTGGCTTCTCAGATGACAAAGCAGCTTTGCTGATTTAGCAGGCAATGTGTAATCAAATCAAAAGGCTCTCTGGTGTCAATGCTGCTTCAGGAAGAAGATGGGAGGCTGGCAGAAGGGCCTGCACCTACCTGAGAAGGTGCCTCCTCACAGGAAGGTTGGGCTTGCTGTGTCAGACCACCAGTATTGCTCAGGTTGGAAGGACCACTGGAGGGGTCATCTGGTCCAACCTCCCTGCTCAAGCAGGGTCATCCCAGAGCACATGACACAGGATTGTGTCCAAGTGGGTTTTGAATATCCCTAGTGAGGGAGACTCCACACCCTCCCTGGGCAGCCTGTTCTAGTGCTCTCCAGAAGTGAGATGAACAAAACGTCACTCTGAGGCACTTGGCAAGAGCACACCAGAGCCACAAGCAGCCAGAGGTCTGGAGGAAAGGCTGGATTCACCTGAAGTCCACTACTCCTGCCCAGCACTCCTCCTGCTTCCTGTCCAAATGTGAAAATGAGTTCAACAACAGAAAGTCTCCAGGGAACAGTGTGGTACCAGCATGTTCCTCCTGGAGCATCACAAGGCCCAACCCCAGTGCAAAGGACTTGGTATCTTTCCAAGGACTTCTGTAGTCAGAACAAAGCCCCTCTCAGGCCAGTACCAGGCATTGAGACTCTATTCTCCCTACTTTGGGGGACAGCCAGTGTTCCATCCTCCCACCCAAGCAGCAACTGTGCAAACCCACTGCTCCAGAGCCACCACTGCAGATGCTCACCAGAGGTACCTGGTGGCCACAAGGAAGAGTAAATGGTCATCTGAACAAAAACCTGCAAGAACCAGGTGAGCTTTGGGCTGGGTTTGCTGTTGACTTTCAAGCCTGGTAGACGAAGCCACCCATAAAGATGCAGAGGGCAACTATTGAAAGGGAATGATCCCCTCCAGAGGGGAACCAGCATGTGCTCCCCTGCAGCCAAGGTGAACCACAGACCACGTGTGTGGCTCCTCCTCACCATGCAATGCAGTTATGGCCATAGGTGAGGGCAGGAGGAGTTGAACCAAGGCCCAGATACAGCACTGCCCTATCAACATCCTGTGGAGCTTCCTCACCTGCTCCAGCAATCAGTTTCCTCCCTCTCCTCCCCAGGAGGTAACACAGGAGGTAATAAGAGTGTCAAAAAAGCACATGATAAAACTGGGAGCATGCAGGGTGATTCCAGGACCCCACCACCCCACACAGGAACTGGAAGTCCATAGGGTCATTTCAGGACAACAGTTTCATACTGCTTTCCTCAGTGTCCAGAAGTGCTGAAACTTATCACAAGGCTGGACATTTCTGCTGTCAGGCAACAGGGACATCCAAAAGTTGAATGTTGTCATGCTGGTGGGTTGGACATCTCAGAAAAGCTACTCTCTGCCTTGGAAAGTCACCTCTGTAACAGCCAAAGAAACAGAGGGAAATTCTCACCCCTCAAAAACATCATTCTGCTTTTCTGCTTCCCTGCCAGTCACTCCTGGGTGTCAGGTCACCTTCTCCTGGGCTGCTTGGAGGCCTCAGCAAGAACACATTCAGCAGGCTGGCAGCAAGCAGGGCCCTTGCTATGAACGAGGCATCAAGAGCTCCACAGCCACAGCATCCACCCCAGCCCTCCTCATCCCAGCCCTCCCTGTCCCAAGGTGAGGGTCAGCAGGACTGAAGGTCTCTGAGCAACCCCATCACCACTCCGCTGCTGTTCCCAGTCCTCTGGTGTGACCAGGCTCAGATGGAGATGCCACTGCAGCAGCAGCAAGGAGGAAAAACAGCTTTATGGTGGCAGGGAAAGTCCTCTAAATAGTCAGTGAAGACATAAATCTCCTTTTCTTTACAGGAGATCAAGACCTGACTATGCAAGTGGGGCACCTCCAAAGGCACCTTCCTCTGCATTGCAGCCTGGGCTCTCCCTGCCTCTGCCAGTGCTCCCCTGCAGAGACAGAGCTCAGCTTGCTGAACCTCACAAACTGGTCATTAACAAAATAAAACACAAGTGAGATGAACAAAATGCTAATAGGAACCCCCAGGTCAAACCACCTCCCTGTCACCAGGGCCCTCCTCTTGCCAGCACATTCCTGCCACTAATGAGGCCCCATCGCTTCCTCCTCCCTCCTCAAGTTGCTCCTGGTGATGCAAATCCATCGTCTTTGTTTCTATTCTTGGAGTAAAAACAGAACCAAAGTAAATAGCAAAACAGCTCTTAGGTTTCAGGATCCTTTCTTTTTCCATCCTTCCCAACTGCACCAGGGCTGCTGTTGCTGTCAGAGCGAGGTGACACCCGAGCCCAGACATCAGCTTGTTCCCACTGGAAACGCTACGCTTAATCTCCAGCCTCAACACGGCCTTTGAGATCACTGCCAGCTCCTTCCCGGAGCCTGCACCTCGCTGTGCCCCATGGGAAATGTCAGACATCACCACAAGCCTCTTGGAGAGGGACAGAACCTGTGGAGACCCTGCCAGGGACCTCATCTCCAGTCCCCACCAGAGATTCTGCCTTCCACTGTCAGCCTTCCCCAGGGAGCTCACCCAGCTCCAATCTGTGCCCAGAGAGAACTCATGGTGACCATGTGCCCCCACATGCCAGGGTGGGCACCAATGCACAGAGGGGAAAAGGAGCCACATGGCAACACAAGTTGGACACATCAGCTCTCCCCTGTGTCCAGTGAAGCAGAAGGGGAGCTACCCTGGCACACTGTACTGCCAGGGAAGGCACTGAAGATCAGCTCTGCCATGGCAGCTGCAGGGAGGGGAAGGTCTCTGTGCCAGCAAAACCTCTGTTCAGAAGCAGGTTTTGGTCTGTAACAATGTCCCTCCAGGTCATTCTCTCCTCAGCTGAGATCCAGCAACACTCAGCAGGCAGCAAACCCTACATGAGGTGCTGGGGCCCAGAACCTGCAGCAGCACAAGCACACCTGGGGAGCCCCAGGGTCATGTCACAGGTGACCCTGGAAAGTGGCCAGCAGCAAAGGGCCGAGTGTCAGCTGCAGGTGCAGGGAGAGCACAGAGCTCTGACGGCATCACTAACGATGGACAGTCAGATGTGACCACCAGGTGCTGACACAGTCACCCCCCAGTGCTTTGGGGAGTTTCCCACAGGCTCCCAGGTGCAAGACAGGAGACTGTGAGATATGAAACAGCTGGAGAGGGACCTGGGACAAGGGCCTGGAGGGACAGGACAAGGCGAATGGCTTCCCACTGCCAGAGGGCAGGGTTAGGTGGGATATTGGGAAGAAATTCTCCCCTGTGAGGGTGGGCAGGCCCTGGCATAAGGTACACGGAGAAGCTGTGGCTGCCCCATCCCTGGGAGTGTCCAAGGCCAGGTTGGACTGGGCTTGGAGCAACCTGGGCTAGTGGAAGGTGTCCCTGCCCATGGCAGGGGATGGAATGAGATGAGCTTTAAGGTCCTTTCCAATCCAAACCAGTGTGTGATTTAGAGGCTGAGCAATCAGAGCTCTCGAGGGAGAGCAGGGGTAGGGAAAATGAAGCACTTTGTCCAAGTGCAGTGCTGCAGAGACCTCTTGCAGCACACAACTGCTACTGCACCTCAGAGCTCCGTGGTTTCTAATAGGGAAAATGCTTTCCAGCTCACTGGTGGTTTATCCAGTGCATCCCAGGCAGCTGCCCCTGGAGAGGGTTTGCAGCAGCCAGCTGATGGCATCCAGCACACACACAGTGCCACCTCCAGACAGCCACTACACTCAAGTGCTCCCAGTCCTGCAGCTGAATCCACTTGCCACATCCTTGAGTCTATATGAAGCCACAGTGTCCAAAGGGCTCATTCAGGCACAAGCACCTCCCTGCATGAATTTGCTTGCAGGGAAAGTGCTCTGAAGCGTTTAAACCTCAGGCTGTCAAAGGACTTTCTTCTCCTGCACACTCCAACAGCTAATGAAAGGCATTTGGGGATTGCAGCAGTTGCTCAGGAGCCTGGGGCACCTGCCTTCCTCACATCAGGAAAACCCAAAGAGCTGCAGACTGTGAGTCTAAGAGGACAGACTACAACTACCAGATTTACTGTCTGAGATTTGGGAAAGCAAGAGCAAGAGGTTCGAGAGGAAGAACAGAAAAACAGATCTTCAAGGGAAACCGAAGGAGAGTGCAGGTGGACCAAGAGGCCCCATGGTCAGCAGAGGATGGGATTTACTACACCTGGTCTGAGCAGTGGCCAGACTGGATCCAGGGACCTGTCATCACAAAGCCAGTCTTGTGGTTAAACCACAGAAGAAAAGGAAATGAGGATGACAAAACCCACCAGAATGTGCACTTTGGGATTAACAGGAACAACCCCAACAGCCAGGACCTGGCTGGATACGGAGGCCAGGAAGGACCTGGGCAGCAGATGTGTAGCCACTGTCACCATCACAGCCTGCTGTTGGGAGGGGACAATCAGCCAAAGGCAGGAGGAGAAGCTGTGCTAGGAGAGGTACCTCCTCCGCCCAACCAGAACCTGCCATGAGCCCTGCCAGCACAACCCTTTGTATGCTCAGTAGGATTGAGCCATCCAGAAGTGTTTGGTGTTCCATGCAGCTGGACCATCAGTGGCTGCAGTCCAAAGCATCCCCAGCCCACCCTGCACCTCAAGGACCCCACCCAGACCGCAGCTCCCACCAAAAAACTCGTTTGAGTTTCACACTGTGAGACTCCAGTCCTGCCACGGAGGAGGAGGAGGAACACTCCAGCTCACAGAATAGTGTCTCACTTATTTTAAATCACTGTGGTTATTTTCTTCTTTCACACAGACTTCACATACCAGAGAACACGGTGCACATTTTTGGCAAGTCTCATTTGCAGAAGTAGAGTAAAATTGGAAGTTGGCAAAGGACTCTGCTCTCCTCCTCCTCAGCCCTGCTGCTCTCTGAGATTCGACGTTCCTTGTGCAGAAACAAAACGTTAACGCATCAGAGGCTGGAAACTTCACAGAATCATGGATGGTTTTGGTGGGAAGGGATCTTAAAGCTCATCTCATTCCACTCCCTTGCAATGGACAGGGATCCCTCCCCCCAGCCCAGGTTGCTCCAAGCCCCATCCAACCTGTTCTGGAACACTCCCAGGGATGGGGCAGCCACAGCTGCTCTGCCCAACCTGTGCCAGGGCCTGCCCACCCTTCCAGCCAAGAATTCCTTCCCCATGCCCCATCTAACCCTGCCCTCTGGCAGTGGGAAGTCATTCCTCCTTGTCCTGTCCCTCCAGGCTCTTGTCCCAAGTCCCTCTCCAGCTCTCCTGAAGTCCCTTTAGGCACTGGAAGGGGCTCTCAGGTCTCTCTGGAGCCTTCCCTTCTCCAGGTGAGCCCCCACAGCTCTCCCAGCCTGGCTCCAGAGCAGAGGGGCTCCAGCCCTTGCAGCATCTCTGTGGCCTCCTCTGGACTCACTCCAGCAGCTCCACATCCTTGTGATGTTGGACCCCAGAGCTGGAGGCAGCTCTGCAGGTGGGTCTCACCTGAGCAGAGTAGAGGGGCAGAATTCCCTTCTGCCCACGCTGTGGGACCAGCCCAGCACTTGGGTTTGTTGAAGCTGCTTCTTTTCTCTCTGTCAGCCCGTGGGATGGTCCCTCCCACCTCCCTGTGCCCCGCAGCATCCCCAGACCCCTGCAGCCCAACCCAGGCTCTCCTCCCCCGGAGCAAAGCCAGCAGAGGGAGCAAACACTGTGGGTTTGCAGCGAGATCGCGGTGGTTTTTCATTGTGGTTGTTATAGTTTGAATCTAGAGGTTATTTCATGGTACTTTGCAGAAGTTATTTGGAAAGGACCAAAGCCAGCCTGCATATTTTCTTGGGACAGCCCTGGAAAATGTTGTTCTCACTAGTACCCATTCTGCAATGGCAGTATTCAAATCAAACCCAAAGTGGTCCTCAGCAATAAACCCCTTCCAGCTTCAAGCTCAGGGTCCCACAGCTCAGGTGTGTTTATTTTAGAGCCCTGTGCTCTCACCCTGCCCACATGACCTACAGCAAACAGGAGAGGCTTCACCTGCCCCAGATCACCCAGTTCACACTGTCACAGACACCTGGTCCCAGCTTGGCTCTGACCAAGCGGGATGTATCACACTGTCCCAAACCCCACCACAACCCCCTCTCAGGTTTGGAGTGGTCCTCACCAACTGCCCCTTTCACTCTTAATTCCCTCCACAAAGACACCTCCCTTTGTGTGGGAATGCTGAGAACAGTCCCACAGCACGCTCTCCTCTTCCCAAGCCACCTCTGCTTTACTCCAGGCACCACAAAGCACCCACTGGGACATCACAAGCTGGTGTTGCAAATGAAACCATGCTGACCAAAGAAATGAACCAGGTAGGTTTTGGTTTGGAGCATCACTGTGCTGCTTCACTCCCACACTAATTTGCCAAGTGGGGTGATTCACAGGGAGCCTCTTCCCCGCTCCCAGGGGAATGAGTTGCTCTCTGGCTCCAACGTCATGTTATTTATCAGGCTGTTGGGTTTCTTTTAAATACTCAGTGAACAACATTCAGAAAATGAGCATCGTGCTGAGGAGGGGCTGGGCCCAGGGGGTGATACACAGAGCTCATCCTTCACCTGTCTTTGCATCCACCTCCTTCAGGCCCTCACTGCCATTCTGCTCTGGAAGCTGAGGCAGTGTGTCCATGGATCCAGGGAGACTCTCAGTGCTTTGCTCCAGCCCCCAGAAAGCACAGCCAACCTGCCTCTTGCACAGTCATTTGTTCAGCCCAGAGAAGCTGTGGCTGCCCCATCCCTGGAAGTGTCCAAGGCCAGGTTGGACAGGGCTTGGAGCAACCTGGGATAGTGGAAGGTGCCCCTGCCCATGACAGGGGCTAGAATGAGATAGCTTTTAAGGCTGCTTCCAACCTAAACCATTCGGGGATTCTATGATTCTATTTTTTAATTATTATTTCTTTTTGTCACATTGAACTACAGGAACAGCCAAGTGTCTTCTGGCTGTTTGCTAACACTTCCTGAGATTGGGTTTGTAGCAGTGCTGGAACATAATCCAATAAAATAAAGCAAGGACTGAGCTCTGCTGTTGGGATTTCACTGTCCCAGAGGGATTACAGCAGGGCTGAGCCCAACTTCACTGTCACCATAAGCATCATGCCAGAGCCTCCAGCACTGGCTGTGTACAGGAGACAACTGCCTGCACCCCACAGACTTGGGGAGTCCTTGCACACTTAGGAATGAGACCAAACCATTGGGATAAAGCTGAGGTGAGTTCTACTAAGTCTGGCTCTGCTCAGCTCAGCTGACACCAAATCCCCAGACTGGGACATTCCCATCCTATGGCTTGATGCTGCTCTGGGGCAAGGCCACCAGGAACAGAAGGCATTTCTGGGTTGATCACTACTCATGGGAATAGGAAAACCTGGCCAGGCACATGGCAGCCAGTGCCAGTCACTGTGTGTGTCTCCAGTGAGCACCAGGTGTGATCAGGTTTCTGCCACACAGTGAGTTCCTCCCCTCACTGCCTCCCTTCCCAGGCTCTGCTATCCCAGCTCATCTTCTCTCCTTCATCCCAGCTTTGTAAGGCAGGGATTACCCCTGCTCAGCTCGTCTGTAGAGCTCCCAAGACAAACAGTGCTCTAAGTGTTCCCTGCAGGGCACAGACATTTCATATCAGAACCACTGCCTGGAAAAAGACCACACAAAAAATAATGATTATTAAAAAATACATTAGTGCTTGAGAGTGCAGAGTAAAATTAATTAGTGTACAGTCAGGGAGGCAACACAACCTTGAGTCACCTACTCGAAACATGCAGGAGGTACAGCAAGCAGAAGTGCTGGGACAGCACCAGGGATGCCATGGCAATGCCAAGGGCTGTGTTCCTCCATCTCCCCTGTGCAAACTGGCCAACTCCTCTACGGTGCAGAGAGAGTAGCATGTCATTAGGAGGAGCAGGGGGGTCAGGATAGACACCCCAGGCACTGCTGGCTCCTCCTCTGCCAGAGGCAGCAGGACTTGTGCCTCCAGGCTGGAAGTTTCCTTGTAACATCACAAAGTCAGTGGGCAATGCCAGAATGACATGCCTAGACACAGAGAGCTTCAAATTGCCCAGGGAAAGAGGGAAGAGCCCAGACCCCCTCAGAGACCTGCTGGAACCTGCACTGGCTGTCCCAGCAGCTGCCACAGACAGTGACTCCGCCCTCATGACCTCCTTTAATGATCTGTAAGGTTAATGCTGCATTTAGAAGGGTTAATTGTGCCTTTAATGACCAATTCTCCCGTGAAGATGAGGAGATCAGCACAGTCAGTAACTCAGCCATGTCGCCCTCCTCCTCCCCTGGGCAAGGGACACTGCAGAAGGTCCCATCCCTGCTCCTCCCTGCCCATCTCAGAGCCAGCTGGGCACAGAACCCAAACGCGTCACCGAGTGACTCCCAAAAACACACCCACGGTCTCAAAGCACAGTCCCAGCCTGGTCATGTCTCTGTCACAGCTGGAGTGACTGGGACAAGGCAGGGGATCCGTGTGAGAGACAGATGTCAAAAGCAATCAACTGCTCCTCTGTCTCCAGGGCAGAATCGCTGACAGCACTACAAGCCTTGGAGGAGTTAAAAGGAAAGGCTTATTAGAAAGAAAACTCGTTCTGACAATCACAAAAATTGGAATTCATTTAAAATTCAAATTATGCAAATTCCAGTAATCTGTACGTGCAGATCCATCACACAGCAGAGTGGGACCGGAGACACATGTCACCAGCTCCATGGCTGGAGGAAATGCACCCTCCATGGTGCTGTGGGAGGAAGGCAGCAGTGCTGGGCCCTGGCAGGCACAGGAAGGGTGGCAGCTCCAGGAGAGTGGGGCCAGGCAGGATTTGCAGGTGCCCCCTCTGCCCCTCAGCAGCCCCAGCACCACCCAGCACACAGCCAGGGCTGCAGCGAGACCAGACTCCAATGTTTGCACACGAGCCATAATAAATTCTCCCTTGGGCAAGCTCAGATGCCCATGACCAGCACAAAGCCTTCGTTAGGCAGAGCCTAATGATGTGAGAGTTGAGATTTAAGATGTGCCACAGGGCACTGGATGCATGTGGGCAATACCTCTGCCCTATCTCCATCTACCCTGCCAGGGGAGGGTCCCAGCTGCCCACCCAAAGCCTCAGGAGCCTCCCCCCTCTCTCAGCAATTCCCAAAATTCTAGTTTTGGGGAATTAGCAGCCAAGCAGCTGCAGCACACAGCAAAGGTGGCTCAGACCATCAGCAGGGAAGGAGCAAAGCCAGAAATCAACATTACAGGCTGGGGAAGTGCAACAGTCCTGAAAAACGAACCCACCTCTAAACTGTCTTAAAAGGTCCCAGAGGAGCCAGTGGGAAGAGGCAAATCATGCTCTTTCTCCTGTATGTGTTCTGCCATGCACAAAGACAGCAGATCCCACCTGGCACCGACTCCTCCACCAGCCCAGACTGGGCAGAGCAGGTGCCAGGCAGGGCCAGGGCACAACATGAACCCAAGGGAAGCTGCAACATCTCCAGCATGGAGATGGAAAGTAACTACCCAGCCTTGGGAGAACATGGATCCAGAAATTGCTCTTGGAAATAACTTCCCCAGGTTGACAGGAGCTTTACTTTGAACTTACAAACGAGGCTCTGGAGCTGTGTGGGGAATGCTGGTCCCATACTGGCCCAAACCCAGTAAGGGCTGCCATTTCACCTTCCTTCACACTTTCTGCCCAAGACTTCTCTGAAGGGCCCTGAGGATGCCCTTGCCAAGTAGAATGAGTCTGCTTTTCTCAGCAAGTCTCACAGAGTCAGAGCCCATGGTTAAGCTGACAGCAACAACAGCTTTTACCTCTTAGAATGAACCAGAAATGATGTAGCAAGGAAAAAAAATATCCACACCCTGCAAAAGTCCTGCTCTGTTCCTTGACAGACAGTCAGCTCCATGGGTACACCAAGGAAAGCTAAAGGTCCCCAAAACTTCAGGAAGACAAAGGCCAAATCAAACTGGCCCCAGACAGCACAGAGAGGTGCTGGGATGGTGCTGGGCAGTCAGGGAGCTGCCCCACAGGGAAGTGCAGAGCTCACCTCTCTGCAGGCACCAGGACATTGTTTGTCCTGAGAGTCCAAGGGCTTCCACAGTTGCAGAAGGGAGGCTGTGGGGAACAGATCCCACAGAGACACTGAAAAAGTATCCCTGCAAGAGGAATGATCCCCAGCATCTCAGTGTCCCCTGTCCCTCCTGATCTGCTGGGTGTACTTTGGGCCACAGATCCAGGCAGACACACAAAGCAGACATTGCCTTACCCCACAGCAGGGCATCTTTCAGCTGCTCACCAGGTGCCCCATCCCATTTCTGCTCATCTTCATCCTTGGGCTTTCACCTGCTTCCCAAGTCTGAGGCACCAGCTCCCGTAGAGATGGTTCAGTGGCAGCACTGGGGTCATGACCAGCTCCCCAAGTCTCACCCCCACAGCACCCACTGCTGCCACCACCACACTGCAAGGTCAGAACTGTCCTCCCCAGGAGAAAACCAGCATCACATCCAACGATCCATCCAAGCCAAGAAGGGAGGGACAGCCCCAGACTCGCACTGTCCAGCAGCAGCACAGCCCAGGCACCAGGAGCAGCCCTGTGGGGGACCAGCCCCTCCTCTGGGTTAGAGGAATGTCAGCAATTCTGAGGGTCTCAGATGTGTCTGAGCAAAGCCTGGGGCAGGGTGAGCCCCATTCCCTCAGCCTCAGCACCTCAGGGTGCACAGGCACCCCCTCCCTGCTCCCCTCCCATTGTACCAACGCTCTCACCCGTTGCCAATCAACACCGAGTGCTTTTCATCACAGAGACACCCGAGCCCTCATTACAACCCCGAGCCGGTAACGAGGCAGGGCAAGGCCATCCGAACCCCGGGGTCAGGTGTCTCGGGAAAGACAAGAGGCAAAGCCCATTAAACATTGATCAGAGGCTCCCACAGTGTCCCTGCTGTCCTGCCACCAGGATGCTCCGAAGGGCCAGGAAGGGCTGAGCTGCCCCAGGCACTGTGCTGAGCTGTCCCAGGGGCTCAGTGCTGAGCTGCCCCAGGGACTGTCCTGAGCTGCCCCAGGGATGGTGCTGAGATGCTGCAGGGACTGTCCTGAGCTGCCCTAGGCACGGTGCTGAGCTGCCCCAGGGACTGTCCTGAGCTGTCCCAGGGGCTCAGTGCTGAGCTGCCCCAGGGACTATGCTGAGCTGCCCCAGAGCCTCAGTGCTGAGCTGCCACAAGGACTCAGTTCTGGTTCAGCACTGCCCCAGCCCCTCATTGCTGCCCCAGGATAAGCCTTTGTGAAATTGCAGCTCCTCAAGTACATGAGCCTGAGGACAGGAAAACTCGTTTCGTACTTTCAGCTTTGGACAGTCAGCCCACACATCACCTGGCTGAGCAGTAGCCACCCTCAAGTCAGGGGCACTCTTGGGATCAGGGAGCCAAGGACCTCTCCAGGAGAAGCGCAAACTCAACCTGCCACCACCACCTGCTCCACCCTGTTGGAGCAGCCCCTCTGTCTGTTGTTTTGGCAGTGCTGGCCATATGAACAGCTCCCTGACAGTCGGTGTTTCTGGGAAGCTACGTGTGTGTGAGTGTTGGGGCAGAGCCTGGTACTCACGAATTGCCGCCGCAGCTTGGTCTTGACGCGCTCGGCCTTGGTCTCAGGGGCGTGCACGGCATAGCTGAGGGTCCCCAGGTGGTTGTCCACGGACAGGCTCTTCCTCATATAGAAGGAGCGGGTGCGGAAGTAGCTGAACGGGGCGTCCTCCACCGCCGTGCCCAGCTGGGCATCCCGGGGCGGGTCTGTGCAGTCATCCTCCAGCCGCCAGGCCTCCCCTGGGCAGGACAAGGAGATGCCACTCCATCAGATCCACAGCCCAGGCAGGGCCCTACCCCTCCAGCCCACCTCTGGGATGCTCAGTGGGCATCTCAGCCCTGCTGTGCCCATCCCACACCCACTCGCAAGCCGTGGGGCACAGATGCTGAGGGACTTGCTACCCTGGGCACATTCCTGCTGCAAACCCTGAGTACCCCCTGCCCAGGCAACAGCCCCTGCTCCCAGCCTGCCCAGACCCTCATACTCACTGCCCTCAACACCTTCCTGGCAGGAATCAGTCAAATGTAGTTAGAACCACAGAAGGGTTTGGGTTGGAAGCGACCTTAAAGCTCATCTCACACCAACCTCCTGCCACAGGCAGGGACACCTTCCATTAAACCAGGTTGCTCCAAGCCCCATCCAACCTGGCCTTGAAATCTTGCCTTGTGAATGGGAAAAATGAGGCACCACAAATGTTACAAATTACAAAAGGATTTGCTGCCATCTCCTCCTGCAGGAAAAAAACCAGCTTTATGGCACGGCCAGGAGTAAATCAACAGCCACATGAAGGACAGAAGCCAGACCTCCTGTCTCCACCAGCCCATCAGCAGCAGCTCTGCAGGGCTGAGAGCCGAGGGACAAACCCCACTGACACTGTGACAGCGGTGGCAGTGGCAGAGGACAGCGGGCATCATGCAGGGCTGGTGCTCCCAGGGCAGGACTGACCACATTTCATTGCAACAAAAGGGAAAAACAACCAAACAACAGGAAATGTCTCCGGAGTATCAGCGCTCTGCTCTTTTCCCTTCAGCTCGGATGCTGCCTGCTTTTTGTTGCCAACCTCCTCTTCACATCTGGAGCTTGTATTGCCTCCCCTGCTCAGCCAAAATCGCTGCTCAAGCCAGGACAAACAAACAATAAAACTTCTTGCTCAGTTCTTGGGAAAATGATCAATTATTAGCCCAGAAGTGCATCTCACAGGATTGCCTTCAGAGGCTCTGCCCCTCCTGCAGTCTCTTCCCAAGGCACCATCCTTTGTCTCTTGTTTCTGACAAACCTGGCGCTTTGGAGCACAAATGACAACGATCTCACCACACCAGGGCTAAGGAACAAAACACTTCCAGAGTCTGAAGTGGATAATGGCCTTAGGGTAAAAACCAGCCACAATTCAGTGAGTTCAGTCCAGTTTACCCAGCAAGGCTGTGGGATTAACATGGAATATGACGAGACACAGCTTGTACTACAAGCCACCAAAGGAGCAACCACCTCCTCACACTGCCAGAGGGCAGGATTAGATGGGATATTGGGAAGAAATTCTCCCCTGTAAGAGTGGGGAGGCCCTGGCACAGGTTGCCCAGAGAAGCTGTGGCTGCCCCATCCCTGGAAGTGTCCAAGGGCTGGGGATGGGGCTTGGAACAACCTGGTCTAATGGAAGGTGTCCCTGCCCATGGCAGGGGGTTGGTGTGAGATGATCTCTAAAGTCCCTTCCTACCCAACCAGTCCATGATTCCATGAAAGAGGCAACCCAGAGCACAGCACTCCAAGCATCACATCGGTTTTTAACTCCCCTACTTTCAATTTAATAAGCTGCTGCTGCTCCTCTCCAAATGTCACCTCACACAACACAGGAACTGCTGTTTGAAAGCTGTGATTATTCAGTGCACAAACACGTCAATCGGAGGCAGATCCCGGCTGGGAGGCAGAGGCAGCCCCGCACCGGGGCCATGGCAGGGCTGGGAGCAGAGCCCCCCGCCATGGGAGGAGAGCTCACATGGGAGAAGGAACCAGCCCCAGAGCCCCTGTGCCCACCTGCAATGGCCCGGCCACCACCTGTGCCAACCCCTTGTCCCAGTTCAGCAGGCCAGGACCAGTTTATCCCTGTGTGGGTGTGACCAAAGCTGTGCATTCTCCACCCTCTGGGCCATTGCCCAGGAACTGTTAACAATGGCCCATTGGCAGCAGCTGCCCAGGGCACAGCTGAGCCCTCACCCTGGGAGCTGGCTGGGAAAGAAGCCTGGCAGAGGAGCTGGGATAATTCCCCTCCAGGGACTCCTTGGCACCTCCACACCCACCTGAGGGCTCAGCTCTGCTCAGGGGCCAGCAACCATTCCAAAATCCCCCCTGACTCCCAGAGTCACATCCCCCAGTCTGGAACTCCCTGCCCTGGGGGAGGCACTGGGGGCTCCCACCTGCACCTGAGGGGATAGAATCCTGGGGTTTGGGGACTTCTGGCACCACTTGGCAGATCCAGAGGAGGAGCAGAACCTGGACAGCAGGAGCCCACCACTCTCCACCAGACTGTGACATCATCTGCACCAACAGGTTTTTCCCTTCCTTTTCCTTTGGACTCGGGGGAACCACGTGGGGCTCAGCACAGAGGCCACCAAACCCCACTGTGTTTGTGCCCCAGGGGGCTGGGTTACACTGCTGGGGTTTGGGGGTTAAACCCCATTTCTCTTTGTGCCATAGCATTTATTATAATATTGTTATTAAACTGTAACTCTGACTTATAATCTCTTTTGTGTTGGGTTCTATTCTCCTGCTGGTTTACCTCTAAATCAGCACACCCCTGACCCTGAGACTGTCCCCTCCCAGCCCCATAGGATGCCCAGCCCCAGCCACCACTGCTCTGCCACCCTAGGTGAGGGAGGCCAAGGCCATGTGCTGAACTTGGACAGTCACCCACCACACCCACTCTGTGCACAACACTCTGCTGAGCATGAGGAGCTGGGTTTCAAGCTCCACCGGTGTCATATCTGATCCTGGTTTCCCAAGGACTTTGCTGCTCTCTCTCCAAGGAGCTACAGGAATTTCATCCTCCAGCACAGTCCAGGAGCTGGACCAGAGGCAGAGCTGCTCCCTGGCCTTGCTGAGGGGTGATCCTCACCAAACCGTGGTTCCTTTTCCCTGGACACAGAGGCCATTGTAGAGGGAGCCAGGACCATGTCTACTCCAAAAAGCTTTTCTGTGTTCTGAAGGAGCTTACCTAATTGCTGCCAAACAAGTAAATAAATGATCAACCCAGAACAATCAAAAGGGAAAGATCAACAAGTGATAAAATCACAGAATTGCTGGATTGGAAGGGACCATAAAGCTCATGTCATTCCACCCCCTGGGATGCCACTCACAAGCTGAGGGCCAACCATCCTCGTGCTGTTCTGCCCTGGAACTGCTCACCCCTCTGGCACCCAGAGCTGTGCCCTCAACAACAGCACCTCTGAAAGGCCTTCTAAACATCCTCTTGGGCTGGACAGTAACAATTCCTGCAAAATCTTTCTTCTTTCTGAATTGGAAGTGTTGGGGAGGACACCCACCAAAGGATAGAGGGGCAGCAAGGACCTGGTGCCTCTCCAGTAACTCCTTTGAGCACAGACAGGCTGATCCCTGCAAGTGCAAGGAAAATTAATCTCAGGGTCCTGGTCTAAGCTCAAATCCAGCTGCTTCCTTTTGGCTCCTTTCCTTTCCTCCCATGGGCATAATTCCCAACAAACTCACACCAACCTTATGACCACTTTGCTTCTTCCCAGCTCTGCAGCTGGGGCATGGAGCCAGTTCCTGAAGGGCTCTGCATGTTGCCTGACAGACAAGGGAGGGGAGGCAGGGAAGAGCTCCAGAGCGGCCTGTTCCTTCCAGGTGCAAGAGGAGGGAACTGCAAGGGATCAGGAATGTAAACCACATGCAGTGACTTCCCTGGGCAGGCTGCAGGTGAGAACAGCAGGTGAGGGCAGCAGGTGAGAGCTGCAGGTGAGGGCTGCAGGTGAGAGCAGCATGAGGGCTGCAGATGAGGGCAGCATGAGGGCTGCAGGTGAGGGCTGCAGGTGAGAGCAGCATGAGGGCTGCAGATGAGGGCTGCAGGTGAGGGTTAGGGTTAGGGTGAGGGTGAGGGCAGCAGGCGAGGGCTGCAGGTGAGACCAGCAGGTGAGACCAGCAGGTGAGGTCTGCAGAGCAGCATGAGGGCTGCAGGGGAGGGCAGCAGGTGAGGGCTGCAGGTGAGGGCTGAAGGTGAGAGCAGCAGGCAGCCAAAGGAGGAAGAGAGAGCAACAGAGAGTCTTTCTCAGCCCCACACCTACAACTTCACAGGGGAAGAAGAGATGAGCAGAAAAGGCAGCTCATTTCTCTGTGCCACCAGCATGTGTGAAATCTCTTGGCACACTTCAGTGTGACACCCAAGGGATAATTGTCGGGACAAGGCAGGCACTGCTGCTGTTCAATCCAACCTCCTTTGTGCTTGTCCTCCCCTCGCTACATCCTGGGCTCGTGGCCATAAGGCTTTGGGGTTAATCCAGGAGCACTGCCCTGGGCAAGAGGGTGAAGGACAGAGGATGGAGAAGGAGAGCTCGGATCCCAGCTGACCACACCACTGTTGTGGGTTACCTGAAAGGGGAAAACAAACCCAGACCAAGAGGAAACCCAGACCTGTCCACCAGCCCAGCCTTGGTCGCTGAATGAGAAGGAAGGTTGGTTTTGAGAGGAGAGGCTCAGCAGCCACAGGCCCAGCTCTTCTGTCCATCCCTGGGGCCCCAATTCCCTGACAGGCACCTTGGTCCCCTCACAATGACCTGCAGAGGAGCCATGGTGCCATAGCAGGACAACCCCCTGTGCCCTCCCATGGAGTGACAGGAACATCCCTCCTCCAGCTCTGCCATGCTGGAAGTGTGGGACACAAAGGAAAAGGCTGAGGAACACATCCTGATGGTCAGATGAGGATGTCCCATCTCCCACCTTGATTGGTGACTCCTCTGCTCATGGGTCCCCAGAACAGCAGCAGCCACAGTGTGGTTTCCTCCCTGGAGAGTGGTGAACTCTCCATGATTAGCTTATCTCCTCTCCCACAGACAGCCCCATTCCTGCCAAGCCTCGTGCTCCTGTGGGGGAGCCTCTTACCGAGCTCATTTTGCCAATGTCCCCCCACCTCAAATGGGGAGCAGTGGAATGTGCTTAACTCACCAGCTCTTTAAGGAAAGGTTCTTATCAGAGAATCATGGAATGGTTTCACTTGGAAAAGACTTTACACACCATCTCATCCCACCCCTGCCATGGGCAGGGACACCTACCACTAGTCCAGGTTGCTCGAAGCCCCATCCAACCTGGCCTTGGACACTCCCAGGGATGGGGCAGCCACAGCTGCTCTGGGCAACCTGTTCTATCTTCTCTCCCTCCTGACACCCTCCCTGCAGCCCAGCCCTAACTCATAGATCCTGGTGGGCATCCTGCTTTCCTTGCCAGCCTCCTGGGACTCATTAACTTGCAGTGCCCCATGCTGCCTGCTCTTGTCCTGCTGTCCAGATGTTCCACCCTGCAGTGCCATCCCTTCTTTTCTCCTCCATAATAGCATCCTGATAGCCTTCATGAGCAGTTAATTAGCAGCTCCTAATTGAGCCAGAGAAAGAACCTGGGAGGATCTGAACAGAAAAGAACTCACTCCTTCATCCAAGGTTCTGGCTGTGCAGGGAGCCTTCCAAACGACAACAGTTTTCCTGCTCCTCCTCCTATTGGCATCCTTGGTGCCTTCCAGCCATGAGTAAAGTAAGCTCCTAAACTCCTGTTAGGTGAACTCAGGGCTGTTCCTCACTCCTGCAGTGCAGGGAGGGCTGTGCATGGGGTTTGCTCCAGGATGGCTGTTCCATGGAGTATGGGCCTCTCTCAGGAGATGAGGTGCTGGCAGCAGAAGCTGACGGGCTTGTAGTGGTCTGACTCACTCTGGGACATCATCCCACAGTCTCACACCAGCCTCTCACTCCCTCCCTCCTACTCCAGCCCAGCTCTGTGGAAGAACCAGCACACCAGCCAAGAAGGGTACTCTGGATGCCATGTCCTTCATGGTGGATGCTACACAACCTTTCCTACAGGTATTCCCCCCATTCCAAGACCCAATTCAACAATTTGATAAACTGAAAGGAAAAATGTGGTTCCCACACACAGCAGAGCAGTCCCTCAGGTGCTGCAGGACACCCAGGAGCTCCACCAGGACATGCACAGCAGGAAGGGCTCGGTGATGTCCCAGATCTGCTCAGTGCATTACTTTGGGGAGAATTAGTAGCACCAGGAAATGAAATGCAGCCTTCAAAGCATTAAAATTAATCCAGGGTTTGAACAGCTGCTCTGCTGGGTAACATAGGGATCTGACTGTGAGTTGGTTAGACTTAAAAAAACCATAAAAATAGAAAAATCCAAGGGTGCCGTTTGAAGGGAGCTGTTTTATAAGGATTTTATTCAGCACTGGGTTGTCAGCTCTGGCTTGCAGGCCTTATCTTTGTTTCAGTGCTAATAATCCCTTTTCCCATCATTTTTATAGTCCCAGCGTGACTCTGCTGGCACCAAAAGCGCTGAAACGCTTTGGCCACCAGTGGGTTTGCCAATAAACTCGCTCAGAGCAGCTGGCCCAACCATATTAGTATTTCATCAGGATCAGCAGGAGAGTAGAATAACATGATAAAAACCCTCAGAGCTGACCTGAGAGCCAACACACACTGCCAGCCTGGGGAGCATTTGCAGATCTCCAAGGTCAGGACTGTGGGAAGAGCACAGTGAGATGCTCCTGTCAGAGAGCAGCAACAAGTGCCCTCAAGCCACTTCATGACATAGAAAAGAGGCACTTGGGCTGTTGCAGAGGCCAAGGAGCCCCTGGGAGAGCAGCTCACCAGGCACATGTGGCCAGGACAGGCAGCTCACCCAGAGGCAGAAAGGTCCAAGCATCACCCATGAGCAGAAGAATGCAAGAATCACCTCCCCTCCTTGGGTGGCTTTCAACAACCAGCTCCTCTATTTCATCAGCATAATATGAATGAAGGGGAGGTTTAGGCACAAGCTCAAAGAAAGGCTCAACCAGGGCAAAAAACGCAGAAGCTTATCAAGAGGGGCTGGCTTTGGAGAAGGTTAAAGCCCACTTAGGCTGAAGTTGGGTTTGTTGTTTGTGCCCCTGCAGAGGCAGGGACGGTTTGCCAAGTGTGCAGATGGGAAGGGGTGGATGCTGATCCCGGTGCCGCAGAACTCACCAGCTGAAGGGACCGTGCAGCCCCTCTGCTGTTCAGAGGCTGAGTGCTTCTTGTAGGGCTTCTGCTCCGGCATCTCCTCCCTGAAGGCTGGGGGGTCCAGCAGGGGCAGCCTGCTCAGCACTGGGGACTGAGGGATGCTCGGCAGCGTCCGCGACTTGCCCAGCAGTGGTCGCTGCAGTTTTCTGTCCAGAGACCTGCAGGGACACAGCACAGGGCACAGCCCCCTCAGCAGTGGGAAGGGGAGTCAGGCCAGGACCCTTCTGCGACACACATGATGCCAGCTGAGCACATGGCCCTTCATAAATCACGTAATTGTTTAGGTTGCAAAAGCCCTTTAAGATCATCAAGCCCAAACATTAAGCCAGCAGTGCCAAGGCCATCACTAAACCATGTCCCCAGGTGCCACATCTACAACCTTTTTCAAACACTTCAAGGGATGGGGATTCCACCACTGCCCTGGGTATCTGTGCCGATGCCTGCCCACCTTTTCCATGAAGAAATTTTCCTGATATCCAACCTGCCCCTCCCCTGGCACAGCCTGAGGCCGTTCCCTCTCCTCCTGTCCCTGTTCCCTGGAGCAGAGCCCGACCCCCCCTCCGGCTCCCCCCTCCTGGCAGGGATTGCAGAGAGCGAGAAGGTCCCCCCTGAGCCTCCGTTTCTCCAGGCTGAGCCCCCCCAGCTCATGTTCAGCAGCACAGCTTGCAAAGCTGCTGCTGTCCCAGTAGAACCTTCTCCCTTGGCCAGTGCACTGTAATTAGGATTTCCATCTTGAGCTGCAAGGCACAACCAGCATAAACAGCACACAAGGCATTCTAGCTCCCACCTCAAAACTCACAGGTAATCTGAATTACTATTGTAAGAAGGTTCAAGACTGAAGGGATACAAATTGCCCTTCAGAGAGTAAAATCCCACTGAGCATTGTCCAAGACACCAGAAAGGTATTTGGGGTAGAAACCAGGTCACTGCAGGGGCCCAGGGACAAGCAGTAGGGAAGGTCCAGATTCCAGCAGCAGGGGCTGCAGAGTCATAAAGGTGTCATGAAATATGTAGAAACACAAATTCGAGATCTCTGTGGGGTCAAAACTCAACTGAGTTTGATGATGGGGCTCCAAATCTGCAGGGGTGACCAGGACACACATCCATGTGCTGGCAGTGTGACCACACATCACCATCTCCTTCAAACCCCCACAGTGAGCCAAGCCCTGCAATGGGAACAGGTCCGCCTTCTCCTGCTTCACCCCAGAGCCTCCCCCAAGGGATGGTACTCGGGTGCCCTCCTCAGGGATGACACTGGCCCAGGCCATGCTGCAATGTGGGAAAAAGGAATGTGATAAAAAGGAACAGTCCAGCACTGCCATGTGGTGAGGAGGGGTGCAGGGACCACCCTGTGCCCAGGGTGCAGACTGGGGGCACCCCAAGGGTGTTCCCTGTCCCCTGCTGCCACAGACCACATAGCTGAGCCCAAATGAGCCCCCAGCACACCCCAAAGGGGCTGTTTCCCAACCATGGAATGGTTTGGGTTGGAAGGGACCTTAGACATCACCTTGTTTCAACCCCCTGCCATGGGCAAACCTCGAAATGAACGGTACAGATCCTTCAAATTTCCATCCAAAATTCAATTCTTCACTGGTTAATGCTCATTTGTTCTTGTGCCAATATTAACCTTTAGCTTAAATAATTACCCCCCCCTCTCTGGTGTTTGCTCCCATGATTAATTTCCATTATAATGAAGTCCCAGCCCCTTTCCGCCTGCATTTTCAAGGCTGATTAAGGCAAGTTCTTTCAGTCTCCTCTCACAAAATGAGCTTTCATTCCCCATGGATGTTTCCACATCCCTCACTGCCCTCCCTCTATCTTAGACTCAGCGTCCTCCACCCATCCCAGAGCATCACAGACTCATGGAATGGTTTGGCTTGGAAGGGACCTTAAAGTTCATCCAGTCCCACCCCCTGCCATGGGCAGGGACACCTTCCACTGGCCCAGGTTGCTCCAAGCCCCGTCCAACCTGGCCTTGGACACTTCCAGGGATGGGGCAGCCACAGCTTCTCTGCCCAACCTGTGCCAGGACCTCCTCATCCTCACAGGGAACAATTCCTCCCCAGTATCCCATCTAACCCTGCCCTCTGGCAGTGGGAAGCCATTCCTCCTTGTCCTGTCCTTCTAGGCCCTTGTCCCAAGTCCCTCTCCAGCTCTTCTGGAGCCCCTTTAGGCACTGGAAGGGGCTCTCAGGTCTCCCCAGAGCCTTCTCTTCTGAAGGTGACCCTCCCAGCTGTCCCAGCCTGGCTCCAGAGCAGAGGGGCTCAGCCCTGTGACCATGCAGAGCTGAGCTCCTGGTACAGACAGCAGGGCAGCCCCTCTGTGTCCCTGCACACTGCAGCACTAAATTCCATCCTACATCACTCTCCAGCCCTCCAGGTCAGGCAGGCACAGTCTGTCATGCCAGAGCTGCTGCCCTTCAGTGCCCACCTGTCACCGCCACGTTTATCACCATCATAGAATAGAATCACAGAATCATAGAATGGATTGGGTTGGAAAAGACCTCCAAGATCATCAAGTCCAACCCTTGGGCCAACTCCAGTCCCTTTACCACATCNCAACACTCAAGGTGTGGCCTCCCCAAGGCAGAGTCCAGGGGAAGGGTCACTGCCCTGGGCCTGCTGGCCACGCTAGTTTTGATCCAGGCCAGGATCCCATTGGCCTTCTTGGCCACCTGGGCACACTGTTGGCTCATGTTGAGCTTCCTGTTACAAACGCGGCAGCAGCTCCAAGTGTCGGTGTCCGATGTCACTCAGAGGTGAAGTGACACAGGGCTGGTGCCATGCAGCCATTTCCCAGGGGATGGTCCCACCAACACAGCGGGTAAGTGGCAGGGGCAGAGAGCAGGAGCCATGGCCACAGGGCAGCCCCACCACCCACTGCCAGCCCCTGAGCAGGGATGGGGAGCACATTTCAATGTTAGCATCAGGATTTTATTAATATAACTAAATCACACTCATTCAATTCCCAGGTGAGGCTGCTCTGCTGCACAGGGTGCTCTGGGAATGGGGCAGGGTCAGCACTGCCCCCACCCTGGAGAGGCACTGCCAGGGCTGTGCCAGGCACTCAGCACCATCCTGCCCACCCCATGCCCCACACTTCACTGGGATCAGCATGGCAACAAGCTGCACAGGAGATCCAAAGCCAGAATTAGCATCCTGAGCCGTTTCTGTTCCAGCAGAACATTTGTACCTCTCATTGTAACACATTTCGCTGGCACAAGGCAACAGGGATCGAGCTTAACACATCGCTGTGCTGCATAAATGAGTTCAAAACAGTCCTTTTTTCTTGCATGCAAATCCCAGGATACCTGTGTACAGCTCCATCACCTGCAGAACCTCCTGAACATTTTAGTGCTCCATCCCTTTGTGCCCACAGGGCCACTCACACGAGCCACATGGGGGGGAACACAGAAAAATTCACTGTTAGAGGAGCGATTTTTAAGTTGAATGTCTGCAGGCAGTGATTTATTTTATGAGAAAAAGCAAAACAACTAGAAATCTGTTTAGGTCTGAAATTTGAACTCAAATTCCCAAGCACACCCAGGCTCTGTGGCTCCACCACCCTGTGTGTTGTGACTGAAGGCCATGGTACCACACAGCCCCTCGCTCATCCCAACCTCGCCAGTGGGATGAGGAGGAGAATCAGAACAAGGTAAAACCCATGGCTTGAGATAAGAACAGTTTAATAATTGAAATGCAGTAAAATTTAATTATAATTATAGTAACCGTGATAAAAATGGAGATAAGAAAAGAGAGAGAGGATTAAAATCCCAGACAAACAAGTGGTGCCCAAGACAGTCTCTCACCACCCAAAAAGCCCAGCCTGGCCCCCAGCATGAATCAGCCCCTCCCAGCCAACCTTCCCCTTTTCTACACTGGGCATGATGTTCCACGGTCTGGAATATCCCTCTGGCCTTGATCCTTCCCAGTCCTTGTCACCTCCTTGCTGGCAGAGTGTGGGAAGTGGAAAGGTCCTTGACTTGGGGAGGGCACTGCTCAGCAACAACCAAATCATCAAAGTGATACCAACAGTGTTCTCATCCTAAATCCAACCACAGCCCTGGACCAGCTTCTGGGAAGAAAATTAACTCTATCCCAGCCAAACCCAGGACTCTGCACAGCTCCAGCAGCAACTGTCAGCCAGGCCCTGATCCCATGGGGAAGTCACATTATGTCTGCATCTGCTTCCCAAGCAGGCTCCCCAGCTGGGTGCTCTCAAGGATGCCACATCCCATTAGCACAGATCCCCGTTGGAGTGTGAAGTTCAATTAGAAAAGCCATAATCAACACTGCTACAGCCTATATTTAGCTGCTATTCAGTGTTTGGGTAAGAAGGAGAGCACATAATCAAGTCATGACAAGGGTGGAAAAATCCTTCTGGCTGGGTGTGAGAGCTCAGGCAGGAGCCCAGTGACAGCTCCATCACCTCCCAGTTCACAGACAGATGGGGCAATGTGGGAACATCACAAGTGCCAGGTCCCTGCCACCAGCCCTGGGGACAGCCACAGCCCCGCCCAAGCCAGGGAAAAGCTTCTTTCCCTGGAGCCCGCTGAGGATGCAGCATTTTTAACCCCCAAGTTTGCAGGGCTCATCAGCTCTGCTGCCTCCAAGGCTGAAGATCTCCCCAGGAGAAGGATGCAGGATTCAAACCCAGGTACAAATCTCTCTTTCCTCTGTTCACGTCCTAAAGGTCTCCTTTTCCCTAACTAGGCAGGGGGCACTGCTTCCCCAGGCTCTGTTGAAAGTACACAGACTGACACAAAGAGCCACCAGACCAAAAAAAGTGAAAAGAAAATAGGCAGAACACATCTCCAAAGCTGTGCTGTGTCCAGGGCCTTCCCTGCTGGGATAGCCTTGCTGGATGGCTTTTCCATCCCCTGGGAAAATCAGGGGAAAGTTTGAGACAAAGGGAAGGATAATGCAAGTTAAACCAGGGAAAGCCAAATCTTGCATCTCTCCTGCAAGCTGGAAGCAAACTGCACACACTCACAGATTGTTTCTGTGTGGGAGAAGCTGCTCTCTGGAGGGCACTTCCCAGCCCAGTCCATGGAGTCTGCAGCTTGCCCTGGGAAGGATGGAGGTGTCACCACACCAGCCCCAGCAGGAACCCAGAGGCACCAGAGAGAGCAGCAGGAGCGGAAAATAACCCTAAACCCACCAATACCACAATCCAAAAAGGATCCCAACAACCCTCCCTGATTCCCATGATCTCCCTGGGAACTGAGCAAGAAAAGCTCACGCACATCTCCTGGAAATGCCCAAGGATGGTGACACTCCAGACATGTCCCATTCCTGGAAGAGGGAAGCCTTCCCCCAGCACCCAGCCCCACCAGCTCCCAGACAAACCCCAGCATCCCCTGTGCAGTTGCAGGTCCCCACAGCCCTGTCAGAGGCAGGCTGCTCATGGAAAATGGGAAGCAGAGGGGAGGGTAATCTGGGGAGGGAGGCTAAGGAGGGACAGGGCAGCAGCTGCCCCAGACCTTGCCTGCCTTCTCCAGAACTGTGGCTTAGGGACAGCCCTGACACGTGAGGAACATGTGAGGCCACTTCCAGGCTCAGAGGGGGATAACACATGTACCAAAGAGCTCACGGCCCCAAAGGGCAAATAAGAATTAAAAAAAAAATAGAGAAGCCAAAGGGCTGCTCCTCCTCCTGCAGCACCACAGGTAACTGGGGAGGGGAAGGTTCCTCTGCACCCTCAGTCCACTAAATCTGCTGAGTGAAGGAAGCTGACAAAGCTGCAGGTTTGGAGAACAGCTGAATGTGGCATGGACATGAGGCCAGGACTGAGGGAGGATGGCAGAGACAGGGGTTGGGACAGGTACTGTAGAGGGACACTGCCCCCAGGTCTTCTCCTGCCCATAATGTGCTTCTCAGCCTGCTCCTCCGAGGAGGTGTAACTTAGCAACCTGACCTTAAAAACTCGGCAAGGGTTCCAGCTGGATTCAGGGAAATGAGAAATGCTGCAAGGCAGGAGGAGCCCATGTCCACCACAGCCCCCTCTGGAAGGGGGTGAGAGCAGCCACAGCTCTGCACGGGAAGAAGGTCAGCACCTCCTGCACTGCCCATGGCCTCTTACTGCAAGCAATGGCTGCAAAATGGAAAAAAAAAGGAACAAAACACCCACATCCACTTCCTGAAACAGCTTGTGGAGACCCTAATGGGCAGAAGGTGACAGGCACAGGGGGAGAAAACGGGTCCCAAAGTGCTCACAGTCCCAAAAGGCAAACAAGGATGCTAAACTGACAGGGCAGGAGCAGTACTGCATCCAGGTCTGGGGTCCTCAGCATAAGACAAATGTAGAACTGCTGGAGAAAGTCCAGAGTAGACCATGGAGATGCTCCAAGGGTTGGAGCCCCTCTGCTCTGGAGACAGGCTGGGAGAGTTGGGAGGGCTCACCTGGAGAGGAGAAGGCTCTGGGAGGCCTGAGAGCCCCTTGCAGTACATAAAGGAACTTCAGGAGAGCTGGAGAGGGACTTGGGACAAGGCATGGAGGGACAGGACAAGAGGGAATGACTTCCCACTGCCAGAGGGCAGGGTTAGATGGGATCCTGGGAAGGAATTCTTGGCTGTGAGGGTGGGCAGGCCCTGGCACAGGTTGGACAGAGAAGCTGTGGCTGCCCCATCTGTGGAACTGTGCAAGGCCAGGTTGGAGCAGCCTGATCTATTGGAAGGTGTCCTGCCCATGGCAGGGGGTTGGAACAAGATGGACTTTAAGGTCCCTTCTGTGATAACCCACTGTCTGGGGGAAGGACCCCCTTCAGGGTGGGTTGCCACACCTTCCCACTCACATTCAGGGATTCTTTCCATGAGGTTTTCCTGCAGTGCTCAGCTCCACAGCACAGGGGAGACTGCATCCCCACACTGTCCATGCCCAGGGGAGACACAGAACCTGCTCCTGTGGAAGGAGCCAGGACACCCCACCAGTCTGGGCCAGGGGAAGGCCAGCCCAGCTCCCTGAGCCCAAAGCAAGGCACAGCTGTGTCTCTGGCACCCCAGGAGGGCACGGGGCTCACCGGTGCCAGCTCTGCCTCGGGCACACTGTGAGCCATGGAGGTGACATCCCCATCCAGACCACAGCAGCAGACAAGCCAACATCTGCCTGCAGCTGGTTTCTTTAGAGGGGCTCTGCAGCAAAAGGCAGCAGTGGGAAGGGAGGGGAAGCAGAGGAAGCTGAAGGTGCCTCAGAAGCCGCTTGTGGACAGAAGCACAAGGCAGCAGTGGCAGTGCCTCCAGGATGTGGCTCAGTGTGGTCCAGCACCCAAAGCAGTGGCAGGACCCCATGGAGGGCAGGGAATGAAGTTTAAGGGGATGACACAGCAGTGGGGAAGCCTAGAGAAGGAGTCTGAGAGGAAAAGAACAACTGGGTAACACACAGAGTAGCCTTGGAAACCAAAGCCCAAGGATTTTGGAGGGGAGCAGAGCCTTCACAGGGCATCCTCACCTGTTCAAACCACCAGTTTGCTCTGCAAACCTTATCAGCTGTGAGCAAACCTGTGAGTCACTGGCACTGTTTCCAGTGGATTGACCCCAGAGATTGCAAAGCCAGAGAAAATCACTGAGACATCTTCCCTCTGCATTCAGAAAACACCCAAACAGAACCCCTTCCTTTCTGGCTGCCCGGTATGTGTGTGTGAGGAGCGGAGGATGAGAGCTGAAACAGAGCAGCTTTCATCTGGCTGTGAGACAGTTTCAAAGCAAAACAAAACCCAAAACAGCATTCAGCATGCAAGTTCAGAAAAGAAAAAAACAGCCATGTGAAGCTATAAAAATACCTTCCCAGGCTCAGCTGTGAGCTGGTAAATACCACGATTTCCACCAGCTGGTTTGCAAAAGCTTCTTCTCCTGCCACCTCTCTGGCTTGCAGAGCATCTCTCCAGCCAGAGCACTGAATAAAACGCTGCTGGTATCCAGGGAATAATTGCTCCTGTCCCTGCAAATACATTTCATCTCAGAGGGATGAGCCAGGCATCAGGGGCTGTGGGAGGTGCAAGAGAGGAGGTCACACACCCCCATGTGCTGAGGGCAGCCTCAGCAAAACGTTCCAGAGCTCCTTGGAGGAGGATTCAGCACCACTGACCCCCATGAGCTGCTGTGCCCTGAGGCCCAGCCCTGCTCCCAGCACCACCCTGCTGGGCTGGGGACAAGCACCACATTTCTCAGAAAAGGGCCAAGAGTCCTTTTTGTGGCAGAAGATGCCCTCAAAAGCAGCACTGATACCATCCTGGCAGTCCAAGCTGGGCAACAGGCAAAGCCATCCCCAGGGATGCAAAACACAAACCTTCCCATCAGCAGTCCCAGACCGGGCACCATGGCTGTGTTTTATAACAACATCTCCATGTCACCATTCACAGAAATGCAACTGTTAAAGAGGGAAAAGGAAATGCATGGGGCCAGACTGTGTCACTCGTTCATTCAAAGGATGTTGGTTTCTTTTTAAAAGAAACTCTTTTTCCAGCTCTGTTGCAGGCAGTGATCTACATCCCCAGCCCATGGGGAGCTCTGCCCACTCTGCCCAGGAGCACCCAACAGGGCCCTCACAGCAGTCACCCTGCCCTACCCCTGTGGTGCCACCAGGCCATCCCCTCCACATCCCACAGGTGAGAAGAGCCCTGTGTGCCCCCTGCCCACCTGCTCCACTGATCACACACCAATAACAGGGGTGAGGTAGGGACCAGGCTCTCGGGTGGGCTCTGGCAGAGCCCAGCACAGCTGGAGCTGCACCTCCACAACAAAAAGTCCAAAGGCAGAAAGTCTCCAAGGCCAGGGAAAGAAGCAGGAACATTTACGGCTTGTGAACATTTATCCTGCTCACAGAGCTCCCTCTGATAAATGGGGAAAGAGGGCAGAGGAAGGTGAACACACAAATCCCAGTGTGACAGCAGAGCACACGAACATCCTCCCTCCCAGCAGCTCCTGAGCGTGACCTGCATCCTCAGGGACCAGTGTGGGGAATGTCCCAGGGGCCCTGTGCTTGTGGCCAGGCTCTGCCACCCAGGTCACTCAGACAGGGTGGCCAAAGGCAGCCAGGGTGCTCTGCATGCAGCACAAAACACTCCGCAGAAGGACGAGGGCTGAGGCTGTGCCCCCCACCTTCAGAGGAAGGGGGTTTGAGATGCATAAAACAGCTCACAAACTGAAGGTCCTGCACACTGCAAGTTCAGCCCACGAGCAGGATGCAACCCCCAGGGACACAGCAGTGACTCAGAAACACGGCCAGCACTGAGGCAGGAGAGGGACAGCAAAGCATGCCTAGGACATGCTGGGACAGGTTTGGGACGTGGCTGGGACATGTCTGGGACAGGTTTGGGACGGGGCTGGGACAGGTTTGGGACGTGGCTGGGACATGGCTGGGACATGGCTGGGACAGGTTTGGGACGTGGCTGGGACAGGTTTGGGAGGTGGCTGGGACAGGTTTAGGATATGGCTAGGACACGTTTGGGACACAGCCATTGCATGAAGGACACGTGAAATGAGGGCAGAGAAAGTGGCCCAGAGCAGAGCAGTGCAGGCAGGAACACAACTCCTTGCTGTAAATGACAAAGTGTCCAGTGCCACACTGCCAGTAGCCACACACTGATGTGCAAAGAGAGGGAGAGCAGAGAGGAGAAGGGGTTCTGTGACCTGCCAGGGCTGGGGGACAGCAGACACCACCCACTCCCCATGGTCACAGCACACAACCACAGATGTTCTGCCCTGGCTCCCAGCTGTCCTTTTGTGGTGTTTATGCATCTCCTGTCTGCCTTGAAAAATTTTGGGGACAAAAGCTAATGAAGCACAAGCAACATGGATGACAAACATCCTGGCTCCAATTTTAAAAGGCTGGCTAATCTACAAGCTGAATACATAACTGCCTCCTTCACACCTGCAGACACCTTCCAGGGACGACGTGAGGGGGTCCAGCACTGCAGCCACCTCCAGCACCAGAGCTGTGATGCCCCCTCACTGCTGCCCCCCAGCCCTGCCCCCATTCCCAGTCTCATGACACAGGGCTGGTCTCCCTTGTTGCTTCAAAATCCGAGTCACACGACAGAGGAGACAAAAAGCCACTGAGATCATCTTGGAAAGGACACTGCTGCCCCTGACAACACGGGGCAGAGGCTTCAGGCCTGAACTCGACGTGCTCCAGCACAGAAAGACACTCCAGACAGCTTGGCTTGCTTTAAATCCTGTAATTTCTGCAGCATGACCAAGTTTTCCAGCACTGGAGGCAAACAGTGGCAGAGCTGATCCGTCTCTGACTACTAACCCCTGGTAAAAATAATTATTTCATATGTTTTGGTCAAAAACCAGATTTATAATCATAGTCTTGTTGTTGTTTTAAACCCTCCTGGGCAGCACCTTTCATCCAGAACCCTGGGCTGGTTTTCATTCCCTTCTGAAGCACAGGAGGGAGGTCACCACCACGGTCAGAGGGACAAGCCCATTCAACAAGACACATTTTTATGCTCCCAGGGTAACACAGTAAAACCCCTTAAAAATGGCTTTCAGAGCAGGAGCAGTGGGAGCTGGGAGGAGCTGGGAGCAGAGTTCCAGCAAGGACCCCTCCAACAGCTGCTCATGGCTTGGGTTAATGGATTTCATCTCTCCTATGAGGGAAAAACCAGGCCCAAACCAGCACAGAGGAAGCCCAGCCCTGCCTGTGGCAGCCACAGGGACCAGGCAGGAACACCTGGGGACAAATTTCCTCCAAGGTAAACTCAGATCTGGTCCCACTCATAGAATCATAGAATGATACAATCAATTGGGTTGGAAAAGACCTCTGAGATCATCAAGTCCAACCCTTGGGCCAACTCCAGTCCCTTTACCACATCATGGCACTCAGGGCCACATCCAATCTGCGTTTAAAAACCTCCAGGGATGGGGAATCCACCCCCTCTCTGGGCAGCCCATTCCAATGCCTGAGCACTCTCTCTGCAAAGAAGTTTTTTCTCATCTCCAATTTCCCCTGGCAGAGCTTGAGCCCCCCATGCCCCCTTGTCCTATTGCTGAGTGCCTGTGGCAGGGGTTGGAACTGGATGGGCTTTAAGGTCCCTCCAACCAAAACCCATCTGCCATACTGTGATAAATTCTATTTGTTCTTTAAAGCAACCTAAAAATGTGCCGAAACTTCCCAGTTTTTCCACAAACGTGGATTTGCAGCCAAAAAATAGAACAGAGAGAGCCACACAAATTCTGCACACAGGGCAGGCAGCAGGGCCTGGAGCAGCCAGAAGGCACCAATGCCAGCTCCAGGGGTTTCCAAACACCCATGGAAGCACAGGGATGCTCCAGGCAGCTGTACCCACATCAGGAGCTGCCTCAGAGGGGGTGAGGGGCTGGGGCTCTGCTCCCCCACTCCGAAGTGCCTGTTAGAGCCAGTGAACCAGAAGGAGCTGTTTATTCCCTCCTGCATTCTCTCCCATCAAAAAAATACCAACTAGAAATATTTTGCATTAATTTGTATAATTGCCAAGTATTCCTACAGGGGAAAACATAGAATTTTTGTGAAAAAAACCTTTTTAATTATTAAATGAAGTATTCTAGTTTTCCCATTTGAAATATTCCCAGCAGCAGTGTCCTTTTTTCCCTTCCTCTTTGAAATGATTCTTCCTGGATCCAGAGAGAGTCTCTTTTGTCAACACATCTCCTCTCCCTTTCCTCCCCAGCTCTGCCTGAGCCAGCTCAGCCCCACACATGTGACTGCCCAGTGTCTCCACAAACCCTGAAGGTTGCCCAGTGTCCCCACACACCTCAGGGACCTCCCAGTGTCCCCACACACCCTAAAGGTTGTCCAGTGTCCCAAACACACCCTGGGAGCTGCCTGGTGTCCCCAGACACCTTGGGGACCTCCCAATGTCCCCACACACCCTAAAGATTGTCCAGTGTTCCAAACACACCCTGGGGGCTGCCCGTTGTCCCAACACACCCTAAAGATTGTCCAGTGTCCCAAACACACCCTGGGGGCTGCCCGGTGTCCCAACACACCCTAAAGGTTGTCCAGTGTCCCAAACACACCCTGGGGGCTGCCCGGTGTCCCAACACACCCTAAAGGTTGTCCAGTGTTCCAAACACACCCTGGGGGCTGCCCGGTGTCCCCACACCCCCCGGGAATGCCCTGCACAGGCAGGAGCAGACAGGGAAGGGCACACAGGGACAACCTCCACTCAAAACCCTTCCTTTTGCCAGCCACCACTGTTATTAGAAGCTGTTACATTCCCATCCGCTGTCTGGAATCACTTCCTTCCCCCTCTCCATGCAAATCCCGGTGGTGTGGATTGCTGGGGCTTTTGTTTCCTACCTGCGCCCCCACCCAGCTGTGACTCAGAGCCCAAACAGTGGGGGATCAGCATCAAACAGGCTTTCGAGCAACTGTGACTCACAGGCCAAGGCTTTCTGCTGGAGGAGACATCTCCTGCAGTCACACTACGTGTGTAACTCCCCTTAATACCAGTATCATTTCTCCTTCCTCCCACTACCCCATCCCAGTACCACTGCGAAACAAAGGCTGACCGGTCACCCACCTCCTCCTGCCTAATCCAGGCAAGGATTAGCTGCAGTTTGTGCAGAAATTAGGCAGCTCCCAACCTCATCTCTAGCCCAAAAACTGACTTTCAAAGGAGGCCAAAGCCAGGCAGAAAGGGAGGACACTGGGTGCAAACCACATCCCTTGGTTTTAGATGCAACATGGCCCCAAAAGTCGACAAAAGAGAGCTTGGATATGCTTTTCCACTCATCAGATCCAGAAAGTTTTCCCAGCCAGCTCCCAGGTATGCATGCACTTTCATGGGACAGATATTAAACACACCTCCATCTGCAACCATGGGAGCAGGTTTTTGAGGAACAGCAAGAGCACACCTGGCTCTGTTCACATCAATTCCTCCTGTCCCAAGGAGTGGAGCCAAGAACCCACTGCAACACCAGGAGCTCTGCAGAGCTGAGACCAGCAGCTGCTGGAACTGGGAATACACCCAGGTGTCCCCCAGTGCACAGAAACCTCCACAGAAAAGCAGGATGTGTCAGGAATTGGTGGAGAGGCCCCTTGCACGGACAGGGTTGATGGGGAGATGGATTTCTTCTCCGTGCTGCTCCCCAAGCCCCTTCCTGATAGATCACAGCCCTGGAGCTGCAAACAACAGGGAAGAACAAAGCTAAAAAGCTTCTTTAGGTTTAATATACAAAACCCAGGCAGCTCAATCAAGCAACAAAAGCTAAATGTCAGTTCCTCCCGTGGCACTGCCACTCTGCTCACAAAACAGCACCGCTCACGTCTGACAGTTTGTCATGGCTGTGAGACACCAGGGATGGGGCACACACAGCCTGGGGAGAGGCTGGCACAGAGCAGAGGGGAGAAGGGCTCTGTCCTGCAGCTCACCATGGACCACCAGCATGGAGGGTGAAGGGGCAGCTGTGAAACTCAAGAGCTGAAAGTCATCGGTGACCCAACAGGCTCAATCCTCAGCACCAGGACAGCAGGGCAGGTGGGACAGGGCACAGAGTCAGGAATGGTTTGGGCTGGAAGGGACCTTAAAGTCCAGCTTGTTCCAACCTCCTGCAATGGGCAGGGACACCTTCCGCTATCCCTGGTTGCTCCAAGCCCTGTCCAACCTGGCCTTGGACACTTCCAGGGATGGGGCAGCCACAGCTTCTCTGGGCAACCTGTGCCAGGGCCTGCCCACCCTCACAGGGAGGAATTTCCTCCTAACATGTAATCTAAATTTCTCCTTTAGTTTCAAACCATTTCTCCTTATCCTTTCACTGTCTGCCTGTGTAAAAAGTCACTTTCCTTCTTTTTATAATCCTCCTTTAGGCACTGGAAGGGGCTCTCAGGTCTCCCTGGAACCTTCTCTTCTCCAGGCTGAGCACCCCCAGCTCTCCCAGCCTGGCTTCAGAGCAGAGGGGCTCCAGCCCTCAGAGCATCACTCTAAACAAGCCTCAGCCAAGAGCACAGGAGCTGCCCCTGAGGACACCCCACCCAGCTGAGCAGCCTCAGCACACTCCGAGCCCAGCACGGTGTTCCCAACCAGCAACTCTCCAACCGAATGAGGCTGAAGTTTTTGGCTCCCAAAGCTCCTTCTGGTGTTTTTGCCCAGCCAAGCTGTGAAGGTGCTGAGTGTCCACTGTTCCAGTTAACAGGATTAAGAGGTGCTCAGCACCTCTGTGGAGCAGGCCACGGACTGAGTCACTAACACTGGATTTAGGATCTATTTCCAGCACCAGCACAGGCCACTTCCATGCAGTAGTGATGGGCATTGATTTTTAAATAGGTTACAATGATCTGCTGCAGCAAAACTGTGAGTCCATACACCCACACACGTTTTCCTGCTGGCATCTCAGCAGGCCAGGCAAGTGTCAGTGCTGGGAAGTTTGGAATATAACTGCCTTAAACACCTTATTGACTAATTTCAGGTGAAAACTTCTCACTTAACCCAAAACACTTCCAAGTTCCCTACTTGTTTTCCCTTTTAAAATGCAGGCATCTTTCCATATGGGCATGTCATTTAAAAGTGAAAAGGTTTTGTTCAAAATGTGTCAAAAAACAAGCAGGAAGAGTCAGTCAAACTCTCAGCCTCAGAGAAGCCCCTTGAACATTCCTACCTATCACCTTTACCTGTCTCATGCTTTGTACAGCCAACATAGGAATTGTTCCTTCAGTGCAGTTTTCCAGCCCCAAAACTTGCCAGTTCTTCTCTCCCCCATCACGACCATGTGCTTGAACACAGACGTGCTGCCACAGCTGAGGAGATATTTTTAAGCACCCAAAAACAACTAAGCACAATCCTGCCAGGAAAACATTCCCCACTGCCCCTCCCCACCTCAAAGCCCATCAAACTACAGACCACAGAACGTGGATCAGGATGTCAGTGAAGAAAATACTCCCAAAGGAGGAGAGGTGGCAGCTCCCCATTGCAGAGAGCAGCACTTGGTCCCTGCCCCATCTCTGCCCCTCTGTGAGTGCAAAGATGGAGCATCACCTGGAGCACCATCCCTTCAGCTGGAGATTTTCTAGTGACATGGGCAAAAACAGGCCAGGCAAGTTGGAATTTTTATGTAATTTAATTCATTGTCAACCCCAACTTCCAACTCAGGTGCTGACTAAAAAGGCAGTGGATCCCTAAAGGTCCCACCCTGCCTGCTCCCTGCTCAGCACAGGCCAACCTCCTCTCCTCCCTGTGCCCAGTTTTGGCTTCCTGGGCTTTCACCTAAGGTCACCCCAAGCCAGAGAAAAGCTCCTCTCCTGGAGCCCTCTGAGGACACGGAATCTTCACCCCTCAAGCTTTCAGGGCTCATCAGCTCTGCTGCCTCCAAGGCTGAAGGTCTCCCCTAGGAGAAGGATGTAGGATCCAAACCCAGGCAGAACTCTCTCCCCCCTCATCCCAAAGATCTCCTTTTTCTATAACTAGGCAGTGATCCCAGGGGAGCACATCAAAGCCTCTCTGTGGGGACAGTGTGGGCCTCTGTATGCCATAGAGGAGGGGAGAGGTGGCAGCCCCCAAGGGGGCAACAGACATCAACCTTCTGAAGCCAGGTGAGTGGATCTATAGCAGAACAGGCCTGGGCCAACAGAAAAAGCCATGGAATCAGCCCGTGAGTTCCTGCCTCCCAAAAGCCACCCCTGGACAGGACCTGGGATTTTTAATTATTTTTAATTGGGATTTTTACTGATTCCTAAAAAATAATTAGTTACTGTTGCAGGTCACCACTCCAGTGATAGGACTGGCATTCTCAGTGGGTTCTGCTTGCCCCCACTGCATCCAGGCTGAGACCAACTCCAAGGGTCTCCTTGAGGAATTCTCCAAAATCCATAAACTCTGTCAGAAGACAGCAGAGCCCCATTCTCCCAGAATCACTGCAGGCACCCAGGACCCCAGCCCAGGGCTCTGCCAGGCCATCTCCCTGGCTGAAAACAGCAGCTTGGGAAGGTGCCAGTCTGCTCCCAAGAACTTCAACTTGCCCTGGAGCCTCCCTGGCACAACAGAGCCAAGCAGAGCCATTTTCTCAGCTCAGCTCCAACACAACGGCCTTCTGTGATGTTCTGATCCACTTTCAAAAGCTGCAGAAACCCGAAATCAATTGTCCAGACCTTTCACATTATAAATAACTCACTAGCAAAAGCGCTATTTCATATAATCTGCCTTTTCCTTTCACTTCTCCATGCCAGAGTGGATCCTCTCTGCCCTTCCTGCCAACACACAGCTGGGCACAAGCACCTCTAGGCTGGCACCATGAGGTAACACAACAAAGCCCCCAAAGCTCAGCAAGCCCCTCCACACCCTCCTGTGGTTCCCCCACAGGTACCTGCATCCAGTGCTGCAGAGAAGTGCCCATATCCCTGCCATGCCCCAGGCTCTCATCCCGCCCAAAGCAGTGCAGCTCCGAGCCCGTCAGCTGCAGGACTTGGTTCATCCATCACTGCTCCTGCCAGGCAGAGAGAAGTTGCTACAAATACATCACCTGCTCTCCTGGCTGTGGCTTGGCTGTGGCTTGGCTTGGCTTGGCTGGGCTGGGCTGTTAACCCACACTACCAGTCCCTGCCCCAGGACAGGGACAGGCTGTCACACCTCGTCACCTCACCCAGGGACTCCCAGCCCTGGGGACTGGCTGTCTGGTTGATTTAACAACACGAGGCCTCTGTGCCACAGCTCCACAGTGGAGCATTCGCCCTCCTGCCGGGCACAGCTGGCACAGCTCAGGCCAGAGAAGCCTCCAGCTGACAAAACACAAGTCCCAACAGGGCTCTGTGCCACAGGTGGTGGCAGAGCAGGAGGGAACATCGGTGGCTGGAGAGCTCCTGCAGGAGCAAGTTTGCCCAAAAAAACAGCTGAATGAGATGATGCTCTTGCTGGGTCTCCTCTTCTGCCCACAGATTCTGAAGCCCAGCAGACTCACTCACCCCACATCGCTGGCATTGCTCTGTCTGGAGGCGTAGTTTAGAAATGCAGCATTATTGAAACCTGTAACTGCACACCTGCTGATTCCTCTTAGGTCCTATGAGAATGTGTGGGGCCACTATATTTAGAATGCAATAACCCCAGTCAGTGCATCCTCTCCACTGAGCACCTGCCTGTGTCTGACCCCTGTGGTCCCAGGGGATCACAGAGCTTTGGGAAGCACTGTGGGAGCCCAGCTGCCCCAAGTAAGGGCAGGGCAGGACTGTGGGCAGGGCTGTTAGGGTACAGGATCTCTGGCACACCCATGCACATGGAAATACAGGAGCTGAGCATCTTATTTCCATGCTTAATTTGCCCACATTGGAGTGAGGAAATGAAATAAAGCGAGGAAGTTGCTCAATAGGGCTGGGAAAAGCACCATGTAGAGTAAGGACTGCATCAGACATGGCAGCAGATCCCTTCTGTTGGCTTTTGGATCACAGCTGGGAAGATTTCCTGGGGCTTCTCAATGCACAGCCATTGGGAGGGGGTTGGAACGGGCAGAAGATTAAGTAGCTGGGGTGACAAGTGACACTGATTTCAAAGCATCCCATGCTTCAATCAACACTTCTTTTACTTCCCTAATCAACTGTGTGCAATCAAGAGAATGGGCTCGGTATCCACAGGGGCACTCGAGCCCTGTCCCTGGGGGAGTTGGGGGCACCAGAAGCAGTGCCCACACACTCAGATCCAGCCTGGAGGAGCTGCCCTGGAGCAGCTGCAGGGCCCAGGGGACGAAGCAAGGCTGCAGCTCAAGGCTGGCCACACCTGGGAACATGAAGAAACTTCTGCTTGGGACAAGTTCATCCACCAGCCTCTCCTGGAGCCGAGCTCCAAGCTCTGACAGGAAGCAGCCCCAATGGTCACAGTGAGCCACATTCCTGCATGAGGGGAGAACTTAGACTCTGAATGGTTTGGGTTGGAAGGGACCTTAAAGCCCATCTCACTCCACCCAGATTCCACACAGAATCACAGAATCAGACCCACAGAGAAGAGACCCACAGGGATCATCAAGTCCACCTCCTGGCCCTGCTCAGGACCATCACCAAGAGTCACACCATGTCCCTGAGACCTTCCACTAGATCAGGCTGCTCAGAGCCCCACATCCATAACCAGTACATCCCCACAGAAAATTTGGTACATGAGCTACATGCCAGCAATGCCCCTTGTGCCCAGAGCTCAGAAGGCACCATGACACCTTCCATTCCATAGGAAAACAGCCAGCTCACCCTAAAACCCAAGGTCCAGGACTGTAGCACCCTGTGCATGGGGCATCAATAGGCTGTGAGTCTCCCCATTCTCCTTCGGGCCAGAGACGTGGCACGTGCTCAGCTGCACCCAGATAACCCACCTTCCTCCCAGCAGCTGTGCACCAGCACAGCAAAAACCTGAGGGCAGAAACCAGGGTTTCAGTCCACAGAGTCAAAAGGAGCAGAACAAAGCTCCTGGCTCAGCCTCGAATGTTTCTGTGTTTCCGGAGCAATGAGCAAGCAGGGAAGAGGCGACTCCTTCAGCACCAAGGGAAGGGGGGAGACAGCACCATCTCAGCACATCTCACTGTCTCAGCAGCAGCAGCAGGAGGGGCTCCAACTTCTTTTGAATCTGTAGATACTTTAATAACCTTTCCAGAGAATGAGGTGCTCAACAGAGAACAGGCACAGGGAAGAAGGTGAGTGGATATCTTGGTGCTATTTTTTGCCCTGTGTGTCCCTACACAGAGCCACAGCCCTTCAGAAGCACCACGTGCAGGTCAGCAGGAGGCTTTGGGGACACACACTGCTCAGGCTGAGCCCACACGGAGAGGGCAGCACCAAGTGACAGTTGTGTCCTATGTCCTACAGGCTGCTCTTAACATCCAAAGAGAAGCCACTCAGGCACAGAGCAATTTTCTTAATTGCAGTAAATGCGTTTACATGCAAAACAAGGGTGTGTGCACCCCCAAACAGGACCCTGAGCACTCCAAAGGTAGCAGGATCCCAGGGGTTTTCCAGTCACCCCAGTGCTCCCCATCCCCAGTGTGTTCCCCTCATCAGTCCATACCTCAAACAAGCTGGCACTGAACTGTGTGTCTGAGCCCCCACGCCACTGCACCCTGTCCCTGAGCACAGCCCAGACCCTCCCCAACCCTCCTGCCTGCCACGAGGCTCCACCAGCATCTCACACACACAGGTTCAACCTCACCTGAGAATCCACTTCTTGCTACCCGTGCAGCCGCGGATTTTGCACGGGGCAGAGGGAGGGAAGGGCGACTTTGGCGCAATAACCTTGCTCCTCTAACGTGGAGACACAGCAGCACAACACAGAGAGCACAGACAGGGGCGGGTACAGGTGCACGTGGTCACCCAGCAGACACCCGAGATGTAACACCGACACCTGGGACGTGCCCTGGGCAGGGATGCAAAGTCACCGAATCTGCTGGAGGCATCCTGCAGCAATGAGTCACTTGGGAGCCCCAGACAGAAACGGGTGACACTTCTGGAGCCCTTGGCTTGCTCCCAGCCCTCTCCGCAGCCCCAGGAGAGGTCAAAGGGGAAGCAAAGCACCAAGGCTTGCACCTCCCACCCCACAGCCCCTGGGCACACCCAGAGGCACCAGGACAGTCTGGTCACGGCCACCCCGTACCTGCACTCCACGACACTACAGCAACAGCTCCCGCTGCGCCGGCCCCACCGCCTGGAGCGCAGCTCCGGCCTCGACTTCCTCAGGCTGAAGTACTCCGTCAGCTTCCCGAACGAAGCCATGGCTCCCGCGGCGTCCGGGGGCGCGCCCGCCCGTGTCCCCGCGCCCCGCCGCGCCCTCGGGCATGCTACACCCCCTGTGCCCCCTCAGCCCAGGCACCGGGGGAGCGGACACCGAGCACAGGGCAGCTGGGGGGAGCGGACACCCAGCACAGGGCAGCGGGGGGAGCGGACACCGAGCACAGAGCACCGGGGGGGAGCGGACACCGAGCACAGGGCAGCGGGGGGAGAGGACACCCAGCACAGGGCAGCGGGGGGAGCGGACACCGAGCACAGGGCACCGGGGGGGAGCGGACACCGAGCACAGGGCAGTGGGAGGGAGCGGACACCGAGCACAGGGCAGCGCGAGTCCAGCCAGGAATGCCTTGCACAGTCCACAGCGATCCCTCAGACTGGGAGGGTGCTCAGTCCTGTCCCGCTGAGGCAGCCGCAGGTGGCAGCCCAGGGTGGCCGGTGGCTGCACACGTTGTTGGTGCGATGCTGCAGAGCTGAGTTAAGCAGGAGAGGGGAAGAATGAATAGTGCCCGCTGGAAAAGATGAAAAGATGCCTCAGGAGTGCTGGCACAGGTCTGTGAGCCCCCACAGCAAGTGGCACCGGGCAAGGGAGGGAGGTGCCCTCTGGGCAGGTGGTCCAGGCTGGCTGTGGTGGCCCTCGGATGATCGGAGGCGATGAGAAACCCCAAGAAATCGGCTGTTCAGATGAATTTCCAAAGGGTCTGTTCTTACAGCATGTGTCGACCAGGTGGAGAGGATCTTTGTCTGCTCTTCCTGCGAAGGATCCCCACTTGCTCTTCCTGAGGCTATTCAGAGTCCGCCAGTTCTCCTCCCTCCCCGTTTTCCAAAGCAGAAGGCACCCTTAGCCTCCGGCAGCACCCACCTACCATGATTTTCCAGCCTGTCACCGAACACCTGAGTGCAAGGAGAGGGATAGACATTCAATGCAAGCGAGGCTAATCCAGTCAGAGGTCACCTGCGGGCTCTGCTCCCCTCGCCCCAGCACAAAGCCTTTCCACAGCAGCCAGCAGACACAGGGATGCTGCGAACCCGACGGGAAATCCTCCTGCCAGCCCTCCCCTAGTCAGGAGCACTTGTCTCTGCATCCTCAGCGCCTGACGCCAGCTGGGCGGAGGAAAAACAAGGGCTTCAGAAAAAAAACCACCCAAACCTCGCTCCAGCCCCACAGAGCAAAGCCAGATGAAGTCAGTGAAGTACATTCAGGGGAAGGGGTGTCTGACGGCAACTCCCAGCCATGCCAAGAGAGGAAACAAGGAAAACTGGTGTTAACTCAGCTGGCAGAGCCCCAGGTTACCTGCACGTCCTTTTATCACTCCGGTGTGGATGCCATGTTAAAAAATAAACAACCCCCATTCATTGCTGTCTTCCTCCTTAGAGCCATCCCCTGCAAGCAGCCCGCTCACCACGAGGGATGGCCATCCACTGCTGAAAACCCTTCCCGAGCCCCGCTTCCCTCTTTCCCTTCGCTTCCTTTTCCCACAGGCTTCTCGCTGGGAATTAAATGCCTGAGCAGCCCGGTGCGCCCCGCGGAGCACAACCCCACATATCCCCGGCCACCCGGGCGGCCACCCCCGCCAGCTGCCTGTGACCCGCAGAGGCGCCGTCATCGTCCCCGCCCGCGCTTTTTGGGGGGGTAGTTTGTTTGCAGCATCTCGGCTCGCTGCCTCCCGCTCCGGGCGCGGACATCCAGCCCGGCACACGGAGCCAACCGGCGCAGACCTGCACACAAAGCGGGGGCTGCCGATGCTCCGGGGGGGCCCCCATGGCCATGGGGGACCCTGCCGGCACCTCCGCACGGTCCCACGGCACGTTGTCCCTCCCGCTCACACACGGGGAGGGGAGAGCCGAGCCCCGCTCCTCTCTCCCAGCCGGGGAAATTCAAGCTGTTTACGAGCTGCCCCCCCTCCTTGTCTCGCACCTTCTCCCTCCGATGGGCTCCACCGCTGCCGGGGAGGGGTCCAGGGCACTTCCTAAAATCGCTGCCTTTGCGGAGAGGGCAGAGCATCCGCTGGCTGGCTCCCTGCGGCGCGGCAGGAGCCGGGAACACGGACACCCCTCTTATCTCCCATCGGCTCCCCGTTACCGGGCGCCGTGAAATGCAACACGTCAAAGCAGGTCAGAGGAGGCCGAGGAGAGCGGAGGGGGCTGGCGGGAGGCAGCGCGAAGCAGCCGAGGGGGAGATCAGAGAAAGGGGAGGCAGAAGGGGACAAACTCTTGTTTCCGTGCTCTGGAAAAAAGCCACAACGCCGGCTCTGGCGGAGGCGGCTGGGCTGAGGCACACGCACACCTTGGGAGGAGGACGGCAGAGTTACCTGGCACAGGTGATGTTATCTGCTCCTGAGCCATGCCAAGGCAATAGGAGAGGGGCTGGGTAGGGCAGCAAGAGGAGTGGAGAGGATGAGCGGAGTTAATTTGAATCCCTCTCTTCTCCTTTTCCTCCCAGCACCTGATGCGAGGGCAGAGGAGCAGCAATGCTGCCCCAGGGATCCTCCTTTGGCATTTGCAAAGTAGAATTCTTTGGGGGCAAAAGGGCGATTTGGAAGACTGTAGAAAAGCCAGCAGGAGGATTAGACAGACTGATAGACACAAAATCCAAGGACGAGGCAAGCCTTCCCAAGCATTCCAGCTGTGTGGGGCACAACCCTATGGCCAGGGACTTGCCAGCCTTCCCCAGCACTCCTGCTGCATGGGAGACACCTCTGCAGCCACGGGCACCCCAAATTTCTGCAACCCCCTCCTGGGAATGTAGGTAGGAGCCACAGCTCTTGGCAGGGAGTCAGGCCTCCAACAGGGCTGCAAAGCTTAGTCCTGAGCCCAACAGTGGAAAATGAGAAGGAGGAACCTCTGCCTTGGTGAAACCCCACATCTAGATAAGCTGAGGGTGGTGGGATTGAAGGTCATCATCATGGCTAGGCTTCACAAATGAAGATTTGGGAAGGACTCTACCCATGCTTGCTGCTATAAAGGCCAATGCAGGATTGAAGGTACTAATGCCTGAAGCCCAGACAACTCCATAAACACTTCCATCTGTGCCCAAAAACTGATACTCCAGAGGGGATTACTGCCCCACCCAGTGCCACCCAGTCCCCTGGACCAGACTGACTGGGACCCATCTGGTTGGAAGCACAACCAGCGCTGGAGCAGACACAGCACAAGCTCTCACATCTGCCCTCTGAGTTTCAGTCTCTGCTTTTCCTCTGGTGGCTTAGGGCAAGGGAAGGACTGTCTCCTTTCCCCCAGGACATGGAACAGCCCTCAGGCCCTTCCTTGCTCAAGGAATGGCTGGTGAGCCCCTCAGGCAGGGCTGTTACACCAGCTGGCTCCCAGAGGAGCTCCATGCCTCTCATTAAGCAGCAGAGGCAATCTGCTGAGCTACTGCTGAACCCTCCCTAATTTCACGTTACCAGGCTGCTGTGCTGGGGTTTGCCACTGCATCCTCAGTGATGCCACAGCTACCCAATTCCACTTAGCAGTGCAATGAAATGTTCTGTAAGTGAAACAGTAGTTTAATTTGCAGGAGACATAAACTGATTTTTAAGAGAAGCTGTGAAGGAGACATTAAAGCAGGAATCAGCACCCGTAGGGCGCTGTGACTCTGTGTGCCAGGGGATGCAGAGCACGGCTGCACACAGCACCGAGACACTGGCACAGGCATCTCACACCTTTGGCTGCAGCATTTGGGAGGAGAAAAATAGCCTCACAAGTCAAACATAGCCTGGTTGCCTGGGTCCATCTCACACATTCCTGTACATCCAGTGGTTCAGGCCCTAGAGACCAACATTCCCCTTTTCAAACCCTCCAAACACAGCAAAGCCATTGTAGGCATGAGAACAAGCACCAGTGCCAGCTTGCAAACAACCACGATGCTTTTCCAGGCTGAAATCATCACAACTACCTCTCAGCAACTCTGACACCCCAGGTGTCAACTGGGAAGCATCTCTGCCAGGTCCTGTGCCCGGTCAGCACAGTGAGACAAGCCAGATGGTCCTCGAAGGTGGCCCTTGCACCATCCCCAGGGGATCCTGACAGCCTCCAGTCACTGTGCTCCCGAGCCTGGGCTGAGCAAACCAGATCTGGTTACATCTTTGTGGCTTCCCCAAGCAGCTGTTACTCCAGTTACACTTCCTAAGTGGATAGGCAGAAGCAGGGAAGGAGGGCAAGAGGGTTCTTCAGAGCTGACAGCGTCTGCATCCACTCCTGCAGTGCCAGAAGACTCCAGCCCTGTTTCTCCAGGATTCCAGTTTCACTCCACACCCAGACCACTCAACACCAGTTAAACTCTCCAGGCTTGGCTCTCATGGGGAACTGCATCCCTAAGAGCCACTAAGGAGCTACTAACTGACAGGAAGCTCAACATGAGCCAACAGTGTGCCCAGGTGGCCACGAAGGCCAATGGGATCCTGGCCTGGATCCAAACTAGCGTGGCCAGCAGGCCCAGGGCAGTGACCCTTCCCCTGGACTCTGCCTTGGGGAGGCCACACCTTGAGTGTTGTGTTCAGTTCTGGGCCCCTCAGTTGAGGCAAGAGATTGAGGGGCTGGAGCGGGGCCAGAGAAGAGCAACGAGGCTGGAGAAGGGAGTGGAGCACAAGTGCTGTGGGGAGAGGCTGAGGGAGCTGGGGGTGTTTGTGCTGGAGAAGAGGAGGCTCAGAGGTGACCTCAGCACTGTCTGGAACTCCCTGAAGGGAAGTTCTGGCCAGGTGGGGGTTGGTCTCTTCTCCCAGGCACTCAGCAATAGGACAAGGGGGCACGGGGGGCTCAACCTCTGCCAGGGGAAATTGAAGTTGGAGAGCAGAAAAAACTTCTTTGCAGAGAGAGTGCTCAGGCATTGGAATGGGCTGCCCAGAGAGGGGGTGGATTCCCCATCCCTGGAGGGTTTTAAGATGAGATTGGCCGTGGCACTGAGTGCCATGATCTGGTAAAGGGACTGGAGCTGGATCAAGGGTTGGACTTGATGGTCTCGGAGGTCTTTTCCAACCCAATCCATTCTGTGATTCTATGATAAGCTGCTGCTGCAGAGCCCATCCTGCTCCTCCTTCAGCCGTGCTCCCAGCAGCTCCTCCCTCCCCCAGCACAGCACAGGGGATGCTCACCTGACCCCCCAGTGTTTGGGGGAAGCAGATGAGACAGGGTTAAGCCATGCTGGGAGCAGCCACCCCACTTCTACAAGCAAAACCTTGGCTGGTTTAAGGCTCCCTTTCCACATGGCCTTTTCCCAGGCTGGCTGATACCTGAAGAGAAGCAACTGCTGCCTCCACTGAGGTCCTCCAGCAATGTGGAGGACACAGCCCAGCAGGATGCTGTCCCAGACAGCAGGTGGGACATTAAGCAGTGACAACAGCAGAACAGTCTAAAAAAGCAGCCAGACTGGCCAAAGGAGGAACCAGGGCCCAAGTAGCTCACCAGGAGCAGAAGGCACTGCTCCCTGTTCATCCTAGCATGTCCTGTGCCCCAAAGGGGCCATTTCACAGTGGAAGAAGGACTGTGTGGGTCCTGGTAACCCAGTTCACATCTGCTGTCATTAGTGCCTCTCCCTGAGAGGAAAAAATACCTGCTGAGATCCCCACAAGATCTACTGAGATCCTCAAACTACCTGCCAAGTTCCCTAAAATCTTCCCAGTCTACCAAGAACATCTGTGTCCTCAGATGTCCCATCACAGATGGAAGAGGATTTCCCATGAGTCTTCTCTTAGAGCCAGCTGGGGAAGGAATGGCTTCTCTGAGTTACCTGAGAAGTCATCTGGAAGCTCCTTCAAAGGAGTTTGGGGCAGGAATTTTCCAAACTGCTGAACATTGACCAGTGATGTCAGACCTCAGCTCCCTGTCAAACCTCATGGGGAGCCAACAACAAAGGATTTTGATAATCACCTCTATTTTTCAGTTCTGAGCACTAATTCTTGGGGTTTAGGAAAAAAACTTCTTCCATTCTGTTTTAAGTAACAGTGACTGTTAGCCCAGTGTACCAGAGAGCCATCAAATGTTGTGGAATAGCTATAAAAATAAAATTGGAATACATTATCTCACAGGATGTCCAAAACCAATTATCACCATGTGCACACAAAGAAACATGTTAAATACAAGTATGAACTGATTTATGAAACAGATGCACAAGAGACATTGGAGTGACTCTAGAGGAGGACATGGAGATGCTCCAGGGCTGGATCCCTCTGCTCTGAAGCCAGGCTGGGAGAGCTTGGGGGTTTCACCTGGAGAAGAGAAGGCTCCGGGGAGACCTGAGAGCCCCTTCCAGTGCCTAAAGGGGCTCCAGGAGAGCTGGAGAGGGACTTGGGACAAGGGATGGAGGGACAGGACACAGGGAATGGCTTCCCACTGCCAGAGGGGAGGGTTAGATGGGATCTTGGGAAGGAATTCTTCCCTGTGAGGGAACATGGGTTAGTGGTGGGCTTGGCAGTGCTGGGGTAACAGTTGGACTTGATGACCCTGGAGGGCTTTTCCAATCTTAACAATTCCATCAGGAATGATTCAAATCATTTCATCATGATTCTAAATGTGCCTGTGCTCTGTGCAAACATGAGCCTACAGTGACACAACACACCACAGGTCCTTTCTGGTACCCAAAGCACCAGAGAAACACAACCTTAGAGTTCTGGAGCCAGCTCTGGTGAACAGCACAGCCCTGGGAGGACACACACACACTTACTGGCAGAGCTGTGAGGCCCTCCAGGAAGTGCTACATCTCAGTACAGCTGTAATAGAGCTCAGAGGATGTGAGAGACTCTATAATTTCAGCCTAAGCAGGCACTTTGCTGTAATTGTCAGCTCTATGGCATTCCACACACATTGCTGTGCTGATACCTGCCATGAGCCAACTGCATCCATTCACTCATTTGCCTGGAGTATCACTGCACTACAACTCATTTAGCACAATTACCCCAATTCCAGCAGCAAATCCAGATGTGCTGCCCCAGTTACAGTTCATGGGAACGGCACAGGATTACATAGGGAGAACCCTGAGCTATGAAGATGGTAGAGGGTCTCAAGGGGAAGCCGGAGGATGAGCAGCTGAGGGCACTTGGCTTGTTCAGTTGGAGAAGAGGAGATGGAGCACAGACCTCATCAGGGTCTGCAGCTTCCTCATGAGTGGCAGCTCTGATCTCTGCTCCCTGACAGGAGGCAAGGGAACAGCTGGAGCTGTGTCAGGGCAGGGTTAGGATGGATATCATGGAAATGTTCTTCCCCCAGAGGGTGGTGGGCACAGCCCCAAGGCTGCCAGAGCTCCAGGAGGGTTTGGATGATGCTCTGAGGGACAGGGTGGGATTGTTGGGGTGTCTGTGCAGGGCCAGAGGTTGGAGTCGACGATCCTTGTGGATCCCTCCTATGATTCTAAGAAATTCTCCTTCCCAGAGAACCACCCAGGAAGCAGAGGCAGAACAACCACCAAGTCCAGTCTGTGTGGCAGCACAGAGGCAGCCTCAGCCCCCACCACAGAGATGCCGAGGCAGATCCTGTCACTCACCTGCAGCAGCCCATCAGCATCTGTCCCTTCTGGGATCAGTGTGGGATGTGCATGCTTGTGAAACCCAATTCCCTTTTTCACCCCCCAGATCGATGGGAATTGCTAAGTTATTTCATCCATTTCATCCCCCTTCAAAAGGCTCCCCCTGCACGCAGCTCTGTGCAGGTACATCACGTGGCACACAGGGACAATCAGCTCCCAAAGCACGGCCAGCCCCGGTGTCTGCTCCCTGATGGCTGCACAAAAACCTGGCTCAGGCTTGCAGGGGAGAGATAAGGGCAGGAAAAATCAGCCAGCAGCACAGGCAGACGAAGGAGCCACAGGAGCTTATAGATACTTGCTAAGTGGGAAAAAAAGAGAGAGAAAATTGGTTGATCCCTCCTAAAAATAGTTTGTTGGGTTCAAAAGGACTGAAGAAAGTATAAAACATCAACAGTGAGGTGATGAGAGGAAAATACAGCAAAAGGAGAAACAAAGGATAATTCGAGGACATTTAGAGCTGGCAGAGCTGTTTTAGGGGCAAGGGGTGCTGTCTCTGCCCTACTGTGTCCATACCTGGCCACCTTTGCTCTGCCCCCCCACAGCTGGAGATCCTCCCAAAACTCACTTGATCCCAAATGGTCACAGCCCCAAGCCTGGTAGAGCTCAAAACGCCTTTGGACAAAGCTCTCAGGCACAGGGTAGGACTTTGGGGGGTCCTATGAAGGGCCAGGAGCTGGACTTGATGATCCTTTTGAGTTCCTTCTATCTCGGGATATTCTGTGATTCTATGATTCTTTCAAATCAAAAGGTGCAAACCCACCACATTCTGCCAATTCTGTCCAGTGGGACAAACTGGGACATGTGTAATCCCCACATCCTCAACCAGCCTGGGAACAGACATAGCTCAGCATTCCCCAGTCGTTCTTTTCCCCCTGAAGACCAACCCTGGCAAAACCCAAAGCAAAAACTGGAAAACTCATTAACACAATCAAGGATTTCAGAAAACGGAAAGGAGAATAATCCTTGCAATTAGAGCTCAGCAACCTTCATCAGTCTTCAGAGAAAAATTATAATCAATATGGAGCAAGCAGTCTCCAGGCTTGAAGAGCCACAGGTCCCAATCAATACAGCTGCTGCATCCACAGCCAGTGGATTTCCAGGAGGAGCAGCCCCTTCCCACACCCTCCTCCCCACAACCACAGTCAGACCTGTGGGTGTTGTTACAAGGGTTTCCGTAGCAGGCACACAGAGAGACAGAACCACAGACTACAGAAACACAGAAACACAGAATTACAGGTCACAGAACCACATATCACAGAATTACAGAATGTGCCGAGTTGGAAGGACTCACAAGGATCATCCAGTCCAACCCTCAGCCCTGCACAGGCCCATTCCCAAGAGTCACACCCTGTGCCCCAGAGCATCATCCAAACCCTCCTGGAGCTCTGGCAGCCTTGGGGCTGTGCCCACTGCCCTGGGGAGCCTGGTCAGTGCCCACCACCCTCTGGGGGAAGAGCCTTTTCCTGAGATCCAACCTGAGCCTGCCCTGGCACAGCTCCAGCCATTCCCTGGGTGCTGTCCCTGCCCTGACTCAGCTCCAGCCATTCCCTGGGTGCTGTCCCTGGCCCCACAGAGCAGAGATCAGTGCCTGCCTCTCCTCTGCCCCTCCCGAGGAAGTTGGACCTGCAGTGAGGTCTCCCCTCAGTCTCCTCTTGTGCAGCTGAACACACCAAGTGCCCTCAGTGTCCTCACACGCTGCCCCTCCAGGCCCTGAACCATCTTCATTGCCTTATTTTGACACTCTCCAGTGACTTCATGTCTTATGTTGCACTTCCTAAAACTGCCCCCCCATTGCAGGTGAGGCTGCCCCAGCGCAGAGCAGAGCAGGACAATCCCCTCCCTCACCTGCCTGGCAATGCTGGGCCTGATGTCCTGTCCTGTCAACCAGGACAGGGTTGACCCTCCTGGCTCCAGGGCACTGCTGACTTGTGGCCAACTGTCCACCAACCAGAACAACAAAAAAACCCACTTTTTCAGCACATCAGACAAAAGGCACAGCCAAGTCACCCCCACCCATTGACGGGACACAGAGCACAGAGACATCAGAGCGTGGCTTCATCCCACCTAGTTTTAAACTCTTTAAATTAGGGGTGTAGTTGTCCCACTTGGTGTGTATTTCAGCTTCCAAGATCTTCCAAGCCCTGTCCAACCTGGCCTTGGACACTTCCAGGGATGGGGAACCACAGCCTCTCTGGGCAACCTGTGCCAGGGCCTGCCCACCCTCACAAGAACAATTTCTTCTTAATATGCAAGAGTCTCTCTGGTAAACGACTCCTCCATGACCTTGAGCTTCCCTCTGACTTGTATGAAGCCCTTCCACTGATCCCAGGGACAGAGCAGCTTGGTCCTGAGCAGCTCCCCTTCCTGGGCCTTCAAACCCAGACTCTCCTGGGCTGTGTGAAGGGGCAGCAGAGCCAGCCTGGCAGCTGTGGGTTTGTGTGGTGGAGAGAGTGTCCAGGAGGAGACAGTGCTCAGCCCCCATGGGACTTTGCATCCTCCCTGCTCCCCGGAGAAGTGCACAGGGCCAAGCACACAGCCCAGAGGAGCTCCAGCACCAGGATCCCAGTTCTATTTCCAACCTTTTCCTTCTCTCCTCTCACCCAGTAATTATCCTATTTCTGCATCAAAACAGAGTCTATTAAAATCTCCCTTCTTTCCCAAACAATAGATTAACATAATCCTCTTACGCCACCGACTCTGCTGCAGCCAATGATCGCAAACCTTCACGCCCAGAGTCAAATTTTAACTTTTCCTGTCAAAACTCTGAACAGCACAATCCCCAGCTAGACAGGGATGTTGGATTTACTCGGAATAAGGCTTTCCATTTAAATGAAGCCAAAAGATTTCCCCCAGGTTGTAGCCATTTAATTAAAACCAAGTCAAAACAAACCTCTAAAACTTAGAAAATGCTAGTTGTCTAAAATTAAAACCTCCAGGACTGCCAGAGTACAGGGCCCAAATAACACCCAAGGGAAAACAAATACTTTGACTTATTTCAGGAAAATAAGAAGACTGACAAAACAGATCACGTCCCATCCTTCCCAGCATAGGCAAAAATATTTAAAGCCCCACGGGCAGGACAAAGACAATTATCCAGATGGTCAATGGCATCAAAATGAGAAGTTGCACGTTGAGACTCCTCACCTGAGATGAACTCTGCTGCCAGAGCTCCATGGCAGTGCTGTCCCTGCTCACATCCTCCTGTGCAGCCAGCAGGGACAGACCTCTGGTCATGGAGCTGCTCAGGGCACACACACCAGCTCTGGGACCTTAGTGACACTGCAGTCCCTGGAAGGTGGTGGGAATAGCTGTGACCTCATAGGGCCAGGCTCCTGGAAATTCCCCCATGCTCCAGGACAAGCCTTGAGGAACCTCAGTGCCTCCAGGACCCTCTTCAATACACTCACATTATGCTCATGCCATGAATACATTTTCCAAACCCAACATTGGAACCCTGTATGGCAAGACCAAAGTTTCTACTTCTGGGGATAAAGGATGCAGAGAGGGAGGGAGGCCCTGCCCTGGCATCCTGCACCCTCTGCAACATCAGCTCTTCCCACCTCTATTCCCACCTTGGCCTTGCTGCTGCCCTCCAAGGATGCTGCCATGCCACTAGAAGAGGGAAGGAAACCCCAGGGAAGTGTCTGGGCAGGCTGATGGGGACTGGCTGTGGGATAGATGTCTGTCACACTGTGAAACTCGGACCCCCTGCAGCAGCAACACTGTCAGACCCTGGGATGAATCAGCTGAGCTGGTCTGGTGTGAACCCACACACAGCCCAGGCCACCCACACTCCCTCAGCACCAGAGTGAGCTGACTCAGCCCATGGACACAAGAGCAGTGGAGGGAGGGGCTCAGTCTGGGGACATGGGGGTCCAGACCCTTCCCCAGCACCACCAGACAATGAACAAAGTGAAGCTGTGCCCTGAAGAGCTGTTGAGGAGTACACTCCAACCCTTGCAAAGCATCCCAGGATCCTACACAGCCTGGGCCACACTAGGAAAGGCACCATAACTACTGCCCATTAAAACCCCCACATTTAACTGCCACGGGATTTAGACAAAGGGGGTTTCTGCTCCAATAGTCAGGGTCAAGGATCCACTGGATTTCCACCATAATTCAACACCCTTCCCCAAAGAGAGGGGGAAAACATCTGTAAGGCAACACCTTTTACCAACACCCCACTGGGGTCTGTGAAGCTGTGCCTCAACACAGGGGTAGCACATGGAAAACCAGAGCTCATTGCCTGCAGTGTGGAGGAAGCAGGTCCAGCATCACAGCCACACTCCACAGCACCAAAATCCCCCAAACATCCAACCCCAGGATGTCAATGTGGTGAGAAAAACTGCTCAAAGCACGTGCTCTGCACAGGCACTGCTGGGGAACAGCAACCACTGGCAGGTGGGAAACACACCTTGGCTTGGAAGGTACAGAGATTCAGAAACTGAAACTTTAGCAGTGACCAGACACTGTGAGAGAGGACACAGTGGAGCACAAGGCCCTGAGGTCAGCAGTTCTCCACGTCAAATCCCTAAACCCATATCATAAGGTGGTGTGACACAACAGGCTACTTAATACAACTCCTCTCATCAATGTATGCACACACAGGTTGTCTTGAGCTAAAATGACAAGCAATACATCCCTAATGTTCCAAAATGAGGAGAAAAAAAGCTTGAAATACACCAAAGAAAGTTTTGTTCACCGCATTTCTGTGAACCTCAGCTCAGCCACAACGTGCACCTCTGCACCATCACAGACACCATCCCACCTCTGTATCAGCACAGACACCATCCCACCTCTGTATCAGCACAGACACCATCCCACCTCTGCACCATCACAGACACCATCCCACCTCTGCACCATCACAGACACCATCCCACCTCTGTATCAGCACAGACACCATCCCACCTCTGTATCAGCACAGACACCATCCCACCTCTGCACCATCACAGACACCATCCCACCTCAGCCCCAACACAGACACCATCCCACCTCTGCACGAGCACAGACACCATCCCACCTCTGTACCATCACAGACACCATCCCACCTCTGCACCTGCACAGACACCATCCCACCTCTGTATCAGCAGAGACACCATCCCACCTCTGTATCAGCACAGACACCATCCCACCGCTGCACCATCACAGACACCATTCCACCTCTGCACGAGCACAGACACCATCCCACCTCAGCCTCTGCACAGACACCATCCCACGTCATCCCCAGCACAGACACCATCCCACCTCTGTATCAGCAGAGACACCATCCCACCTCTGTATCAGCAGAGACACCATCCCACCTCTGCCCCAGCACAGACACCATCCCACCTCAGCCCCAGAGTGCAGAGCAGGGCACAGCACCACGGTACCTGTGGGGTGGAGAAGGGTCACTGTCCCATGCCGGCAGTAGCCAGGACACCTCTGCTGGCACCTCAGGCAGGTCTGGGAGCTGTGTGGTGGCCTCCCAGACCATGGTGAGTCCCATGCCCCATGCTGGCTGCACCCCAGGCTGTCCCCCTGCCCCAGGCTTGCAGAAGCAATGGGTGGGAGTCACAGGGAGCATCATGATGGCACCACAAACCCGAGCTTCCCGCTTCGTCCCCGGGTCCCAGTGCCCCAACCTCAGCCATGCCACAGGATCTAACTGGGGCAGAGAGCAGGCCCTGGGAATTGCAGGCAGAGCTCAGTGGTGCAGCTCGGCATTGTGCAATCCCCAAGGGATGAAAATCGGGCTCTGACCCCTCCCACAGGCCTGCAGGCAAAACCCAGGGTGCTGCTTTTCCTCCCAGGAGAGGCTTGGGAAGGCCTCTTGGGCAACTTCCAGGGCTGGAGCACCTCTGCTCTGGAGCCAGGCTGGGAGAGCTGGGGGGGTTCACCTGGAGACAAGAAGGCTCTGGGGAGACCTCAGCCCCTTCCAGTGCCTAAAGGGGCTCCAGGAGAGCTGGAGAGGGACTTGGGACAAGAGTCTGGAGGGACAGGACAAGGGGGAATGGCTTTAAGCTGAAGAAGGGGAGATTTAAATTGGATATTAGGAAGACATCCTTCCCTGTGGGGGTGGGCAGGCCCTGGCCCAGGTTGCCCAGAGAAGCTGTGGCTGCCCCATCCCTGGAAGTGTACAAGGCCAGGTTGGACAGGGCTTGGAGCAACCTGGGCTGGTGGAGGGTGTCCCTGCGCGTGGCAGAGGCTGGAACTGGATGAGTTATAAGAAACCAGTCTATGATTCTGCTTTGCTGCATGGCTGTCCCAGGGCCAGCAGCTCCCCATCTGACACAGGCTGGTTTGGGGGCACAGGAAAGGTTTCCCCAGATATGAGACCTAATCAGAAAAAGGGGGAAAACAAGAAAAAAAGGAAAAAAGGCCTCTTGGCCCTGCTGTCCCTGTGCTGGGTGCCTCTGCTTGGCTCACTGCCAGCAGCTCTCTGCCCTCTGCACTGACTCTTGTCACACCACGGTCACATCCACTGTCAGACCCTCAAACCCACCTCAGCCTCCACTTCCAGTGGCAGGTGCCAGCACCTCTGTGAGCCCCCAACACACTATCCCCCTGTGCCAGATGGGGCCTGGGACATGCAGGGGACACCATCATTCCCGAATGCCCCAAAGGAAATTCTGGATGAAAGAAATTAAAACTTCACCAAAATCAGGAGCACTCACTGTTCCCTTCAGAGTCTTCCTAAGGCAGGTGGATCTGACCAGAGCAGCCCTTTGCCAACATGTACAAAGCAAAAACTGAGCACAAGTAGACACAATTTAAAAGCAGAAGCTTTTAAGTATTTTTGTTTAAATGGGTTTCCCTGGTGCAGTGTGGCCTCATCTCCATGGGTCCCACCACAGCTCTGCCCTCAGCTCAGGACCAGCAGCACCTCCACAGGAAGCAGCAGGTTTGGGATGCTCAGCAAACCCCTGGGGTTCCTTCACATCAGCTGCTGCAGAGCTTGGACAGAGCAGAGCCACAGAGCAAGGGCCACCCCGTGCTGCTCTGCAGCATCCAAGCTGAAAAAAAGAGTCTGGTACTTTTTCACTGTAATATCCCCAGGCTCTGCCCAGCTGGGTGATGGTTCCAACTCAGCTGTGTCTTTCCGGCCATTGATTTTCCAAACAAAGCCTACTTTTCCCTCCATTTGCAGTGAAACATGAGCCCCTCTGTGCTGTGGGGACCATGGAAGAGCAGGCACTGTCCTGCCACAATCCATGCCCTGGGCTCCTTGTTGGCCAGAGATCTGGTCCCAGATGGAGTGGGCCTGAAGGGGTCAGGGGTTGATTTTCTGCCTGGTGCTTGCAGCATGTGCTGGGAAAGTTGTCCCTGCCTGCCTGCCTGCCTGGGCAGGTGTCAGTGATGCTGCCCAGAGCCCACAGGGTGACCACGCAGAAATGCTGCTCAGCAGGACCATCCTCCCCATCCCCACACCAGCAGAGCAAAGCAGGAATGATGCACCAGGGAGGGAGCCTCTTGTCCTGCAGGAGGCACAGCCACCAGGACAGTGGGACCCATGTCCTCCCCAGTGGGCAGCTTGGCACCTCTGCCACCCCCAGGGATGCAGAGCAGGCAGTCCACATATGCCTCACAGTCTAATCCTCACACACATCCAGGAGAACACATTTTAAAGGTCACTCTGCATCTGGTGCATGGAGTAGGAAAATTTGGAAACAAGCAGTGAAGGTGGGAAGTCCCAGAGGACCTCAAAGAGGCTGCTATCGGAGTGGAGACGTGAACTGCCACCAGAGCAGCCAGAGCTGTGACAGCTCATGGATGAATGCACTGGGAACAGCATGAGCAGCCCCCCAGGGCTCAGGAAGCAGATTAAGTGATAACAGGGCAGCTCTGGCAATGGCAGCAGCTTTCATGGTACAGACACTCTGAGTGGCAGGGCTGCACCAGGTGGCACCACTGGGGCACACCTGCCATGGCGGGTACCACTGCCTGGGGCTCAGCCATGGCCCAAACCTCCCTGAATGGCCTCCAGTGAGCCCAGCCCTGGAGCAGGACAAGGGGCAGGGCTCCTCTGGCCCTGGACTAGATCCCTCCACAGGAGCACATGGAGGTGCTGAGAACTAAGACCTTTTCAAGGCACCAAAATGCAAATAAAACTAGAGAACATGAAAATTGAAAATAAATAAATAAAACAAGGGTGCAAACCGTCTTTTTCATCAGCAGACAGGCCTCACACAGCTACAGGAGCTGAGCTGTGCAAGCCAGGCTTTGATACCCTTCCTCCAGGCTCCCAGCTCTGGTGACCAGTGATACCTCCCCTGGCGACCAGTGACAAGATCCAGGGAATGGCCTGGAGTTGTGTCAAGAGAGGGTTAGGTTGGATCTCAGGAAAAGGCTCTTCCCCCAGAGAGGGCACTGAGCAGGCTCCCCAGGGCAGTGGGCACAGCCCCAAGGCTGCCAGAGCTCCAGGAGGGTTTGGGCAACGGGACAGGGACAGGGTGGGGTTGTTGGGGTTTCTGTGCAGGGCCAGGGGTTGGACTTGGGATGATCCTTGTGGGTCCCTTCTAAATCAGGACATTCCATAATTCTGGGCTATGTCTAACGATGTCCCAGCCATGCGCAGGCCCCATTTCTCAGGGAAGCTGCTGAACTCTGCCTGAGCTGCAGATGGGCCTTTATTACCTGCCTACTGTTGGCAGAGGAACAAGAAGGGGAGATCACACCATATTAAGGTGCACCCCAGGCACCAGCTTTGAGTCTTTGATTTACTCTTTCACAGGTCACTGTCTCTGTAAATGTCTATCAAAGGCAATTGCCAGCACAGTCAACAGCTGCACTGGTGGCTGAGCATGAAAAATGAACAAGGCTTTCCTCCCGAATTACTCCTGCCTTGCAGAGGAGTCTGCCAGGGTAAAAAGCAGGGGAGAGGAAGGAAGGAAAGGTCAGAGCATGCAGCAAATGCAACATAAAAGTCAAATGAGCAAAAGCAGGATGTGGCAGCATAAGCCAGACCAGCACAGTCCCCTCCTCTCCTCTGTCCAGGAGCAGTTCAGGCAGCATCAGGCTCAGCAATGTGCCACCTGATTTCCAAAAGGCTTTTATAAAAAAAAGCTACCAAAAATGACAGTCAGCAACCCTGAAACTCAAGAAATTGGGGCAAGCAGGGATTTTTGAGGATGGAAAGAAAAGAAATCACAGGCAGAAGCAACCTGCTGGAACAGGGCTGTTGGCAGCAGCCCTGCAACACCATATCCCAATTCCTACAGTTTGTTTCACATTGTTCCAGCTGATGTGCCTGAAGCACAGGCAGCACAGAGAGGATCCTGCTGCCCTGGCACTTCAGCAAAGGACAGGGAGAAAGTTGAAGAGCTAAGAGGCCATTTGCCACCCCAGCTCCCTTCCAAAGGCTCCAACTGCACCAGCTCCAGCTACTCCAAAGGGGAAAAGCTTCAGGGCAACATTAGGGCTGTGCAAGAGCTCCCTAGGAAGAGCAGGGAGCCTGAGCTTGCTCCCTTAGCAGCTGGCTGGATTAAAGTTTTAATGCAAAGGGTCCCTGTGGAAGAAATTACACAGGCTATTAAGAAAGATGCTCCTCTCCTCTGATGAAATGGAGCAATCACTGCAGCCACCGGGGCACACGGAGCGGGCTCTGTGGAGCACAGGGAAGCTGCAGTGGCTCTCGTGAGCCCTGGCTGGGTGGAGGAACCAATGGGGAAAGCAGCAGCTCTATTAGCAGGAAAGCAAATGTGCAGACATAGCCTGCAGAGAGCAAGACAGGCCTTGATTCCAAGGGAAGGAGCGAAGCAACACTCAGCAGCGTTTCCCGCTGGAATCCAGGGGCTCCCGAGACTGCAGAACAGGACAAACAGCCCCAGGCCAGGGGCAGCAGGGGCCTTCACCCCCTCAGGAGGTCTTGCTTTTCAGGAAAGAGTGGGTAACACACCAATCCCCCTGGAGAAGGCAGCACCGTGGCACTTCAGAAACCCAAAGTACTGGCTCGTGCTTGTCCCGACAGGCAGGAATTAACCCTGGCTGCCCCCCCCAGGACCCACAGGACCCGAGCAGCACAGGCTGTCACAGCAACAGGAACATCATATGCTAAAGAATCACGTGCCTTTTGGGAGATAACCCAGTTTAGTCCAGCACTATTCAGGGTGTGTATGCTCTGAGTAGCAGCGTTGTGCCACAGACAGCACCACTGGCTACGTTAAATTCAGCTCCAACGTCCCCTCTGAGCACTCAGCACCTTCACAACAGAGCCTGACCACTAAAACTTGGCCAAAGAGAGTGGATGCAGGGCAAGAATTCACATAGCAGAGCACACATGAGCATCCACAGAGCCTTCTGCGGAGCAAAGCCATCCACACAGCACAAGGCACCAGAGATAATGCCCAGGGAACCTGAGCTGCCACCCTGCACTCACCCAGTGGTGTCCACAGTTCCAAGGAGCACTCCCAGGTCCTGAGTGTGACCTGCATGCTTGGCACTGCTCTGCTGCTCTCTGAGCTCACAGCTGCCAATTCCCACTCCTTTCCAAGGGAACCTGTTGGCTTGGATGCTGTGCCAGGCTCCACACCACAGAGATCTGGGCACCTTCCCAAACACAGTGTGTGAGGGTGGGTTATACAAATCCTCCCCCAGCAGTTCTGGGCACCCATGGGATAACACACCTGAAGACAGGTGCTTGAAGCAACTCCCTCCAACACCTTCACTGCCATAGTGAAAGTGTCACTGCTCCTTGGAAAGGCCATCCCTTAGTCTCAGCATGATTCTGGGAACATCCCATGCAGCTGAGGACACTCCATGGTGTCAGTCCCCCTGGTCTGCCACAGGGCTGGGCTCAATTCCACAAACATGGCCCATCTTTCACTCATTTCCCCTCCACTCTCCTGCTCCAGATCCTTCCAGCTTCCCATTGCAGGGTGGAGCTGAGCTGCTCACATTCTCTCCCAACCCTTCCTACCCCCTTTGAACCCCTCATGGCTCAGGAGGTTGTCCAGAAGCCCCTGCAGGACCCAGCTGAAGTCGGACTTCCAGAAGGAAATAACAGCTGAAATTCAGCTGCTCTGATCCAAGCAAGGATGCCCACAGATTTCCAGACACCAGCAGTGAGAGGTGGGACAAACTAGAAGACAGAGCTGCCTGAAGAACAACTGAGAGGATGACTTGGAGTGAAATGACAACTCCTGCAGCCAGTGAGGGAGGCCCAGTGTGGCCCAGAGCCTGGGCTGGCCCTTTGGGGTGACAGCAGCTGCCCACCAACGTCCCCTGGTGTGTCCCCAGCACACAAAGCTCCCGGGGGGTTCCTGCAGGCAGAGCACTCCTTAGCTCTGTGTTTCTCTGCTGTGTGTTGCCTGTGAGTCCCATGAAAACTCCCATTTTTGGGGGGTGAACCTCAGCCCCCAGGTGACTGCAGACCCCCCCAACCAGCCCCAGCAGCTGCACATCCTGCTCTGCCCACGGGATTTAATAGCTAAATGTGTCAGCTTCCAGCACTGGTGCTTTTGGCAGTTCCCTCTGGCCTGGGAGAGAACACAGACACATCCCACTGCTCAGCTGGTGAGCAGCTATTTGCAGGTTATTAATAAATCATTTACTGTTTATTGCAAGGATTCTGCCCAAACACAAACAAAAAGCGCTGTCACTCCCAGCAAAGCTCCCCCTTCACACAGGTCAGGGAAACAGAAGGTTTGGGTCTCCCCTTTTGAGCAGGGGCTTTGCAGAAGCGCTGGGTGGCCCCGGCTCCTCCAGCTGTGACAGCTGTGCCTGTGTGATGGTGGCCAGGACTAACTCTGCCTCCTGCCAAAAGCCCTTGTGCAGAGGAACACACAGCAGCAAAATCACTCTCCTGAGCAGCTCGTGTTTTCTCCAGGCACTTTTTGGCAGGGCTGCAGGGAGCCCAGTGTGGATAAGAGCCTCTCCCCCACCTTCCCACACCTTCAGGGAAGGGTTGAATCCCTGAGTGATCCCACAGCACTGCAGTCGGGTCCAAAAGCTGCTGACAGCCCCTTCCTCCCAAAGCACCACGGGGAAAGCAGAGGAGCGTGGAAGGGAAAGAAACTGTCAACCTGCCCTTACTTTGCTGATGAACAGCGAATCTGCTTTCATCAGCACATCAAGAGCCTGTGGAGATCAAGGAAATATATTCCTTTATATGCTCTCCAGGGCACGGAGCTATTTGCAACATGAAAAACAGTTGCTGTCACTGCACATCTGAGGAATTATCCTGAGCACAGCAACGTGGCTTTAAAGGAACAAGTATCAGCCACACTGCAGCTTGTTGCATGCTCCCTCCAAAGTGGCCCTGGATGGATCCCAGATGCAGGCACAGCCACAGGGATGACCAGCACCATCCCACCCACAGGGCACAAGGATCCTTCAAAATGCCAGCACTGCCACAGATCTGCTGCTCACAGCCCTTCTGTGCAGGACTCCAGAGATCGCCGTGAGAGCCCTGGCCGAGGTGGAGGCGTCCACCCCAAAGAGGACCTTGGGGAACATCAGTCACAGGAACCTGCAGGAATGAAGAACAGCAGCACAGGCTGAGAGCATGTCACTGAAGACCACAAATCCAGAATTTGGTTTTCTGCTTAAACAGAATGAAAATAAGTAAAAGGACCAGAACAACACACACAAGTCCATCAATACACACCTGCACAGATGTGCCCAAGGAACACCTGGGGAAGGGCCAGCACCAGGTGAAGGAACCCTGAGCAGGTTTGCCTGCAGAGTTGGGAGCAGGCATTACCCACCCTCCCATACTGCCTGAATAATTAATCCTCCGGAAATTAGTCAAGTCTTTAACTAAGCCAACTCAGCAAACTGAGTGAGGAATTTCTAGGTCAGAAATACAAGGAGGGCTGAGAAATAATTAAAAAAAAAGCCTTAGTGTTCTGCCTCCTGTTCACTTCCAAGGGATTAGCACCTCTGCCCAGCCAGAAGCAGCACCTCTGGAGCAAGAGCTGGCTGGGAATCACACCTTGTCACTTTGACAATCCTGACATCTCTGCCACCTCAGCTGCCTCTGACAGGGGCAAAGAGCACATTTCTGTGCAGAGCATCTCTCTCCATCTCACAGCTCATGCCCACAGAGGGAAGCACCTCATGACAATTCTATTTGTTATGTCCCTCCCCCTTCAATGCCTTTCATGTCTTATCCAGCATCTTCTGCAGGGGGTTTTTTTCCCTCTGTAACTCAGGGATGGAACATGCATGAGAAGCCCCAGGAGTGTCACATTTCACAGCACCAGGGCCAGAGCAGCCTCTGTGAAGCCCCTCTTGGCCCACCCATGTGGTACATCCATTGTGTGCCCTGGCACAAGGGGCAGGCAGGTGACCTGCCAGGGGACAGCAGCAGCTCCCACAGGTGCTGCAGGACAGCTGCTCCTTCAGTAGGAGCTGTATCCAATGCTCCAAAAGCACAAGGTCTGTCCTTCTCGGGAGACAACGCTTGGGAAAGCAAAGCAGTAATTCTTTAAGAAGACACATCTTCCATGAGGCAGATACAGAGATTTGGCCATCCAAAAACACCTGGGACTGTGGGAAGAGCACACAGAGTTGGGTTGGAAGGGTGATCCCGGGGGCAGGGCAGGTGGAGGGTTGGGCACAGGGGAGGGGTGCCAGCAGCGCACCCCACTCAGATGCTGGAGCCCTCTCGTGTCCCCCACCCCACACATGGGGACACCAGCACAGGCTGAGGGGACACACCCTGCACAGCAACAGTCTCCTGCTACTCCCTCCTCTCCTCTCACTCCCATCCAGGAGGCAGGGGGGCTGTGTGGGGGATCAGACACTGGGTCAGCACTTGCACTTTCCTGCTTCTCAGTGAAGGAGTTCATTCCACGGTGGGAGCATGGAAGAGGGGGCACAGGGCTCTGGTGGCACCTGCCAGACCCCCAGCCATCCCCACACAGATGGGATGTGCAGGAGGGACACACAGAGGGATCAGAGTCCTGCCAGAAGCCTGGGGTGGAGGCACCCCACAGAAAGCTGCTCTGGCCTTTGCTCACACATTGGAACAGCCATGACCACCATTACTACACCTGTAGGAACAGGCCCAGCCCTGAGGAGGTATCCACAGCAGATCCACAGGGGAGGGTGGCAGGAGCTGGGCAAAGCAAGCAGCCCGTGCTGCACCCCCTCCCATTTGCTGCTCTGTGTCACCTCTTCTCACACCAGTGACAGGCAGCCAGTTCCCAGGCTCACCCTGACAACACACCTGCTTGTGTCTTCCTTCAGTTCAACCTGAAGGACCCTGCAGTCTGTACTTGCACTGGGAGAACAGTCTGCAAGCAGCTTCCATACCTGCCACCAAACCCCTGTCCCAGCCCCAGCACCCCCAGCTTGTCCCTGCACTCCTCACAGCTTGTTTTTTCCACCTTCTCCTTCTGCACTGTAAGGCAGATTGGGACACACAGAGCCCAGAGGAGGGCAGGGAGTCAGGGAGCAGCAGGCAAAGGCTTGGGCCCTCCAGCTGCTGGGCTACATCTCCCAGCTCTACCCCTCTGCCCTGCGGCAGGAGCCCTGAAGTCTTGCTGGATGGAGATTATCCGGCACCCTCTTCTCTCACGCCCAGAGAGTGCACATGGCAAAGGCTGAGGCTGGTGCATCCCCATCCAGCCAGGCCCATGTGCCCTTTGGGTGAATCCTCCTCCCTGCTCTGGGAGGGTGGCACCCAGGAGACAGGTCCCTGCAGGAGCAAAGACACCATCGGGGACAGAAGGGCAGCAGGATTTGGGTTCTTTGCCCCCAGGCACTTCCTGGCTGGGGGTGCTGGGGACCCAGAGCAGCCCCAGGTGGGGGTGCCATGGCCAGCCTGTCCCCCAGGGGAGGTGGGGGCAGCACAGACAATCTCGGCATTGAGCAGCCACTTGTCATGGCCCATCTGCAGCTCCCAGAGCCCAGAGCAGACAAAGCCAATGTTGGGCCATGACAAGCCTTGCCAAGGCAGGGACACAGACCTGCCTTTGTGTCTGCAAAGGCAAAGTTAGCTTTGGGGGAAACACTGGAGAGCTCCAGCACTGGAGCCAGTGCTTTGGCTGCTTTCCACTGGGAGCTTTGTCACCCACGGGCACATGACAGCAGGAGTGCCCAATGCCCCCTGTTTCCTGCCTGCCCCACTCGTGGGATGAGCTGGGGCTCCCACTGCACGTTCCCCCTCCTGCAAGGGCCTGCAGCACACAGAGTGTCCATGAACACACACTCAGAGCAACAGGAAGACGAAGCCAAGAGGGGTTTCACAGAATCCCAGAAGGGTTTGGGTTGGAAGGGACCTTAAAGCCCATCCAGTGCCACCCCTGCCATGGGCAGGGACACCTTCCACCAGCCCAGGCTGCTCCAAGCCCTGTCCAACCCGGTCTTGGACACTTCCAGGGATGGGGCAGCCACAGCTTCTCTGGGCACCCTGTGGCATGGCCTGCCCACCCTCACAGGGAAGAATTTTATTCCCAGTATCCCATCTAACCCTGCCCTCTGGCAGTTTGAAGCCATTTCCCTTTGTTTTGTCACTATATACCCTTATCAAAAGTCCCTCTCCACCTCCCATGTGGCCCCTCCTCTTGTAGGGTTTGGCACATACCAGATTAAATGCATTTATCATCCTTGTTCTTCTTTTGCCCCCAGACCAGCAGGGAGCCTGGGACTCAAAAGTGTTCCTTCAGAGGAGTAAACCAAGCAGGACCTGCACTCTTGCCCTCGGACCTGGCCCATCCTGTCCCTCCCCAGCACTTGCACCTCACATCCCTGCCAGCAATGATTTCCACATGCAGCAAAACAACCCCCCAAGGACAGGAGGTTTCATCCCACTTCCTTCATTCCCCAGCTCTGGGGTGAGAGCAGCCCTCCTGCCTCCTGTCCTCCCCCCTGTCCCATCACACAGCAGCACATGCACTGGGTTTACTCCACTCCCCTGGGATCACTGCAGGGATCTCAGCACAGATCTCACAGGTGGGAGCACTTGGCACTGACTTCTGCACATCCAGGGCAGCTCAGCCCAGCACAGGCTTCCCAAGGGATCCTCCCTGAAAAAGTAAGCCCTCCCTGCAACTTAATGTGAAAAACAAGACAAAATAGAAAGAGAATCAGGAAAAATTGTTTTCCTTACCCAGCTGACATAATGGATGGAAACTAAATATGGGGCTGTCCTGTGCAGGGCCAGGAGCTGGACTGGGTGAGCCTTGTGGGTCCCTTTCAGCTCAGGATATTCTAGGACTCTGTCATTCTAAACAGATGTGTTTAACCACTGCTGCAGTGAAACCACAGCTGTGGCAGTAGCTGCTTCTCACGACTGGTACCACCCCTGTTGCTCACACCTTCCTCAGTCACAGCCAGTTCAGGGCTCCTTGTGGGTCCCTTCAAACTCAGAATAGTCTGTGATTCTGTAAGAAACTAATACTGAATGCTCACATTGGAGGGCCAGATGTCAGCTTGGCTTCCCCAGAGCCAGCACATCTCTTCTACCAGCCTCCAGGGAGTGAGACACAGGGAGTGTGGCCCAGCCCTGACTCCCCCTTTGGCAAGGTCCATCCTGCCCCTCACCACAGGGGCCTCAGCAGCTCCCCCCGGGGCTCCAGGCAGCCAGGAGACCCTGTGCCAGCATGGAGATATCCCTGCTCCTGCACTGCCAGCCTGTGCCAAGGGAAGGGAGAGAGACAAAGACAGCCTGCCCAGCAGGGAGCCAGACAGAGCCCAGGACAGCCCCAGGTCATGAGGGAGCAGTGAGTGACACCAGAGCCCTGCACAAGAGAGTAGCCACATGCCCAGCACAGGAGAACAGTCACTTCCCACCCAAATGGAGCCACGAACCCCAGAGAGGGCTGGTCCAGCACCATCCCACCCAGCAGCTTCAGCTCATCCCATCCCATCCCTCAGGCCTGAGCAACAAGCCCAGTTTATGGGATCTTAATAGACCCAAACTGAAGAATGGAAGGTTTAGATGGGATATTGGGCAGAAATTCTTCCCTGTGAGGGTGGGCAGGCCCTGGCACAGGTTGCCCAGAGAAGCTGTGGTTGCCCCATCCCTGGAAGTGTCCAAGGCCAGGTTGGATGGGGCTTGGAGCAACCTGGGCTGGTGGAAGGGGTGAAACAAGATGGTCTTTAAGGGGCCTTCCAACCCAAACCACTACACGATTCCATGATTTCAGCAGCCATGAGCCTGGGCATGTTGGTGTGAGAGCATGGAGGCAAACTTCCCTTCCTTGCTCTGACATTAAATCAGGATGTGCTGTCATCTATCAGGATTATTATCAGCCACTGGATTGATGATGGATTGCATTAGCTAATGGATTACATTAATTTCTTACTCAGCAGTAAAAAGAAGATTTGTAAGAACTATGGGCTTTTACTTTCATAGATCCTCCCTCCCCTCTATTTGGCAGTGGCAGCCAAACTTTATTAGTGCCTCCTCCTGACCCCAGCAAAGATTCCTCGTCTGGCCAATGCAAGAGTGCCCAATGCATTCACTCACTGCCACACTGACAGTCATTTATTAATTACATGGCCAAATGCTCGTTATCCTGCAGCCTGGTGTGGGCACGGAGGGGACATGCCCAGTTTGGAAGTGAAGGCACAGGGATGAACTACTGGGGAAGGAGAAACCGCCCCCAGGAGTGGGAACTGGTGCGGATCAGTCACACTATGGGAGGAAAACCCCAGCACATCCAGGCTGTTCTGGTCTGGGCCAGGCTGGAACTACAGAGAACAACATGGAGATGGGAAGGCTCAGGGGAGACCTTATCACTCTCTACAACTCCCTGAAAGGATGTTGTACCCAGGTGGGGGTTGGTCTCTTCTCCCAGGCACTCAGCAATAGGACAAGGGGGCACGGGGGGCTCAAGCTCTGCCAGGGGAAATTGAAGTTGGAGAGCAGAAAGAAATTCTTTGCAGAGAGAGTGCTCAGGCATTGGAATGGGCTGCCCAGAGAGGGGGTGGATTCCCCATCTCTGGAGGTTTTTAAGATGAGACTGGACATGGCACTGAGTGCCATGATCTGGCGAGCACAGTGGAGTTGGATCAAGGGTTGGACTTGATGATCTCCAAGGTCTCTTCCAACCCTGCTGATTCTATGGTTCTATGAAAAGGAATAAATGGCGTGAGACCATCAGAAGACACTGTTGTGGGGTGAGGGCTTTGCTGTCCAAGGGGAACAGCCAATGCCCCAGGACCCACAGCACCCCTGAGCTCATAAGAGCCACAACCCCAGCCCACAGCACAGCCCTGAGACCCTCTGGGGGCACGTGGCTGTGCCCCCAGACCTGGGAGGGTGCTGTGCCCCCAGCTGTAGGAGGGTGCTGTGCCCCCAAACCTAGGAGGGTGCTGTGCCCCTAGCCTTGGGAGGGTGCTGTGCCCCCAGCCCTGGGAGGGTGCTGTGCCCCCAGCCCGGGGAGGGTGCTGTGCCCCCAGCCGTGGGAGGGTGCTGTGCCCCCAGCCCTGGGACAATGCTGTGCCCCCAGACCTTGGAGAGTGCTGTGCCCCCAGCCCTGGGACAATGCTGTGCCCCCAGCCCTGGGACAATGCTGTGCCCCCAGCCCTGGGATGATGCTCGCTGCTGCTTCTGACAGCAAACCCCAGGGAACACAGGGGAGTGCCCAAAGCTTCCAGGAGAGAAAGCTTCTGCATAAAGTCTTCCTCCACTAGGGATAAGAGTGGAAAAACACCCACTAAAAAGAGGCCTCTTGGTGCTTTTTGTGCCGTATCACGACATTGCTCCATCTTCAGCTTGTGACACCAGTGCTTTTACCCCCCAAGCCCTGATGTGCCTGTCCCTCACCTGCCTGCTGCACATTTCCCCTGTGGCACACAGCAAAGGCAGCTGCCAGCTTTCAGCATCGCTGAATTTCAGACAAACCCCAGCCTGGCTTCAATATCCATGGTGGAGCTGCTGTCTGCTCCAGCATTTATATTCAAAGACAGTTTGTGGGGGGAAACACACAACAGAGAACATGATTTGCAAATCATTATTTTGCTTCACTAGAGCTGGACACTGATGTAAAAGGAATATTTGAGTTGCATCCTCAGTCACACCTGCTCATCAGGAATCCTGCTCTCCCCCAGCCAGGACTGAATTTGCATTAATGCACACAACCCAGTGAAATGCTTCCCTCACTCCTGGTCCAGCTGGGGCTGCCAAGGCAGCAGAAAGCATTTCCCCAAAATTATTTACCCTCAGAAAATCTCAAAAAATCCAAGCCATGATGTCCCTCCCCATGGCAAGGGGATAGAATGAGATGATCTTTAAGGTCTCTTCCAAGCCAAACCCTTCTATGATTCTATGACAACTGACAGGTGGAAGCCTATAAACCCCAGTTTCAGCCAGAAATAGTTTTCTGGTTGTAAATTGGAGACTGCAACTTCAGCCAACTAGTTATGGATCTAATCACTGTGTCTGACACAGAGAAAGGTGTCAGGGAAATTTTATTACAACACAGATAATGGGGTTTGCCCTTAAGCACTGGACAAATATTGCAGTTCATTACCCAGTGCTAAGAATCACTTGGACAAATTAGGGACTGGGAAGTCGAGCCTGCAGAGCAGCTCTTTGATTTACCTTAAAATGACCTGCAAAAGAAAACTGTCACCCATGTCCCTCCTTGTCACCCTCCCCACACAGGAGCAACATGAGTGCAGGGCAGGGTTAGGCATCTCATTAGGAAACTGCTTTGCTCCCTCACTTTCTAAGCATCTCTCAGCCAAGGGATGCTCTTCCCTGGTTTGCCTGGAAAGCTGAAGCCAAGCTCAGGCATCCTTTGGCTCCTGAAGTACAGGGCAAGCAGCAAATTTTTGATGAAGAAGAAAGTCTAGAAGAAAACTTCTGCACACCGAAGAGATACAGATTGCAGAGAATTCCAAAGCCAAAATGCCCAGGACACACCAACAATCCCATCCTGTCCCTGAGAGCATCATCCAAACTCTCCTGGAGCTCTGGCAGCCCTGGGGCTGTGCCCACTGCCCTGGGGAGCCTGCTCAGTGCCTCCTGCCCTCTGGGGGTAGAACCTTTTCCTGAGATCCAACCTGACCCTGCCCTGACACAGCTCCAGCCATTCCCTGGGTGCTGTCCCTGCTCACAGAGAGCAGAGATTGGAGCTGCCCCTCCACTGCTCCTCGTGAGGAAGCTGCAGACCCTGATGAGGTCTGTCCTTTATCTCCTCTTCTCCAGCTGAACAAGAACAAGCCAAACGACCTCAGATGTTCCTCACAGAGCTCTGTTCCCCCTCTAAACCCTTCACCATCCTGGTATCCTCCTTTGGACACTCTAACAGCTTTAGATCCTTTTGATATTGTGGTGCCAAAACTGGGCCCAGGACTCAAGGTGAGGCAGCTCCAGCGCAGAGCAGATTGGGACAATCCCCTCCCTCAACTGGCTGTTGATGCTGTGCCTGATATCCCCCAGGACATGGTTGGTCCTCCTGGCTGCCAGGGCACACTGTGGGCTCAACTTGCCATCAACCAGGAGCCCCAGATCCTGTGGCAAGGCAAGAAGGGGAGGAAGAGCCAATGGAGCTGGAGATGTTCCTTAAACAGGGGCAGTCACAGGAAGAAGCCTCACCTGGGGATTCAGGAATGAAGATCATGGTATGGCTGAGGGTGGTGAGGATGTCTGGAGACCACCCAGTCCAAACCATTCCCAGCCAGCTGCCCAGGCTGGCTTCTACTCAAGTTTTGAATATCTCCAAGGCTGGAGACTCCACAACCTCCCTGGGCAGACTATCCCATTAAAAGAGCATTTTGGTGTTTAAGTGCAATTCTCTGTGCTTTAGTTTGTGCTCTTTACCTCTGTCCTGCCACCAGCACCCCACAGAAGAGCCCACCTGTGGGCAAACACTTCCTCTGTGGTAATGCAGCTGTTCAGAGCTCACTGCCAGGGCTGACATCACAGCTACAGACGGGGCTTCTGGAGGTGCTGAGCACTTCAAAACCCACATGTGGCTGCAGAGAGGGAGCCATAGCACCCAGGGGCTGGAAGGAGCAGTTCCCAGCCCTCCTCCTCAGTCCATGCAAACCCAGGTTTTAGCAGAGCGATGCACCTCCTCCACCTCAGGATGGTGCAACTGAAATTCTCACTGAATGGAAAGAAAATGGGTTTCTGCCCTCTAAGGACAGACATCGAAGGAGCTGTGGTGGGATTCTGCTTCTTGTCTTGCCAACACCTCTGGCCATGGGTTTGCTCTCTGGAACTCATCCAGGCACCCACAGTGAGCAGACACACTGCCAGGGCCAAGAGATAAGACTCCTCTTCCTCCAGAGCTGGAGGGAAGTACATGCAGGGAGCTATGAGCACCCACACTCCTGCCTCCTGCGTGGCACCTGGCCTTCCTCTCTGCAGAGAGGGTGCTTGGACACAAACCAACCTATGAAAAGGCCCTGCAGGACAGACATGAACAGCAGCAAACTTGGATTATCCCTTTCATTTTTCCTGAACTCCAGGCCCCCCTGCTGCCACTGGCCCTGGGGAATCCTTCTATTAGACAAAGTGTCCAGATGTGCACAGATCCCAAAGGAGGTTTGTTGTAGGTTGGGTGCCATGGTCTTGCAACAGCTGCTTCCCAGAAGGGGAGTTATTCCATGCAGCACTCACAGCCAGAGATTCAAACCACACAGGAGCCCTTACAGGGACAGCCTCACTTGTCTTCTCTCAAAAGGTTTGGCTCATACAGTGTCCAGTGACTCCATTTATAACCAAACCTTGTGCAGGATTTGCAGAGTGAGGATCACTGGCCTGGCAGCCCCTTGGTTTTACATCAGTAACTGACTCCTTGGCATTAAATGGTCCCAGCCAATCACAGCACGGAAATAAACAGCTACAGCAGGTTCCTGCAGAGAAAAGGGGAGAAAATCCCCTTTTGCCAAGAGCAAATACAGACCATTCAAGAATTCCTGGGAGCTTGGGTTGGTTTTGTTTGTCTGCTCTTGCTTTCAATTCACAGTGACTAAAAGAGTTTTGTGCCCTTAACTCTTGCATGTGCCACCAAATCGACACTGAATGAGGAGGAAGCAGGAGCTTCACAGTCACTGCTGGGACCGGAGGAGGGAGAAGCAGCTGTGCCAGGCTCTGCAGCCATCCTGATCCACAGCAGCTGGCACAGGGCAGGACTGCCAGTCCCTGCCCACCCACCCTCCAGCTGGTGCCATGTTAGCAGGGAAAGCTTTGTCCCACATCAGGCACGAGGGGAACCCCTGAACCCCACGACAGCAGAGCCAGAGCCAGCCTCGTGTCCCCACACAGGGACAGCTCCAATGTCACATGCACTGCACAGCCCTGGAGCCCTTGAAGGGGCTGCCCAAGCTGCCAGGTGCTCTCACCCTTTCCAACAGCAGGCATCTGGGATAAATCAGGACCAAAACAAAATCAGGAGAAACTTTCAGGCTAATGCTTCATGTGGAATAAGAGCAATGCCATAAACTCTTATCACAGCCACAGCCAGCTCATGGTGAGGCTCTGGCAGAGGACTGCTGGGAGTTGTAAAGTCTCCCCCAGCTCAGGGAGGGAGCAGAGCAGCACTTGTCCCCAGGGAGGGACACGGACACACTACTCATGGGACTGAACAACACAACATCCCCTCAAATCCCACAGCAGAGAGCCAAGAGATCAGCCAGACAGTGCTGCACACACAGCCTTTGACCCTTTGGGCTGGGCTTTGCTCCCCAGGCTGTGATCAAGGGAGCTTTGGTTTGAGAAAGCTGCTGGTCTGCTCTGGGTTACAGCCAAGAGTGGAGCAGGACCAGCACAGAGTCCAAGCAGAGGAATTAACCCCACATCCCTCTGAGGCAAAGGCATTTGGAGGAGCTCAGAGGTGGGAGCTGGGAGCTGCCAAGGGCTGCCTGGCACCCCCAGCCCTGCCACGGCAGGGAGGACATGGCCCTGCTCCTCTGCAGCCTCCCCCACGCTGCTGCCCAGCAGGAACTGGCATTGCCACTTGCTCTGTTAGGATTGGCAAGCACTCAGGAACAAGCTACTCCCTTCCCTGCCAACCTGATGGGATGGAGAAAGCTCATTAAAGGCAAGACAGAGTCTCTTTGGCTGCAGGACAGGCCATGCCAGACACCCATTCAGATGAGGAGCTGTTGGTCGCACCCCAGCAGATGCAGGACAGGGTGGGCTGCATCACCACCTCCCCAAAGGAGCAGCAGCTCTTCCACTTCATTCCCAGCCAGCGGCTATGCCCTCCTCCTCCCCCCAAAGGCAGACAGCCCTTTGCCTTGACCACCGGCTCCAGGGGTTGCAGATCCCAGCTGGAGCTCTGCAAGGGGACCAGACCAGAGAGAGCAGGGACTGTACCATGCCATGACTGTCACAGGCTGTCTGAAAGAGCCTTTGCATGCTGCTTTGTGCACAAACACAAATTCTGTCTGTGCAGGAACCAGCACAGCCCTGGCTACAGCAGCACAGCAGGACATGGCCCTGCACACGGTCACAGCTGCTGCAGGGGACATGTGCCCACAGCCCATCGGGTTCCTTTGCCACGGAAACAGGAGACACATCACAGACACAGAGAAACCTCCAACCCCCCAGGACAGCAATCCCCGTAACTCACCCAGCTCCGAGCAAGGCACCAGGAGGCCACATGTCCCCGGGCAGAGCGCAGTTCCCAGGGGAGCACATGGAGCTGGAGCAGCCAGCTGGGTTATCTGCCTGACAGACAGCCCAGGCCAACCACATCCCCCTTCACTGGCATGGCAAGGAGAATAACAGTCCTCGGTTTTCAGCTTGGTTTTTCACGGCATCTCTCCTTGGTGGAAGAAGAAAAGGGGCATCACGGGAGCTGTCAGTGATCCCTGGCCAGAGCAGACACAAAGGAGCCGCACACAAACACCCACTGTCATGACAGGTTATGGCAGAGCTCTGCAGCTCACCAGGGACACCCAGGCACCCCAAGGGGCACAGCAAAGGAGCAAAAGAAACAGGGCTACGTACTCATCCTGCACCGGGGCACCCGCAGGGCACCGAGCTGGGCAGCGGCTGAGCCGGGCAGCGCCAGCTCCGTCCAGGGTGGTCGCACCGAGGAAGGATGGAGGGAGGTGTGAGCCACCTCAGCCTGCTGTTCTCATCACCACCAGCACCACACAGTGATGACTGAACTCCCTGATCCAAGAAAACAGAGAAATCGGGAAGCTCTGCGGCCTCCCAAGGCAAACGGCCACTACCAGGCAGAGCCTGGCACAGCCGCGTGCCCCTGGCACCCGGAGCGCAGCTCCCTGTGAGGCTCCAGCATGGCAGCGAGCAAATCCTCTTTGCCTGTGGGCAAGGGAACTGTGGAGGGGAGGAAAAAAAAGCATCAAGCAACTCTTTGTCTGCAAACATCCCATTCGGGCGCACGTGCAGCCGGAGCTTCCTGGCGAGGGCGGAGGGGCCTGGGCTCCAGAGCCACCGTTTCCGCCCCCAGCTCGCCCCGCTCACCGATTGTCTGCTAAAAATAAAAGTAAACACTGAAGAAGAGCTCTTTGTTTTGATTTCTGCTGTGTCAGAGAGATTTCTCTGATAGGAACAGGTTGTGGGAGCTCTTTCCAAACCTCTGGGAGCTTTCCCTGAGGGCAGAGCGGTGCTGAGGAGGTGATGGGTGTCCAAGGGGTGGGCAGGGAAGGAGGGCTGCCCTCTGTGCCCTCCAACCTGCAGCTGCCTACGGTGGGGATCATGGAATCCTGAAATGGTTTGAGTTGAGAGCAACCTCAAAGAGGATCCTGTTCAGCCCCTGCCATGGGCAGGGACACCTCCCACCAGCCCAGGGTGCTCCAAGCCCTGTCCAACCTGGTCTTGGACACTCCCAGGGATGGGGCAGCCACAGCTTCTCTGGGCAACCTGTGCCAGGGCTTGACCACCCTCACAGGGAAGAATTTCTTCCTAATACCTAATCCAAACCTACTCTCTGTCAGTTTAAAGCCATTCCCCCTTGTCCTGTCACTACATGCCCTCGTGCTGGTGAGGATTCCGGCTCTGGGTTCCCACCTGTGCCAGGCAAACATCCTTTGCCCTCTGTTGCAAGTAAAAGAGGGCCATTGCCCAAAGCACAGAAAATCTCAGTTTAAGCCACATCATGCCCCTTAATTAATAAAGCAGCCAAGCACATGGGAAGCCAGGAAAGCCCTTTTAACACCTAAAATACATATTTAAACAGTAAGATTGAGATATGCATGTGTATCTCTCACTGGTTTTGCTTCTAAATCTCTCTTCCTGACAGTCCAGGGGCTGAGGAGGCCAAGCCTGAGCCCCACACAGCCAACATCACTGATTAAACACAAGCACAAACTTCCTCAGCAGGCAGCTGCCCTAATCTAAGCATCTCACTGCTTTCCCAGTTGTTTGTTCAGGTTCTTCCTTCACCATGGAGCTGCTGTACAGAACTGCAGGGTAATGAGATATACACACACAATCACCTTTTTTTGACCTGCATTAGGAGTAAATCTAGCATTAATAGCCCAAAGCCTCAGGTATCCTCCCTGATTTGATAAAATTGCTTATCTAAGCAAAACCCTGCAGGGACCAGCCTTACCACCCAGAGCAAAGCTCTTCCCCTACACCCTGATTAACAGTGTTTCTTTAACTTGCCAGCTCCAAAAAACACAGATTAAAAAAAAAAAGAGGAGACATTTGTTTTCCCCATCTGAGTGCTGTAAGTGCTTCCCAAGGAAAGCACCACGGGACATGTCATCAGGCTGCCAAGAACACCTTTTCCCTAGGGAATGGCAGTGCAAGGAGCAGCAGGGCTCAGGGAGACAGGAGTGACCCAGCCCAGCTGCAGAGGGCAGCTCAGAGGGACAGGAGGAGACACAAGGGGAGCCACAACTGCCTCCTGCAGCCACTGAGAGCTCCCCAGCTCTGGGCTCTGCTGGGACAGGGCCCTGCCCTCCACCTTGTGTGGGGACAGATAATGGTTTGACAGGGCCCCAGCTCCGTTCCAGCAGTCCTAGGGAAAAGGAAAAAAAAACCAAAATGGCAAAGGAAAAGAGCTCTTGATTGAAAACATCCTCCCCAGGGCCTGATTACCCCAGTGAGTAATGAATTGCAATAACCAGGACTGGACCAGCAAAGCAGCCCAGCCCTGAGCAGTGAGGCAGCCTGGGAATACACACACCAAAGTCTGCTGGTAACAATGCCATTAATTCCCAAACCATGCACTTCCCAACTGTCAAGTTACCCACAGTGTGTTTGCTTGGCTGTTTTTTTTGCCCCCCTAGCACAGTGAGAGTGACCTGAGCCCAGGGGCAGCCTCAGGGCACTGCAGGATGCTCCTGTGGCTCAGCACAGCTGGGGAAAGGGGGGTGTCCCCTCTCCAAACACATCTCGGTCCCCCAAAAGCCCAGCAGGACTTCACAACTGCAGATGTAACAATTTCTGAGTACCAGGGAATGAAAAAACTCATCATTCCACCCAACATGTGTCAGGCAGGGACTCTGGGGCCTCCACAGGGAGCTGCCTCCCCAGCCCAGGCTGGCACCATCCTCATCCTCCTGGTGCCTGGGGCTCTCCAGCACCTTCCCTGCTGCCTCAGACAACAAGCTCTAGCATAGAGGGGGGACTCAGCAGTGTGTAACCTCCCTCCAGCCTCTGCCAGCATTTTTCTGACCCAACAGCTGTGTCCAAGGCAAGAGGGCTCATTCTCCTCATCCATCCAACCTCTCCCTCTTCCAGCGGCTCTGGAAGGCTGCACATCAGCTCTGGTGACCTGTCACCATTTCACACCACACAAAAAATCCCTAATCAAATCCATGAAACAGCTCTACACAAGAAAAGAGAGAAAACAGCTTTGTTGCTTATTAACTCACCTATGAGCCAGCAAACCAAGGCATCCCAATAAAATCTGTGGGCAAGAGACAGCAGGATGTTTGACTGATGAGCATCCAGAATCCTCCCCTGCACAGGATGAATCCAGGACCCAGGCAGGGCCGAGCAGAGGAGGAAATCCAGGCAAGCCACAAGCCCTGAGTGCCCAGAGGCACCTGGACAGCCAAGAATCACCTTTGCTTGGCCGGGCACATCACATCAAAATCCCAGAGCCTGAGAAACAATGCTGGGCACAGAGCCAGGGCCAAACCCAACAGCAGCCATGGCATGGGGGGACCAGCACAGGGACGTGACCTGGATGTGCCTGTGCTGCTGGGAGTGCTGCCATCCTGCAAGGGATGTGCAGCCAGGCTAGGAGCTGGCAGGAGCAGAGATGTTGTTAACTAAGAGTTTTAAAGCAGACTGTAACTAAAGGAAAGCCATCCCCATTAAAAACTGCCCAGCAGAAAGAGCACCACTGTCCTTCCAGGACCACCCAGTTATTACAGCTGTAAACTTTTATGACACTCTTATCTCACAGTAGTACCAGGATAAGCTGCATTATTAATGCACTGTGCAATTACAACTTTACAGGTGTATGGATTGATTTACTCAAGGCATATCTCCTGGGAGCACAGTGGATGCCCATCAGTGCCCATCTTAGTCCAACTCACAGCCCAGAGCTGATCCAGGGACACTTCAGGCCTTCAGCATTCCAGTGGGAGTCAATCCTGCAGGAGCCAGGCAGAGACTTTGGCTTTCCTTCAGCCATCCCTAGTTCATTCAGTGTTGCTTCCTGGTGTTGGCATTGGAGGGAAAACCAACAGTGAGAACATGCCAAGGCTCCCAGCAGCTGCCCGGAGCCAGGAGCAGGCCAGGGGAGCAACCCAGGGCAGGGCTGGGTGCTGGCAGTGCTGCCAAGACAGGTTGTGTCCTGCCAGCCTGGCATCTCTCACAGCCTCCAGTGCCACAGCCAGTGCCTCTCCCCTGGAAAGGTCCAACCTCCAGCCCTCCCAGGCGCTGGCACTGCTCCACTCCAGGGTGGCACACGTGCCTGGAGTGGGAAAGCTTCACAACCACTCCGTGACACAAGGTTGTGTCCCACCTCAGCTGCCCTCCTATCCCTTCTGTTCTCATCCAGCTCCCCAGGATGAGCCAAGAACATGAGCAAGAACAGCCCCAGGGCATCCATCACCCCATGGCAGGTGTCCCCTCTGAGAGCACAGCCTGCTCCCCACCCACTGGGAAGGGAAGGAGAGTGGCTGCCTCAGGAACCACCGTGTCCAAAGGCACTGCCCACCCAGCCCTCCCTGCCAGGACATGCTCAGCAATCCCTGGAACACATCGAGGAGGGCATAACCCACCCTCATCTCTGCTGCCCTCTGCATTAAGCCATGTGCAGGCAGTGTAATGCACCCAGGAGAGGTAATTACTAGGATACCTGTCCCAGCTAATTATCGCCTGGTCTGCCCTCAAGTTCCTGTGCAGGGGCAGCCTTGTTCAAATTCAGGGAAGAAGGAAAAGTGGTACAAGCACTTTTGCACTTGCTGAGCCCCAGCAGCCTGCCCAGCTCACCCTGTCCCTGCACGCACTGAGGGCAGGGCAGGACTCCTGCCCTGAGGGGCACAGAGGGGTGACATGACGTGCCCAGCCTGGCAGGGTCACACTGCCTCTCACAGGTGCCCCATCCACTGATCCTCACCAGCTCCAACCATACTGTGAGACCACTGAAAAGCAGGACAGCTTCACTGGGTTTGAGCCCCTCCAGCTGTCTGCCACCAACAGCTCATTTCTACCCACACAGAACCTCTCCTGGAGAACACTCACCTGCTCCCCTTGTCTTCCAAGTCCACATTCATGTGCTACAAAGCCAGGCTGCACCAGTGCCCATGCTTGGCACCAAGGCTGATCCCAACATGCTGCCAGGGCAGAGCTGGCAGACCCAGGAGCAGAGACCTCGCTGGGGCTCAGGGAGGTGGAGGGAGAGCCCTGCAAGGCAGGCATGGAGAGGGCAGAGCTTTGACCTCTCAATTCTGCCAAATCTAACTGCACACCACTGCTAGAAGAGGAGGCTTCAGCCTGCAGACCAAACCCCTTTCAAATACTCTTCAAATCTTAAAGTTATTTCTAAGGGATGTACGAGGGACAACACCACAGTTACAGGACAACACACTGATCTAAGAAAATCCTACTGGATTTTGCACCTCCATTGAAGCATTCCCAGAGAGCCAGTAGTTACAAGAACTTGAAAATCTTATTTGCATCATCATTAAAGAGAGGAAAAGGAGATAAAGAAGGCATGATAAGATCAAGTGCTGTCAGCCTCAAGCAAACCTCAAAATTAAGTCCCAAGGTAAGAAGAGCAAATTAATTACTTTACCTCACTGAAAAGCTCTTCCTTTGCTCCTAACAAGAACATTCCCGTTCAGGACTGGGTGTGCTCAGGGCAGGAATCTTTGATGTAGTCAGTGGTACCAGGGCAGGGCAGAGGCAAGCCCACTGCAAACCTTCCTCCACAGCACCATGGAGCTTCAGATGGGATGTTTCTCCAGCACAGAGAAGGGATTCACATGTGCTTTTCTTTCCAAGAGCTGCAGTTCCTGGGACTCTGCTGAACAGGGGCAGCAGCCTGTCCAGAGGCCCCAGGCAATGGTATAGAGAGTCACCACTTAGTGATGAGGCTTTTAGGCAAGTTGTGTCATAAATGCAGCCAGGAATGTCTCTGCCTGGAGGGTAAATGTGTCCGGTGACCTTATTGAGTCACTGCCTGCTGACTCACTCACTTGGGCAGCCTGGGCTGAGTGCTGAGTCGTAGGCAAGGAGATGTCATGGTGACAGGGACTCAGTGACTCTCCCCTCCAACAGGAGTCTTGCAGGATCTCCAGGACAGCAGGAGCTTGTTTGTAACAGCAATCCCTCCCCCCTCTGCTCTTCTGCACCCACTGCCACCTCCTCATGCCACAAACCATCATGACAGAGGACAGCGACTTCAGCTGCTCTTGTTACAAGACAGCTCCCAGCACAAGCCAGGGCAGTCATGGCACTATTCAACATACCAAGGAGTCAAGTGGAGAGGAGCAAAAGGCCACAGTGCCACACAAAGCAGAGAACCCAGAGCCAAACCAGCAGCCAGCCCGCAGGCAGCACCCCCTGACCCTGTTGCATGACAGCCTGGGCTCCAGCTGCCACTCAGGCCCCATCGACAACCACTCCCAAGGCACACACCTGTACCTGTGCTGCACTGTCCCCAGTAGAAGTCAGCCCTCTGCAATAACTGCCTTGTCTCCAGGGAGAAGGGAGGAGGGATGGAAGGCTTGGCCAGCACCCTCCCCCTCACAAACACAAAGATCTCTTCACAGGAACCTCGTGAAAGGGCTGGTGTCAGCTCTGGGAGCAACACACAGGGTCAGAGCTCTAATATTAGAGCACAGATGATGACAGGGAAGTAGGGAAGGAACCAGAAAAGAGCCATATAAATAGCAGCATTGTCCTTACTTGGTTTCATAGAGCTTCAGATGTCAAATACGATCATTCACTCCAAGCTGAAGTCTCTAATTGATTCCCATCTGACAATTTCTTATCCAGCACTTGTTCACCAGCCAAACAAGCTGAGTAAATATGCTTTGCTCTACCATTAAACCCAGTGACAAATCACTGGCTTGCAACAAACCCAGTGTAAACAGCATCCTTCCTCCTAGGCCAGATCTCCTCCTGTTCCTCTGACCCCCCTCCTCTGCTGCACTTTGATGCTCCATCAGCCCTGGGCCTGGCATGGGGCTCAGCACCAGCCCCCCACACAGGTCCCTTTGGGGAGGAAGAGGGTGTGGGCTCCAAAAGACATTTGTAGACCTCAAGTGAAACCTGCTTCAGCCCAGAGCATTCATTTAATTACAGAGATATCCAGCCTACAGCCTACAAACAAGGGTCCTTACAGGAGGCAGACTGTCCTCTGAGCAGTGCCTGGCAGTGCCCACAGACAAGTCTTTTGTCTGGGCAGAGCTCAAGACAGACTGGGCACCTTCCTCTGATTCAGCACCTTCATGACTTTGGAAGCCTGGACTAGGTTTTTGTTTCCATTTTGATTTTCATTCCATCAACACACATTTCATTTTACTCCTGTTTTCAGGTTGCTGTGGAGCCCCCACACTGGTCCTGAGATGATACAACCACTGGCTTCTCCATCCTTAACAGTCCAAAGGTGACACACAGCCAGCCCTTTGGCTTCTATCACACAACCCTTTCCCAGCACCTAAAAGACCCTTCTTAAAACCATGGAATTGTTAATGTTGGAAAAGACCTTTAAGATCATCAAGGCCAACCATCAGCCCAGCTCCACCACCATGTTCACCACATCTTTGAGTGCCTGAGCACCAGCAGTAAGAAATGGCAGAGGTGAACTCCAGAGGGGCACCAAGCAAATGGGTCAAGGTGCTGCTCTCCCAAGAGCCGTGGCTGTGAGCACCTCTCCAGGTGCATCCCACCACCCAGGCAGCACCTGGAACCATCAGCACACACACAGGACTCCATGGAAAAGCTGGCTGGTGCAGCTGGAGGGAGTGATGCACACCTGTACCTCCTGGCTGCTGCCTGGTTACTGCAACATAGGAAAGATTCCAAGCAATATAAGAAAGATATGAAGCTCTTAGAGAGTTTCCAGAGGGCAACAAGGGTGGGGAAGGGCCTGGAGAGGCAGCATGTGAGGACACTGAGGGCACTTGGTGTGTTCAGCTGCACAAGAGGAGACTGAGGGGAGACCTCACTGCAGGTCCAACTTCCTCGGGAGGGGCAGAGGAGGGGCAGGCACTGATCTCTGCTCTGTGGGACCAGGGACAGCACCCAGGGAATGGCTGGAGCTGTGCCAGGGCAGGGACAGCACCCAGGGAATGGCTGGAGCTGTGCCAGGGCAGGCTCAGGTTGGATCTCAGGAAAAGGCTCTTCCCCCAGAGGGTGGTGGGCACTGACCAGGCTCCCCAGGGCAGTGGGCACAGCCCCAAGGCTGCCAGAGCTCCAGGAGGGTTTGAATGATGCTCTGGGGCACAGGGTGTGACTCCTGGGGATGGGCCTGTGCAGGGCTGAGGGTTGGACTGGATAATCCTTGTGGGTCCTTCCCACTCAGCCTTTTCTGTGATTCTGGATCAGGCTCAAACACTCAATTCTTCCACACCAAGAGCTCAGAATCCTTCAGTCAAAGTTCCCACCTCCCAGGTCCTGCTGCTGTGACTGACAGCACGACCCCAGTGTGGCCCAACAGCATCACCCACCTGAGCAGGAGATCAGCAGGCAAAGAAAACAAACGCTTGTGCTCCCTCTGTGCTGCAGCAGCCTCTTCCCCAGGAGGCTTTGCTCAAACACCCTGTGAGCCCAGCGTAAGCTGCGTCTTTGCGTCTCGACATTTGCTAAAGCCCCAAGCGCTCAGCTTGGAAGGGATCCAAAGAAAGGAGGAAAAAAAGCCCATGTCTTTCAGCCAGATGAGAGCTAAGGAGACCTCATGGGTTTGTGAAGGTGCCACTCAGAGCACGTATTGCATTTTAAACCCAGATGAGGACAACTGCCAGAACAACAGTCTCATATTGATTGCAGCCCCAGTGAGGAGTGGGATGAGGGGGTGAGGGTAGGAATATAGTGCAGATATTTGTTATAAGCACCAAAGGTGTGTTCATGCCTGCTGAGGGACAAGTCTGAAAATGGGCTGAGGACACACAAGTATAAACTTCTACCTGAGCCCTATTTTAGGGCATTTCCTAAACACTGACTTTGGTGCTGAGGTTCGGAATTTTCCTGAGCAAAGCTGGAATTGCACGTTCATCACACAACCCCAGAGGATGTGGAAGCAGCACAATGGGCAGGATGGCTCCAACCAAACAGGATGAACGGGATCCTTGGAGCTGCACACAGAGGGGCTGTCTCCTTCCCAAATCCACTGACAAATGCTCTGCCCAGGGCACTCCCAGGTGGTGCCAGACCCATACCCTCAGGAAAGCCTCATGAGACAGAGCACAGCCACCACTCTGAAGGTGGCCACAGGGCTACCCTGCAGGGATGACTCCCAGTTCCTGGCTCTGGAGGACCACAGTGCTCTGTTCCTTGGAAGCATTGTCATCATCTGGGAAACAGAGGAGTAATACAGTCACATGTTTCTGATATCTCTGTTTACAACTGAATTTCCAAGTCCTCTCAAAAAACATCTCTTGGGAACATTTCTGTAAGCACAGCTTAGCTGGGAAACCTTGGGCTCTGACTGGGGGGTTACAGCAAATCCACCTCACGTGGCTCACAGTGAACTGGGAACAAGAGACAGCTCAGGGCTCAGTGGAGAGTCCAAACAGGAGAAGTGAAGGGAGAGTGGGAACATCATCACTTATCCTCAGCTGATCACACACCTCTGGTTTAGCACATCCCCAGCTAGTCTATGTACACACATGGCAGGTACTCCCAGTCCACTCAAAAGCCATTCAAGTCTATGGCAAGAATTCCCTTCCCCAGCTCTGCTGTCACTGCATTTGGCTCCAGGTAATAACTCTGATTATTATGCCAAGCCAAGTTACTCACACTTAAGCACTTATTTCAGGATCAGACCTGCTGCAATTGTCAATTCTGCGGGAGAATTCCTAGTTATTTTGAATTTTAATATCCCAATAAAAGGACAGTTTGTGATCCTTTAAAGCTGTAATCTCCCTGCACAGGGTTTGAAGGATCTCTCAGCATGGGTGGAGGTAAGATTTACAACGTACTCAAACTGCCACTTCCCTGGTTTTAAGGGTCTGGGGTTTAGAGGTGATGAAGCACCTGACTGCACCCCAAACCACCATCCCTTGGAACCCTCACAGCTTGGGAACTTCCCATCTCACCCCATCTGCTTGGTGTAGGTGCACAGAAACATTTCTCCCAAGTTTCAAAAAGGTGGAATGGAAAGACTATGGAATTCATAGTCAGTGAACAGTGACTGAAACCCAGCATCCTTGGGTTTCAACCTGAAGTGCTCCAAGGTGAGTGGGAGCAGCTCCCTCAGCCCCATCCCATGCCAGCACCTCACCCTCCCCTCCAGCCAGCTGCTCTCAGGGAAGGGGCTTTCTGCAATGCTCTCTGTGGCCAAGAAAACTTGGCTTCCAAATAGCATCCCTCCCCTTGGGAAAGGGTCTCTTCTCCACCTTATCACATCGATTGGGTTGGAAAAGAACTCCAAGATCATCAACTCCAACCCTTGGGCCAACTCCAGTCCCTTTACCAGATCATGGCACTCAGGGCCACGGCCAAGCTCACTTTAAAAACCTCCAGGGATGGGGAATCCACCCCCTCTTTGGGCAGCCCATTCCAATGCCTGAGCACTCTCTCTGCAAAGAATTTTTTTTCTGATCTCCAACTTAAACTTTCTCTGGCAGAGCTTAAGCCCATTCCCCTGTTCCACAAGGAACACATGCCTAACTCCTCAGTATTTCTAAACACCATTTCTGTATTTGCTCCTCTCAGGCCCAGAGGATGGTCCAGGACAGAAAGCCCTGCAGAGCTGCCAGAGCCCTTGGCCAGGCTGCTGGGACTGCACTGCACTCCACACACGGCTGCAGCGTCAGCCCCTGGGCAAGGGGCTTAGAGCCCATTGTGTGTGTCCACCTGCAGCGTGGGCAGATCCCGGCGCTGTGCAGACTGCACAGGGCACGGGCACAGGGTACAGGACTGGCAGAGGTGACAAGGCCCTGCAATTCCCTGCCAGTGGAAGGCCAGCCTTGCCTCTCTGCCAAGCACTTAGAGATGTGAACCTGAAAAGCAGAGCAAGAAAGGACCATACAAAACCTCAAGTTTCACCGAGCTCTTTTCCCAGGGAACTGCAAATATTTGCAGTGTTTTATCCAATATCCCTCTGTGTTTACCCACTGCCCAGAGATAAATGAATGGGTCATGTACTCTTAAGATATAAAGATTTCATAATATTTCAGCACAAACACTGTTGCCACAGTAAGATCAAACGGCATCCATGGGCACATGGGGACCCTGAGTGCCAGTGCCACAGCAGGGGCCTGTGCCCACTTGGTCACCATCCCTGTGCCAGCACCAGGGATGGATGCTCAGACCAAACACCCCAGTTTGTCCATGTCAATGCCCACTGTCCCCACAGCCCAGCAGAAGCCACCCCAGAGGACTGAGCCAGCACAGGCAAGGCAATGGCCAGAGGTGAATGCCAGCACTCCTGGGAGGTGAGGTCTGCAGCAAGCCACTCTGGAGCCTCCTCCAAAGCCTCCCCACATGCCAGATGGCATGTTCCTGAGCTCTTAGCACTGAACAATGACACAACACGTTATGACCCCCATGTTCACCTTGTATGGCAGCACCCCAGAGCCAAGCCTGTATCTCCACACAAGCAGGCAATCCATCACCAGCAGCAAAATCTATTCTCTCTCCATGCCCTTTTTTCTGCTCTGTTTCTCCTAGAAATGCTCCTGACCAATCCTAGTAGCCCAATTTCCAAGCTCTGGCTCTCTCTCCCCTACAGCCTGTTTTCAATCATGTGTTAAAAGGGCAAGTAATGCAGAAACAAATCTTCACTAAAGGTCAGGCAGCTTCCCCCATTCTGCAAGGCTGAAGAAAAGACCCTCCAGATCATCAGAGTTCCTGATCCAGCCCCAGCCATCTCATCCTTCCACACTGCCAGTCACCCATCTCAGCCCCAAAACAGGTGGGCAAGACCGAGGCCAGCTGAGCCACAGCCAAGACCTGCATGCCACCGGCCCATGGCACAGCCACACTGGGAGGCGCCCATCGCTCCGAAACATCGCTGATAAGAGTTTTGAAGTGCTTCTCTGTTTTCCTGGACATTTTGGTGCTCCCAAAACTGCCCAGCAGCATCACATCATGACCACGGCTTGAGGACACCTCCACGCAGTTTTGGGTGCCACAATATAAGGACCTAAATAGGACAACGTCCAAAGGAGGGACTCAAGGATGGTGAAGGGTCTAGAGAGGAAACCATAGGAGGAGCAGCTGACGGCACTTGGTTTGTTCAGGTGGAGAACAGGAGATGGAGCACAGGAGATGGAGCACAGACCTCATCAAGGGTCTGCAGCTTTCCCATGATGGGCAGCAACAACCTTTGCTCTCTGTGACCAGTGACAAGACCCCAGGGAATGGCTGGAGCTCTGTCAGGGGAGGTTTAGGTTGGATCTCAGGAAAAGGCTCTTCCCCCAGAGGGTGGTGGGCACTGAACAGGCTCCCCAGGGCAGTGGGCACGGCCCCAAGGCTGCCAGAGCTCCAGGAGCATTTGGACAACACTCTCAGGGAAGAGGTGGGATTTATGGGGTGTCTGTGCAGGATGAACTAGATGATCCTTGTGGGTCCCTTCCAACTCAGGATATTCTATGATTCAGGACTGGAATAACGTCTTCAGTCCACCTTGGGCACTCTGCTGAAGGGAATGCCATGGTGGCCCCTTTCAGCTCCTCTTTCCCCCTCCAAGATCTCCTCTGCCACATGGGCAGCAGCCATGACTGTCATTTCAAGAGACAGTAACTGACATAAAAGTGAAGAGCAAGAGCCCTGCTGGGCACTGCTGCCCACCCTTCAGCTTCCTCCTCCCAACCCTACTCACATGTTTGAGAAAATAATGAGCTCACCCTTAAGGTCTGCTCTTCCCCCCGGTAAATGTGCCCTTCCCAGAGAGGAATCCATCCCACTGGGTAACCAGCTCCCAGATACACCCAGAAAACTGCTCTGCTGGATGGTGACCATGGGGAAGTCCCAGCCAGTCCCTGCACTGTGAGATAAGGAGCTGGGAACAGCACAAACAAAGCTTCCCACCAGAGACAGAGTAGAGGACAGCTGGGAGCAGGGCCATCAGCACAGACCCGGGGGGGCAGGCTTGGATCTGCATCCAGAGAAACCCATGGATCCCATGTCCTGGGAGCACACAGGGAAAGGAAGCAAGGGGGGAGAAAATAGCCCTTCTCAGAAGACTCGGCTTCATCTGAAACCCCCCAAGGTCAATGCTCCAGCAGGGACTGGGACACTTCCAAGATGATGTCTGCTGGGTTAATTTTAAAACATTGCAGGAATGGCTCAAATAATTAGTTTGGTTGTTCTCCAGCTAGGCAGCCCCATGAGCTGGGGACAGGAAGAGGAATGAAGCCCCCACAATCCAATATGAAATTGTCAGGGAGCTGCTGCAGCACTCGGACACTCCAAAGTGTCTGGGGTCAGATGGAATCACTCCAGGGTGCCGAGGGAGCTGGTGGAAGAGCTCACCAAGCCTCTTTGCCTCATTTACCAGCAGTCCTGGATCACTGGGAGGTCCCAGTTGCCTGGAGGTGCCAGTGTGATGCCCATCCACAAGATGGGTTGCAAGGAGAATCTGGGGAACTGCAGGACTGCCAGTCTGACCTCGGTGCAGGGGAAGATCATGGAGCTAATCATCTTGGGTGCAACCACGTGGCACACTCAAGACAACCAGGGGGTCAGGCCCAGCCAGCATGAGCTTATGAAAGGAAGGTCCTGCTTGACCCACATGACCTCCTTCTGTGACACAGTGATCCCTTTAGCTGACGGGGGAAAGGCTGTGGATATGTCTACCTGGACTTTAGTAAAGTCTTTGATCCTGTCACCCACAGCATTCTCCTGAAGAAACAGCTGCCCATGGCTTGGTCAGGGGCACTCTTTGCTGGGTGAAAACTGGCTGGATAGCCAGGCCCAGAGAATGGTGGGAATGAAGTTACATCTCTTTGGCAGCTCATCACTAATGGTGTTCCCCACGGACCATTGTTGGGACCAGCTCTGTCCAGTGTCTTTATTGATGAGCAGGACAAGGGGATCAAAGGAATCCTCAGTCAGTTCACAGGTGACACCAAGTTGGGTGGGGTGTTGGTCTTGCTGGAGGGCAGGAAGGCTCTGCAGAGGGATCTGGAAAGGCTGGATCAATGGACTGAGGACAATTGTCTGAGGCACAACCAGGCTCAGTGTCTGGTCCTGCCCCTGGGTCACAACTCCCTGCAGTGCCCCAGGCCTGGAACAGAGTGGCTGCAAAGTGTCCATTGGAAAAGGCCCTGGGGGGGGACTGGTCAGCAGTGGCTGAACATGAGCCAGGTGTGCCCAGGTGGGCAACAATGCCAAGGGCACCTGGGCTGTGCCAGCCATGGTGTGTCCAGCCTGTCCCTGTGCTGGCACTGCTGGGGCACCTCCAGTCCTGGGGGCACTGCTGGGTCCCTCATGACAGGAAAGACACTGAGGGGTTGGAGCGTGTCCAGGGAAGGGAACGGAGCTGGGAAGGGGCTGGAGCAGCAGGAGGGGCTGAGGGAGCTGGGGGGGTTCAGCCAGGAGAAAAGGAGGCTCAGGGGGGACCTTCTCACTCTCTGCAACTCTGCAGTGAGGTGGGGGTCAGGCTCTGCTCCAGGGAACAGGGACAGAACAAGAGAAAACAGCCTCAAGTTGCACCAGGGAAATTTCACATTGGATATTGGGGAAATTTCTTCCCCGAAAGGGTAGTTGGGCATTGGAACAGACTGTTCAGGGCAGTGGTGGAGTCACCATCCCTGGAGGGGTTCAAAAGCCACGTGGATGTGGGACTTGGGGACATGGTTGGCAGAGGCCTTGGCAGTGCTGGGGGAATGGTTGCACTTGATGATCTTAGAGAGCTTTTCCTACAAAACGATTCTGTGACTCTATGAAATAGCAAGTTCAGTGCCCCCAGCAGAAGGGGCACCCTTCTGCACCCCAAATCAGTCGTTGAACAGGACCCCCTGACTTTGGCACACAAGTGGCAGGGGCTTGCTATGAGCAGTAAAGCACATTTTCCTGCAAAGACTGTGCTGGGCTTCCCCCAAGGAACCTCAATCCTGCCTGGCTTGGCAAACCCAGAGGAGCACAAGCTGCCTGTGCTCCCCTGGGTGTTGCAGCAGAGAATGTGACACAACAGAAGTCTGTCCAGAAAAGATGAAGCTCTGTTCAAACACACGACTGCAAACCCAAATCACCACCTTCAAAAGCAAGTACAAAGCCACAAGATGGGTTTTGTCCCCAGAACTCCCTCCAAGGTGACATAACACAAGGTGTTCCCCTGAACCTGTGGATCCTGCTGTGGATCCTTGGAGGGGCACTGGCAGAGACCCCTCAGGGCATACCCACCCCAAGAGACCAGACCAGCTTCACCCCCCTTGTGCTCGGGGCAGATTTTTATCACATAATGTATTTTTATCCAATTCATTTCACTACAATGGGAGAGGAGCTGGAAGCTGCACTTAGGCTGCAGAAGCAAGAGTGGTTAAAAATAAAACAGAGAGATCAAAGGTCCGTCACTTAAAATTAATTAATTCAAGCTTCAACTATTAACATAAATTAAAAATTCAAACCACACACAAGGATACACTTCTTTCCAAGTAATTTTGAAGAACCTCTAGCGCAGCAAGATAAGGTAATGGCACATTCCATTAATTTGAAGCATGCACAGTGGAGGTTAACCTCCACTTAATTAGAACTAATTGTAATTTTGTGAGAATAGGGCAAGCACACTTTAGGAGAGATCCTCTTGACATTGCACCTCACAGAGGAGAACAGAGCTCTTTATGCTGCCTCTTCCCCTCTCCCCACACACACCTCATCCCTCTGCAGCCCCTTGTGCAGGCTCAGCTGGAAGAGCAGTGGGGTGTCACAGGGCACCCACTGAGGGAGGGGTGGCAATAGAAAGAAGAAAGTGGAGGATTTCAGTTCCACAGTGAGGAAAAAGGAAAATACACATGGACACCAAACACCAGAGTCACTGGGGACTCAATCCAAGACAAAGGGTCACTAAGAGCTGATGGACCAGATGTACATCAAGTAACACACAAAGACCATGCAAAGGAACGCAGGAAAACCAGTGCTGGACCCCACTGGATTGTGCCACATGTGCAAGATGTGACAGATAGAAAGGAGACGACATGGGAAGGCCCAGCCTTGCAGAGCCCTTCCAAGCAGCCTATGGAGCAGGGTGAAGTCCCACTGCCCTCCTCCCTCCCACCCAACCAGGCTTGGAGCCAAACCTGCCTCTGCCGGTGCTCCTGCGGCTCCGCGGGCAGCCACGTCCGGGCACAGCGGGACTGCAGAACTTGCTGCCGCCTGATCCCTCTTCAATCCCCAACACAGCAGCTTCACTGAGGACTCCTCACCCACCAAACCAGCCCTGGCCAGCAGCCAGGACCGGGGTAGGAGCCTGGGAAGGCTCCCGGTGCCTTTGTGCGCCTCCAGCTTTGCCACCAGCCGTGCTCGAGCCTTCCCCCAGCAGCTCTGCCTCTTCCCCAGCCTGGCCCAGCTCCCAGGACAGATCTGGGTACACTTTTGGGTTAACCTATGCAAAAAAACCTACACTAATGGGGTGGCCTCCAGCTCCATTAACCCAAATTGACGTAAACCATAATTCAAAGTGAGCTAAAGAGATCCACCCTAAAATATTTTAAATTTGCCTAAACCAGTTTAAAGACTTCAATCTCTATCTTGCCTGGAGCTTCTCTGGAAGTGGAAGGATTTGCTGCACTTCCACCACCTGGGTCAATGCCAACCCCAAAGACTCCCAGTCCAACAAAGCAAGTGTCCCAGGAGCCACAGGGACACCCACACCTGCCTTTCCATGGATCAACACCAGCCTTGCTGTACCCACCTAAAATCCTCCCCAAACCAGCAGAACAAGCTGCCTTCACAGGACACAGCTGAGGTTCCACTCACACCCTGTGGAGGGAGGGGAAGGGCCAGATCTTAGAGAACAGAGATCTCCCTCTGGTGATGGCTGCATCAAACCTGCCCATGGCAGGGGGCTGGAAAAAGATGATCTTTAGGGACTCTTCCAACCCAAACCAGCCTGTGGTTCTCTGCAACACAGGCCACCCTCTGTGTGGGACAGCTCAGGCACTGCAGAGCAGGCTGTGCCAGCCCAGGGACAGTGCCCTGAGCACACCAGATGGGCCCATTTGCTCCTTAGGACCTTCAACCCGAACTTCTCATATCCACCAGTCCTGCTAAAAACACCTCCTGCCACACCAAGCCAAGTAAACTAGTGACTTCATCACAGCTTCCTTCACCTAAATTGTCTCAGGAGGCCCTTGTGCTGCTTTGCAGCGGGGCAGGATCCTCCACACGCAGCTGCTCGGCCCCCGCTTCCTTCCTCTGCACAGACCTCTGCCTGGTGTCCACCACTCCCAGCCCAGCACAGCTTTAACCTCCACCTCTCCAGAACAAGCCAAACCACTCAGTGACCAGGACCCCTCCCTGGCATCCTCCTCTCTAAGACTTCGATGCGCAGCAAAAAGCTTCCAGGGGCTCTTCAGGACCAGTGGGACGGATCTAGAGCAGAGCTGAGCAGTCGTGGTGAGAACAGGCAGGGCAGGATCCCTCCCCACCCCAGGACAGGCAGCCCAAAGACAGGCAGCAGAATCCTCATCACTCTCTGTTCCAGGCTCAGAAACCTCCCAGAGCATCAGGCAGGGGAACATTTGCACCTAAACCTCCTTGTCCGTCCCCCAAAAACATGGCATGGCATCAGCACACAGGGGTGGCAAAGCACAGACAGCAAGCAAGGGAAAACACCTCCAATATCTGCAAAAACCTGGGAATATTTTGGAAAGAGATGCTCTGAATCCTTTCATTATATTTTTCTGTGAGGCACTGCAAAAAGGTGCTTGAAGTCACTTTATTTTAAGCTTTTTAAAGGACCAGATTGCCCAAAAGGCTTCACTAGACAGAGACATACTTCCCAGTGCCATCTCCAGCAAGCTGATGACATTCCTGAGACTTCCTCCAGCCCTGGCCAGGGCTTAGCAAGCACAACTAAAGCAAATACAGTTTGGAAACAATAGCTCTTTGCTTTCAGACTCATCTGGTCTCTTTTACTATCCTGAGTTCCCAGCCCTGAGCTAATCCATCAATGAAAGCATCTCCATTGATTTTGAGGGACTTTGGCTCAGCACATGAATTTTAACATCCACCTGCCCCCTGGCACAGGCCAGCACTGCAGGCCAAAACTGTTCTACACACCATGCTTTTGTTCTCAAGCACTGCCCCAGTCCCAGCCAGGCTGCTCTCATTCATTCACAGAGCCAGGGCGTGGGTTGGGCTGGAAAGGACCTTGAAGATGATCTCATTCCACCCCCTGCAATGGGCAGGGACAACTTCCACTAGCCCAGGTGAATCCAAACCCCATCCAACTTGGCCTGGAACACTCCCAGGGATGGGGCATCCCCACCCTCACAGCCAAGAATTGCTTCCCAATAATATCCCATGTAACCCTGTCCTCTGTCAGGGTGAAGCCATTCCCCCTTGTCCTGTCCCTCCATCCCTTGTCCCATGTCCCTCTCCAGCTCTTCTGGAGCCCCTTTAGCCACTGGAAGTGGCTCTCAGCTCTCCCCAGAACCTTCTCTTCTGCAGCTGAATACCCCCAGCTCTCTCAGGACATGAGATGCTCCTTAAGAGTGGACGGGGCACTGTTTAAATCAAGCCAATACAAGATGGCCCAGAGACCACAGCATCACACGTGGTGTTCGTTACTTCATTCTTATTTTTTCTAATTTTTAGGTTTTATAAGCTTGAACAGCTCTATTTCCCCCTTAATTGGTGCAATTGTTTTTAACCCTGCTCCTGGAGCCACGTTGCCATGGCTACCCTGCACAAGCCTCGGCAAGAGAGGTGTATTTTTAGAATTGCCAAAATACACGTCTCTAACAGAGCTTTTCTGGACAGAGCTCTCCTTGTTCCATGACACAGGAATTAAGGGCATTCAATGGGATTAAAATGTGGGAAATTCAAAACCGATTAGATGAGAGGCCAATGCTGCAGCCAGTGCAAGGCTCAAGCTCCAAGACCCAGGATGCTGCCTGGAGGCAGAGCTGGGGCACAGCTGAGGTTGCAGCCTCCCCAGGACATGGGGGGACAGCTGAGGTGACCAACTGATGCCATGGGATCCGTGGGACAGAAAGGAGTTGCTTGGAGCCCAGGGGGCAGTGCCTTAGGATGGCCAATGAGCCAGTGGAGCTGTTAAGGCTGAGGGCTGGGGGACAGATCAGCACAGGTGACATCATGGTGGGTGTCACCAGACCACCTGATCAGGGCAAAAGAAACATTCAGGCAAATGGTAGAGGCCTCATGTTTGCAGATCCTGGTCCTCAGGGGCTTTCCACAACCCAAAGATGTGCTGGAGGAACACCATAGTGGGACTCAAGCCAGGGGGTTTTGGGGAGCACTGGTGACAGATTCCTGACACATGAGAGAGGGGACAATGGGAAGAGACACTCTTGGGCCTGGTACTCACAAATGAGGAAGAACTGTTCAGGGCTGTGGTGGTCTTGGGCAGGCTCAGCTGCAGCACCCATGAGATGGTGGAGTTCAGGATCTCAAGGATGAACAGGATCACAAGCCTGCAGACCACAGCACCAGACTCCAGGAGAGCAAACACTGGCCTGCTCAGGGACCTGCTTGGAGGAATCCCATGGGATACAGTCCTGGGGAGAGCAGCAGTTCAGGATACCCCACTGACTGCCATGGATCTTGTACTCCAAGCTCAGGAACAACCCATCTCCACTTCCTGGAAACCAAGCTGTAGTGACAGGGACCTGCATGGATGGATAAGGACCTCCCAGCTGAACTCAGAGATTAAAGAGAAGTACACAAGGGTGGGACCAAGGACAGGTGACCCAGGAGGAACAACATTTGTCCCAGAGGGTTGTGCTGCCACTCAGAAGTATGGACAGGCTGGAAAAAAGCAACCAACAGGAATTTCAAACTTCACCAAGGAGAATCATCGACTCCCTGCACCCACACCAACAGTTCTGAGCCCAGGACTAGACAAGCCATCACCTTACAACACCAGAACACCACATTTCTGCCTGTTGAGCTTCTTGAACTGACTCACCCTCAAAGGAGAAGGTATGGGAAGGAGCAGGAGGGCTACCACAGGTGGCAGCTCAGCAGCGACAGCCTCAGTCAGTGTGTTAGGAGCTTTCATGACACAGAGGAGCAGGTCCATGCAGCAGCCAAACCTCCAAAGCTGGATTTACAACCCACAGACACAGCACCAGCTACACAAACTGTATTGAAGTATTTCCTCCCATCAGTTCCTATTTAGGGAAGAGTCCCTTAGAGCGTCACCTCCAACTGCCCTGGCAGGTGGTGGGGGAGCACTGATGGAGCAGCAGAGCCAGAAAGGGCCCTGTGTACTCCCAGCAAGTGATACTTCACTGATCATGGCCAGCCAGAGAGGCAAACCCTGAGGTGCAGAGACCACAGCCCTCCAACTGCCCCAGCTCCAACAGCCCTGGCACCTCTCCAAGAGAGTCACTGCCCAACTGCAGTTCCCTCAGCTTCAGAGGGAGAAACACATTTGAACTGGGCCAGAAGGAAACACTAGGAAGGAAATGGAAAGTATAGCAAGGATCAACACTATTTTAGCTGAAGTCAGGAAGTGGATTAAGGGGATGGAAAGCTGGGGGCTCCAGCACAAACTTGTCCTTCGGCAGGAAAGGACAACTTAGGTAGAGGCTGCTGAGCTCTCCCTCCTTTTCCCTTGGTTTGGGGGGGACCCTTTCTCTCTGTATTGGGCAGTTGACATTTTGCCAGCTCAACCGTACCCAACCCAAGTTCCTATGAAGACTCATCAAGGAGAAGGGAGAGCACAAAGAAATGGAGGCCACAGTGCCAACAAGAGCCATTCCCTGCACCAACTCCAGAGTGCTGCAGCTGTGCTATTCCTGGGAGCTCCCAGGGAGCTGCCAGGCAGAATGCTGGAGAAGAACCGCTCACCTCCATCATGGGTGGGATGGTTGAGCTCAGCCTGGCTATTGATCAGAAGCTACACTCTGACTCTGCTTAGAGGTACAGATCTAGTGAGAGACACTGAGAGCACGGTATGTCCTGTGGTCTCACAGCCCACCCTGCCAGCCCTGAGTGAGGCCCAGAAGGTGCCTGCTGCTCTTCTCTTGCTGGGCAGCAGCTGCATATGCAGAGGGCACATGCACAACCACCACACTTGTAAGGAAGAGCATGGTTTGCCAGCAATCATTCCTCCTGAGCCAGGGCACCACCACAGCAGTGGCTCTCAGCACCCTGCCCATCCATCCTGGTGGCCACAAGAGGCCTTCTCAGGAACACACTACTGACATCAGAAAAAAAAATAAAAATGAAGAGCAGATCCCAGAGGTGCAGATACCCAGGAATGCATCTTCTGGCTTGGAAAGCAGCTCTATTTGTGAGCCTCTCTTGACAATTCACATAGAAAGGAAACGTTCAGAGAGACATTTATATGCTGCAAGTCAAATAAGATCGTAAACATGAAGACAAGCAGCAGAGTCCAAAGATGTTCCTGCTGTTAATGCTTCTCTGAGCACCCCTCTGGACAACTCTTTCCAGAGGAGCCATGCTATGGACCATGACTGCTCCTGGCTCTGCCCAGCATCACTCCAGGGGCACAGTGCAGCTGGAAAGATGCCCTCCCAAAAATCATCTCCACAATTCATTTCAGAGTCAGAGCAGTCTGCCAGGAGCTCTAGTCATGCTGTCCCATCCCTTTCACAAGGACATAAGTAATTATTGAGCACTCTAGCTACTAAAACTGATTAGAGCAAAACAAACTAATTTCATTGCAAGGCAATGATCTGACCTCGTTAACGAGGGGAGTAACGCACTAACAATATTTTTCTCTTACACAGTGATGTCTTTCATTAGCGCTCAAGCTGTTTTGTAAAGGAGCTTAGTACATTCCTATAAACTCATTTGCATAGGAGGAAATCCAAGCCAACACCCGCATATCCAGAGGCTGTTCCCTGGGAAGCAATCTGGATGGAGAGCACGGAGGAACGTCACCCCGCAGCCAGGAACAATAGCCCGAGGTGCCGGCGTGCAGAGCAGCCTTGGGAGCAGCCTTCGTTCCCCAAGCAGCCTTCCCCTTCCCTTCCCTTCCCTTCCCTTCCCTTCCCTTCCCTTCCCTTCCCTTCTTGTGCCTCTTCAAAGCACGCACCAGGGCAAGCAGGTACATCCCAGCCAAGGCAGGTCCCTGCCAGACCTGCACAGCAGGTCTCCTCCTCCTCAATGGCAAACCCACGGCTCATCTCTTCTTTTTCGATGAAGAGAACAACTTCAGGCATCCAGACTCACTGTGAGGGCTCACGGAGATCTCACACACTTCACACCACAGTCATTAACCTCAAGAAACACCCGGCTGAGAGGAGCAGCAGCTCCCTAAAGCTCTCTCACACCTCCCCTCTTAGGAGGCATCCTAACAGAGCTACCAGTCCCAACGCTACAGGAGGCACCAGCACACTGGCAAGGACCCTCCCCAGTTACTTCCATGAAGAGCCACCTCTCCAGCTGATGTTTTCCCCTTGGTCCTTTGGGAGGATTAGTGTACTTACAGACACCCCAGGGACTCTCCAACAGGAGTACACTTGTGTCAGCTCAGCACATCCCAGCAGCAGAGCCTGGGGAACGAGCTGGCCCAGCAAGGGCAGCTTTTCTCATGCCTGAGAAGGTCCAGTCTGTCAGGTTCCAGGGACAGAGGGAGCACCCCCTGACTGACACCCTAAGGGCAGGGACGAGCATCCTGCTGCTCAGGAGGTAGAGGGGCTGGCATCCCAGCGGGCAGCAGCTGTGGCACAGGGAGGTTTAAACACTCCTCACTCAGCATCACCTGCAGTCATGGCCTGATTTAACGCATCTGGTGGCATCGAGTCACCTCCTCACAGGGCTGTGCTCCACCACCTCTGGCGCAGTCACAACATATCTCCAATTCAAGGCCAAGCTGAGGTTTTCTCTAACTTGCAAGAGCAGGGACAAAAAGACCTCAAGATACTGCTGCCACATGACAACCCGCATTCCCCAGCCTGCCTTTGCCGCTGACCTGCAGCCAAAAGCCTCCAGGCGCTTGCTAATCGCTAATTAACATGGGCTTACAGCTCTGCTCTTAAGCGGGGCCAGGAAATCACTTCTCTCCATCTCACATAAGGAAAAACCTGCACAAAAGGAGATGATTCTGTTTGTGGTCCCCAGAGGCATGTCTGGAGCTCAGCACATCAACACACCTGGCCTTGCAGTGCTGCTCGAGGAGGGCAAACTGCTTTCCTTCATCTGCTGTGAGATGATGAGGGGTTTGTGTGCACACCCCTTACAGTCCCCAACAAAGGCTCATACGCAGGTTAAAAGCATTTAAGGGAAGGATTAGTCCAGTTTCCTCTCTGGACTCTGTTAGGGCAGGAGGTTTTTGCAGCAAAGTAGCAAAGAGGTCCAACCTAAGAAGCTCAAACATGGCCAGAGGGCAGTTGCAACCCTTCCCATTTAATTGGCACAGCAATACATGGCAGAGGGCAACTTCCAAGTGAAAGCAGCAGAACTTGCATCCCAAGGACCTCTTGGCTCTGTTATCCATCTGTCACATTCTTAGCACTAAAAGCAGGACAGGCAGCTGCCCTGCCCGACTCTCACCACGGTGTGTGGGCAGCTCTCACGGTGTCACTGCAGATGCTCCAAGAAGCAAATCACCCTCTGCCACAGCCGAGGCTGCTGTGATGTCCCCAGGTACCTCCTGTAAATAAGCACAGACCAAAAACTGGGTGTTATACTGGTTATACAGCCCCAAAACCAGGCTGGGCACTGGCACCACAGTGACTTGCAGGCACACACAGCGTTTATCCAAACGCTCTGTAACCCACAGCAGCTGTGGGGAAAACACAGCCAAGTCCTTAGCAGAGACAGGTTCCTACCCCTCTTTTGAGAGAAGGCTTTTGAAGGCTAACCCCAAAGCACCCAGAACAGGGACAGCACAGACACTATATCCCCAGGAAGCCAAAGGAACAGCAGGGAAGAGGTGACAGCTCAGTGACAGCTGCCTGGCTGCACACAGAGCAACACTGGAGCTGTCAGCGCTGCTCAGCACAGCAGGACCACACCCCAATTGCTGCTGCCAGTGGGAACAGCAGCAGAGGAGCCCTGTGGGCCAAGGGGCTCAGGACCAAGCAATGCTCAGCCTCCCTCCTTTTAGCATTTCTTTTTTCCCCTCAAGCTACTTTTCAATCACTGAAATCCTTCTATAGGTCTGGAAGCCCTTGTGCCTTGGTGTCTCTCCAGAAGCTCCACAACCAGCAAAAGAAAACAATTCTACTGAATTCCCCCCATTCCCCTTTTCGACTCTGCTGTCATGCAGACACAGACTCAGAGGCAAAGGAGATCAGCCCAGGACTCAAGCCTTGTTTCACACTAAATTTGGCCTGCCAGACATCCAAAAAAAGATCACATCAGTCATTCTGCTTCAGAGCTAGTTTCTCAGCATGGAAAATTACATTTCCTACATGTAGCTAATGCATGAAAAGCTTTGAAAGGTCAAAAAATGAAGCCATCAATTTATCACAAAAAGTAACTTCCTATTAAAGCTTTTGAAAGCTTGGGCTCTCCAGTGCAAACACTCCACCTAGAGCCAGCTGTGCCAGCCCTGCTTGTCCAGGGCCACAAGAGCCTGTGGGTGGCTTGGGTGACTTGGCATCTCCACCGCAGCCCAGTAAGGCTGTGCCCACACCTGGTACCACCAAACATCAGCTGTTCCTCCAAAGAGGACCCAAGCACACCCTCAGTGGTAGAAAACACCCCTGCTTGTGCAGGGGGTCTTGGCAGAGAGGCCAAAAAAAGGGGGCTTGTGGTCTTGCACTGCCTTTCCTGTGGGCACCGTGGTGAAGTGAGGTCACCCACAAGGTGATCCCAGCCAGCCACATCCTGTCCCTTGTCCTCACAGGGACAACATGTGGCTGAGCAAAGCATGACTTGAATGGCATCACAGCTCCCAGACACACTACCAACCCTTCCTTCTGGAAGGGAGGGGAGCAGTGAAAGAGTCAGAGGGCCCCAGCCACAGAGGTCCTTCTGCCACACTGCCCAGCAGCTGAAGGCAAGCAAAGACCAGGGTAACTGGTTCCCCCTGAGCAGCACTGCAAGCACCCAGCCCACCCTGTGACTCTGCCCAGGACAATTCAGTGCCACTGAAATGGCACTGCTGTCCTGCATCTCTGTGCCCATCCTCAGTCTGTGTGGTTCTCCTTCATAGCTTTTGGCATCCCAAAAAAACAAGCAGGGTCCTGGCTCTCAGTGGCAGGGCAGGATTTGTCCCACGAGCTCTTGTTTTTGCAGCAAAGTACACAGGTTAAGTGTCTCACAGGTAAGTGAGATGCTACTGCAGCATTTTCTGAGCAGACAGGCACAGGGATGCAGGAAAGCAGCAACGGGGCCATGGGGCTGCCCAGGGCCAGGAGCCACAGGGGTTGGCACTTGTTCCTGCCTGCTTTAGGGCTGCAGCAAACAGGCTGTGGCATTTTACACAGTCTCAGCAGGCCACAGCATCCCTCACCTGCCACAGCTCATCACAAAGATGTCATCTAACATCTCAACCTTAAAGCTGGGAAAAACTTGCAGCAAGTCAGAAGGGAAGGGCCAGGCCAGCCTGGAGAGGATGCTGGCTGCAAGGAGGAGAAACTCCACCCCAAGCTGAGCACAGCCCTGAGCTCGACAGCGAGCTCAGCCCAGGGCTGGGGAAGCTGCCAACGCACACTTCTGCTCCTGGGACACACACAGGCCCCACGAGTGGCGGCTGCAGCTGTGCCCCCAGAGCAGCCAGGCCCTGCCAGCAGTGCCCCAAAGGGTGTCCCCATGTCCTTGCCAGCTCCTGCTGCCAGGAGCCAGGATGGACGGGGTCCTGTTACTCTCTGGCTCGGCTCCCTGCCACAAGGGACATTCCCTGCAGTGCTGCTCCCAGGCCTGCCCGGGATTCCCCAGCCACGCTGCTTCTGGCTCAGGCACTGCCCCTGCCCCTGCCCTGTGCTGCTGCTGCAGCCCCTGCCCTGCTGCCCCGACCCTGCCTTGCTGCCCTGACCCTGCACTGCTGCCTCAGCCTTGAACGGCCTCTGCCCCAGCCCTGCTCTGCTGCCCCAGCCCTGNTGCCCCAGCCCTGCCCCTGCCTCTGCCCCTGCCCCAGCCCTGCCCTGCCTCTGCCCCAGCCCTGATGCCCCAGCCCTGCCCTGCCTCTACCCCAGCCCTGCTGCCCCAGCCCTGCCCTGTCTCTGTCCCAGCCCAGCCCTGCTGCCCCAGCCCTGCGCTGCCACTCCCAAAGCCAGCAGTGCTGCACATGGGGGCAGTGACAAGGATTACTGTGGCTGAGCTCTGTGCAAATTATTTGCCCTCTTAAAAAATTAAATCCTTAAAGCCAACAAGAGTGTTTGCTCAGTAATAACTCACTGGAGGTAAAGGGCTCAGAATTGACATACCTGCTGCCACATTGGAGAGAACATCTGACCCATTTCTGACCACTGTTCTAATCACAGAATCTTCCGAGTTGGAAGGGACCCACAAGGATCTTTAAGTTCAACTCTTCAATGAATGGCCCCTCCAGGGATTGAACCCACAACCTTGGCATTAAGCTCTAACCAACTGAGCTTATCTCAGGGTTAAATCATCCTGTAGGAACACACATTGTCACTGAGTTTCCTCACAGATGAACACCCCAAGCTCCTTCCGAACATCACAGCAGGTGTCGCTGGAGAAAGTTATGGAAGTTATGGAACCTGGCACTGCAGAAGGATGGAGATGCCTCATCCCAAAGGAAGCTCTTCTCCAGGAAGAGGCACCAAGGCGACATCACTTTCCCTGCAGGGGCTCTGGCTCTTCTGTAGCTCCAGAGCAACCTCACCAAAAGGTCTTCTCTGCACCTCCCTGCACTGGGGCTGACCCTCCGAGACTGACACAGTTCCAGGGAGCAAACAGGAATGGACTGTAGGTTCCCTGGGACTGGGAAGTGTTTCAACAGCATCAATGAAGTCCACCTTTGCAGAGATGAAAGCTGCAAAAGCCAACTGTCAGGTCACCAGGGACAGGCTGAGATAGGAAATTTCCCACCTAACAGGACTACCTTTCAGGGAAGAAAAGCAGGTACTCAGCAATCCTGAACTCCTCAAAATGCAGGACAACTTCCAGGGACCACAGGGGAGTTCTCACTGCCACAATAAAATGAATTTAGGCAAGTAAAGCATAACAGCCACACCCCAGAGGATGATACCAGCAGGGAAGCCCAGGCTTAAGATGAGCAAAGCAAATTTCCTTGGTTTTAATTATTTTTAGGGTTACTGTTTCACAGGTAAAGTGTTTACAATAAAGAAGGAAGACAAATAGCCGCCTCCTCATTTTACTGCTGGAATTGTCAATTGAGAGTAAGAAAAAGTACCCGTAGGGGGAAGATAACACAGAGAAGTGAGTTCCTGAGCACCACAGTGCATCATCCCCTTCAGAAGGGGAACACACTGGAAAGCTGAATGTGAGACAGACACAGACTGGTCTTTCACTTGCACACTCCAGTGGTGCAAATGTACATCTGGCCAAGCCAAGGACCAACTCCAGGTTGCTCATTCCCATGTTGAAACATCCTGCTGGCTCCAGGCCTAAGGAATCAATGCCCAGCACTCACCTCCTTGGTAGTTTTTTCTATAAAATACATGCAACTTGCTGGTCATATTCAAGAATAAGCTGTTCAGGGGGCACATCTTGTATACTCAGGGGAGGATTTCTGCTGGTTTGCCTTGCTAAACTCCAGTGCCACTTGTATGAGAAATCCCCCTGTCCCTCCATTCTCAGACAAACCTGAGGAAATCCAGCTTTCACCAACAGAGGAGCAAAATCAGAGCTGCTCCACACCGTGACAACCCCTGGCTGCAGGAGCCGGGACACCAGCCAGCAGGCTGGGAACAAACAGCCCGCTGCTGCCCCAGCACCTCCCCGGAGCTCACATTTTCCGTGGAAATCTCCTCGAAATTAAAGGAAAAAAAGCCCCAGTGATGGAATGAACCTGCCAGATGAGGACGCCTCAGGGTACACAGCAAGGACCGGGATTACTGTGGGACCTGCTGTTCAAAAGAGCAAACCTCCTCCGAAATCAACATCAGAGACCGCGAAATCGCCTTTAAAGTGAAAACCTGCTAAGGGCAAACGGCGCGGGCGGCGGAGCAGTGTCCGGGCAGCACCGGGCGGGCGCTATTCACGCCAAGGGACTCAAATCCAACAGCAAAACAGCATTGCAAGAGCATGAAGTAATCCCACCCCTGCAGTTCGTGTTTTCCTACCCAATTAGCTACTCCAAGTGTAAGGGGGGAAAAGGAAAAAAAGCCCAACAAAGTTAAACCGTGCTGCAAAGCCAGGGGATGTTTTGCAACTGCCGGGCTCCCGCAGCGGAGCCCTGCGCTCCCGATGGCCGCGGGCGAGGCGGGGGAACCCCGAGGGAGGAGGAGAAAGGGAGAGAACGGGGGAGAAAGGGGAAGAAGGGGGAGAAGCCGCTCACTTGCTCCGCCGTCCCTCGGGCCCGTCCCGCGGCGCAGCCCGGCCGGCCCGCCGGGGATGTGGCCGCGGTGCCGGCGGAGGGCAGCGGGCTCCGGCGGTGGGCCGGGGGAGGAAACGGGCGGTNCGGCGGGGACGGGACGGGACGGATCCGCCCGGCCCGGAGCTCAGTCCCGCCGCCCCGGGGAGGCCTCCGGGATGCGACGGGGAGCCGGTGCCTGTTCCCGGGCTCGGCCGGAGGGCTCCTGCCTAGAGCAGGGGCAGCGGCGCTTACCGGGACTCAGCCGGGTCGGGAACTCGCTGCTTCGTTGCAGTTCGTTCCCGAGTTTAACAAAACCGGTTTGAAATCGCCGTGTAAAGCGCTGGGAGCAGCAAAGCCCGCCGAGCCTGCGGGAGGACAAGCCCAGCTCTTGGAGGGAGCACTTGCAGCTGCACTGGAGCCCGAGCCCCACACATACCCCACAGGCAGGGGGACAGCCCCACACACAGCCCGAGGGCAGGGGGACAGCCCCACAGATACCCCACAGGCAGGGGGACAGCCCCACACACACCCCACAGGCAGGGGGACAGCCCCACAGGCACAGTGACAGTCCCACACACAGCCTGAGGACAGGGGGACAGCCCCACACACTACCCGAGGGCAGGGGGACAGCCCCACACACCCCGAGGACAGGGGGATGGCCCCACACACACCTCGGGCCGGGGGACAGCCCCACACACACCCCGGGCCGGGGGACAGCCCCCCATACTCTGCCCCACACTGTCCACTGGAAATCGTCCTGCTGCTCTTTTTATTATTTTAGTGGTCACAGTGGTATCTTCCAAGTCTGGAGAAATCTGCTAGAGCAGCATGGCTGAAGAAAACAAAACGCTGTCCCAAGCTGGATGCTCATTTTGGATCGTGCAAACCCACCGTGCTGGTGAACAGACAGAGAAGGGATGCTGCGGGCTGCAGGCAGGACACGTGCTGCTTCACAAGCTCAGGTGTGAGGTCTCATGTGCGTCAAACCAAAAGTTTTGATGACTTGGGGATCCCTGCTACCCTAAGAGAAACCAGAAAATCGAGCCACGGTGCTTTGCCATCACTACAAACTCCTCTTTGAGGGTTGTTGCTCTTCCCTGCGTTCCCTCCATCCCTACTGATCATTTCCCCACCACCACTTGCCCTGCTTTCCACTGGTGATGCAGCTGGAGGTGGCAGTGCTTCCCAGCTCAAGCCTGCAGCCCCCAGCCCCTCTGCACCCACCTGCCCACTGCCTGGGGCATCTGCAGACACGGCACACCTGCAACCTGAGCCCACTGCA